>RSEF01000002.1:134770595-134802550 GCA_003993805.1 Himantopus leucocephalus
GGGGGGGGGGGGGGGGGGGGGGGGGGGGGGGGGGGGGGGGGGGGGGGGGGGGGGGGGGGGGGGGGGGCCGGGCTGGGCGGACGCGGAGCGCTGGAGGCTCCTTATCGGCGCCCGAGCATCGGGGCGTCGCCGCCCGTCGCCTTCAAAGCGGGCGGCGGTGACGGTGCGGCCGCCTCTCCCGTCCCATCCCGTCCCGTCCCGGCAGGAGACCAGAGCCATGCTGCACTGGGGATACGACGAGCACAACGGTAGGGAGGCGGCGGGGGGCGGCGGGCCGGGGTGGAGGAGGGGGAGGGCAGCGGTGTTCCCCGCGGGACCGTCGGGGCGGCCGGTTCCGCCGCGGCCAGCGGGGCAGCCCCGAGGGCACGTCCCGCAGCTGGCCTCGGCAGGTCCCCGGCCCACGGGAAAGCTGAACGAGCGGAAATGCTGCCGAGGCTTTGCAAAGTAAGACCGAGCAGATTTTTGTCTCGGCGTGATGCAAGGCTGGCTGCTGAGAGAGGTGTTTCCACGCGTGCGGCGTCACCTGCGAGAGTCGGGTCGGGGTTTGGCTCCGAGTTGGAAAATTGGGGCGTCTCGTTCCCCATAAGGGTTTCGTTTGCCCGTCTGGTTGAACAGTTGCACACACATACGCGCAGTGGATGAGACGATCACGGTGATCGGGGCTGCTCTACCTGTGGCAGCGCCTTTCCCACTCCGGTCTGCTTCTGTTGTCTGGTGGGAAATACCAGGCACTAGAATGGGTCATTTGAATGTGTAACTACGCACCTAAGAGGAGATGCTTTTGGATTTTAGTTTGTTTCACGGTTTCCTTAATCTTGTCGGTCTTTGAAGTCCCAAGATGCGCTCATCAGCAGGCTTAAAGACTTTCTCCTGTTTTGCATTGTAAGTCATGCAAACGCTGCTCCTGTGCGCAGACCGGCTCACAAGGCGTGCAGGTAGAAATGAAAGTGCTTTTGTAAATTGGAGACTCCGCTCTGATAAAGTAAATGGAATAACTTACGTTATCTGTTATAATACACAGAGAAATAAACCACCATGATAGTAAAAGGCGAAAGCTGTATGTTTGCATATACTCATGCCTATAGCAGTATGCTTCATTTATATTGCTACTTGGAGTTTGGAATACTCTTTGCGCAAGTGCTACCTTTCCTTCCTGGTCCTTTTGTTCAATCTTTTCTGGATGGATATACTTCTCCTGAAAAACTGGGTGGTGGTGGATCGCAGCGATGTTGCAATGATTAAGTGTGTTATCTACTGTTGTGCAGTCTACTCTACCCCTCCCCTGCAGACGTAAATGGGTCTTGTTTTTCAAACTTGTTTCTCCATATGTTTTCCAAGAGCACTGTGGACTTCACCTGCACCGTCCAGATAAGAAGCCCACTTTCCCTCCCTTATCCTATCCCTCCTCCTTTGCTATTCTCAACTTCTAGGAAGGGGAGGGCACCACAATTTCTATCGGGGTGGCCCTGGAGCTTGCTTGAGGCCCCATTTCTCCTATAAAACTCTGTCCACTGGCTGATAACATATTTGGGGTGGAGTTTGACTTTCTCCCGCTCTTCCTCTCTTGGAGCCCCCAGCAGCTGAGGTTGTGCTTTGCTGCAAAAATGTATCTTGGTCTAGTTACAACTATAACACTAAGGTGTTTTATAAATAAAAAGGGATGTGAATTCCTTAATTTTTTTTCTCCCTGAGAATAATTACATAATTTTGATGTCTTCTTTAAAAAACAACACTTAATTTTACTCATTTGCTTCATCAGTCCATCCACTTTCCCCTGCTTCTTACAGGAGACTAAAGGAGAGAGGTGTGGATACCCAACACTTCACTGCTCTTCCCTAGCATCAGTTTTATTTCTCAGCTTTTTCTCTTTTTATGCATTTATTTTATTGGGTTTGCTTATTTCTTGTTTTGCTGAACAGCAAATGGGGGAGATTGCTCTGATTCTTGAAAAATTTTGGTACCTTGCACGGCCCTGAATAGCTGCCCTGAGACTAAGATGAGCTATTGCAACTAAGGAGGTAGCAACAAAGTGAAATTCATTAAATTTGGTGGAGTCATATGTTAAAGTTGACTTCCTGAAGAGTTGGAAAGACATCTGCATTGCCTCCGAGTTCTGTGTTACTTGCAGTGGTAAAAGCACTGTTTTTCTAAACTGGGAGAAAACTCATTTGCCCCTTAGCAATAATAACCACAACACAAATAATGTTGTGCACGAAGTAAACTGTCAAATATTACGCATACATGTCTGCATATTTGGTATATCTATGTATAAAGACATGGTCTGACTGGTATACACAGAACTACATGTTCTCCCCTGCTTTGATGCACGTATTTCTGAAATGCAAAGAGGCATTGTTTTATTTCTATGCAAACTTTGGCCTTTGCTTTCTTGCCACTGTTCTTACCTCCCAGTTTTGATGGTGCTTATGTATGGAGGCGTAATACTGAGATCCCGAGAACTGGCTTCAGTGTGGCACCATGTATGTGTGTGTTTGCTGCGCAAGGTCCCTGTGAAGAGGGGAATGTTCTCACCCCTTCACAGAAACAGTCCCCTTAGTTAACAGGGGGATTGCCTTAGTTAAAGAAGAAATCACGAATCAATTGCCTTCAGTTTACTATTTGTTTAATAAAATATATGGAAAGTACTCACATGTGTTGTGCTTTGCCGCAAAAATGTATCTTGGTCTAGTTACAACTATAACACTACAGTGTTTTATAAATAAAAAGGGATAAGAATTCCTTAATTTTTTTTCTCCCTGAGAATAATTACATAATTTTGATGTCTTCTTTAAAAAACAACACTTAATTTTACTCATTATGACTTTCCAATTCTTTTTATTAGGGCTAATCTTATGGTAACCTCATGTGCAACTACCTGCAAACCTAACCCCATAAATGTAAGCGTTTTTGTATATGAAAAACTGGGCAGTGGATTCTTTTTAGGAATAAATGAGGATGTGATCCTGCAAAGGTCAGGGTATACCAAACTAATAAACTTTCTGCATATAATAGCAAGCTATCCAAAAAAGAATTGACTTTTACGTACGTACTCTATTTATGCAAGTATAGAGGCTCACTGACACTGAACCGTATTCCGTGACGTTTCTGCTGGGCTTGTCCAGACTTTTGATGGAACTCATCACCTTTAGCTCCAGCTGGGTAAAAAAGGATCTTCGTGAGGTGCTGTAGTGAGTTGTGTTTCCTGACAAACTCATAACTCAAGATCTCATTCATGAACCGAATGTGTGCGATGCTGGTGGGTGCCATAAGTAGCGATTGTCTAATCTAAAAGTGACAGCGGTGTGTATCGCGTTGGGTAACCCTGTGTCCAAAGTAAAGGCATGCGATCTTCAGAGCAGATGGTTCAGGTTTTTGTCCTAAATCTTGGTCACAATGGCTTTGGTTGTTAATAGCTACTAGGTAATCTCCTCTAGCAAAAGAACATTTTCCCATCAATAGGAGGGAATTTCATAAGTTCAAAAATTTGTATATTTAATCAAGTTCCTTCAGTAAATTAAAAAATGAAAGGAGGTGAATCATTGAGTTACACATTCCTGGGTATATCTTAAAGTACATAACTAGAAAATTAAACTGTTCATTATGTTGAGACAGAGGCATATAAAACAGGTCCAAATGCAGAAGAAATTTTCAACCTGGAGATCCCACTGGCTTAAATCTCTTTGTATGACATCCATTTGAGCATCATGTCCATGTTCTTCCAACTGTAATGTGTTATTTTCGAAGAGTCATACACAAAGTTTGCTTTGGGATGGGGTCCATAGTGATGCATTGAACGACAGTTTTCCTACACTGGAAAGAGTATAATAATTGTATTAGGTTGCTGGTAGATAATCCAGTAAGGAATACCTCTTGATATAACCAACTGGTAAAAAATGAGCTGAAATTTTTTGCTATTTTTCTGTATATTTTGAAAGGTCAGATTTCTGGCAGTCTCATGTTAACTGGCAGATGTTTAATCACCAAAGCAAAAGATTATTTTGCTCATCCAATCTAAGGACAAGTACAAAAGCAGGTACAATGTCTTTTTAGAACTCTAGTTTATTGTTGAATAATTAGCTAATGCCAGAATCACAGCCTTGGGTCCTCTTTTTGGCACATACATATTATTTACAAAGGAAAATCATTCATAGTATTTACTGTACAGTAACTATAGTTATTGCTGAGATGAAGCAATAGGACCAAGTAGTTAAGCACATAAATATATTTTGGCTTTCCTCATCTTAGGAATATCCTAAGCATTAAAATTAAGTGGCAATAAGCTTTTTCTTAGCATCCTAAATTGCAGCAGTTAGTTAGGTATAAATGACAGAGTGTTGCTTCTTCAATTAATAAAGTTGTACATTGCATCTCTAACTACAAGGTACTAGGATCTAAACACAATTAAAATTATATCATATGCTAAACTGTATGTAATTAAAATATTGAATAGCTTTGATGACCATTTGTGAAGTGAGAAGAATTAAGTTTAAACAGCTTTATATTTCAAACCAGTAGGGTTTTTGTCTTCTCAGAAGTGGTTTGCTTAATGACTTTAGTTAACGGAGTCATTAACAAAAGGACCTTTTAAAAAACTCAAGACTGAAGGCCTTTGCCTTTGTTCTGCCCAAGGTTTAAGTCTTAGGCTGGTCTTTACAAGCTACTCCTACCCTCTTCCATTTTTCAGTGCTGCTCAGAGAAGAGTCAGGCTCTGCCCAGGTGGCTGAGCAGGCGGCTTCCCCACGGCGCCGTGGGACGCTTCCCTCCCTGATTTACTGCCGGGGCGCTTGTCTTATTTTAGCACCTGTGAGTTTCTGAGCTATGTTGACTTCTATTGAAGTTGAGGGTAGAAAACTGCCTGACAACTTTTGATGTTAGGCCATTAATCACAGTGTAATACATTTTAATCCTTTTTGTCATCATGTTTATTTAAGTGCTAAGCCATCCAGAAAGACCCAAACCAACAGGCTGATTTTTACACTGTGATCAGTTACCTTCCATGTAGGGAGTTATGAGGATTTCCAGTGATGCAGATGTCACAAGATCAGGTTCTGATGCTCATATTTGAATTTTTGTTATATCCAGTCTCTCTTAGTTGATTTATTATCCTTTTTACCCATGATAAGCCTGGAGGAAAAACAGGTGCTATGCTCTTTACAATACTGAAAGATCATTAACCCTGCAGACTTTTCCCTTTTCCCTTTTCCCTTTTCCCTTTTCCCTTTTCCCTTTTCCCTTTTCCCTTTTCCCTTTTCCCTTTTCCCTTTTCCCTTTTCCCTTTTTTCCTTCTCCCTTTTTTCCTTTTCCCTTTTCCCTTATCTTACCCTCTTTTCCATCCTAAACTTTGTTTGCTATCTACCTTACAGAACATAGTCCCGAAGCAACTTATTGTTCCTATTTTTCTTCTATGGCTCCTTTCTTCATTGTTTATTATTCAAATATGGTTCAACGATGGCACATATATTCTTGATGAGGACTCTCTGTTGTTTAGTAGTTAAGAACAGACACCTCACACATCTCACCAATGAAGCTTTTTTTACTGTTTTAGAATGACATTTGCCATTTTTCTCATGTCCATAATTGTTGATTTACAGAGACAATGCTTTTCAGTTGACTTTTGGCTTAGCTTGCATGGAGAGAAGAAGGTTAACTTGAGATCACTAGTATTGATTAACAGCTTCTTTAGCGTTTTAATTTCTAGCTAACTCTGGTGCAAGTCTGTGTCTGCAAGATCTACTCCCATTTAACAGTAGGAGATAGTTGAAATCCAAACCTTCTGCAGGCACCACTGTCCTGAGTGTTCTTGTTCTGTGCTGATTTTGTCAGAACCATCTGTCATTCATTATAGTGGCCAGCCCAGCCCAAACCATGACAACTAGTGTGTGTGTGCGTGCGTGTAGACTTTATGGTTACAGGGTGACTCTCTTGTGTTGTGACAGCTGGTTTGCAAGGTTGATGGGTTGGGAGGAGGTGAAGGGTGGTCAGTGATGCTGAGGTTACAGGCACTGCCATCAGGCCCCAGGAGAGTCCACACACCACTCAGCCTTTTTATCTGTTTGACATCTCCCCATCTCATTCAGCATCGTCAGTAGAAGATGTGTTGTCTTTTGCAGGCAATGACTAAGGTATAAAAAAAGCCTTAATGCAGGGATTTTGGACAGGTAAGAGTTAATTCTTAAAGACATGATGAGACATGATATTAGGCAAAAATGACATGTTAAAAATTTATTGGGGCACTGTACTTGTTGGATACAGGATGGTTGATTTGAATGAGCATTTGTTGGATATGTCTTGTGCATAGTTAAGTCTTAACTGTGGATAAGTATCTGACTACTGCATGTGGCCTTGTTCAAAGGCCAAATACAATTAGATACACCATGCAGGGTAGATAAAGAGGTCCTGAGAGCTGCTGTTGCAACGTGGTGCAGCAAAAGTAGCTGAATATTTTAATCGGTGTTTTTCTGATGCACCCTTTTTGAATTTAAAAGATGCAAACAAGAACAATTCAAGCAGAGTCTTCTTTCATTTGAAGCAGGGTGCTGCCATCAATTTAGACTTCTCCTCCAATGCATTGCAGGGCCTGCCCACTGGAAGGAGGTCTTTCCTGTCGCTAATGGAGACCGTCAGTCACCCATTGACATCAAAACTGAGGAAACCAAGTATGATCCCTCTCTCCGTCCTCTAAATCCGAACTATGATCCAGCTTCTGCTAAAATCATCCTTAACAATGGACACTCCACCAGTGTTGAGTTTGATGACACCGTCAACAAATCAGGTTTGTTCCTTTGCTGTTGGACTGTGTCTTCTTCTACTGTTTCCTGAATAGAGTGCATACAGCCTGGGCATGTCTCACTGCCGGGTATGAACTCCTCATAAACAGTAAGGCTTTGCTCCTCCGGATGAGAGATTCCTTTTTTCCCTTTCTTTCAGCATGATATCATGTGGGAACATATTTGGACATGAGTTCGAGGGCGTGTTTCTCAGAAAGCACTAGGATTGCCTTTTCACAGGGATGGTTTGATCCACCCCAACCTGCTAGATAGTGCCAGTCCCCCTGTTTGAACAGTGTTGTGTGCAATTTTTCAAATGCTGCTCTCTCTCACTGCAGATGAATCCTTTGTGTCTCATTACAGGTTCATTCCAACCGAATCGCTCAAGTCTCTTATCTTGACTTTAGCTGCAGGTTTGGTTATATATTTTTTCCCTTTTTTAGAATCCATACCTGGACTTCTTGTGTCAGGAAAGAGCCAATGCAGAACAAATGAGATGTATCCCAAGTGATCCCTTTTCTTCTCTGAAAAGTGTTATTGTCCCAGGCTTTTCTAGGAGTGTGCAGCTTCCCTTTTTGCAAGCAATAATTCTTATTTAGAAGTTCTCTGGTTTAGCATAGTCTTTGTAATGTTAGTGCCTTCATCTTTAAAACCTTCTCTTAGAAGGTAGGCAAGCTGGCACACCTCCCCTTGAAACTGTAGGAGTGCAGATTCTTCAAGCAATAAACTCCTCTTGTGGTTGCACGAGGCTTTAGCTGAGGATCCAAGCCCGTGTGATGTTTTCACAAGGGTCAAAGCCAGAGGAGGACTGATTTGTGATCACCCTGCCCATTAGTCCTGAGGACCTACTAGCTTATAGTGGCAACAGGGAGAGATGTAGATGGAGACAGCATCATACTTTGCTTTCCTGGACAGTCTTAGTTTAATTCTTAAATTTCCTGTCAATACAAGCAACATTGGATGTTGCCTGAAAGCCATCAGCTGATCGTCAGTGATCTGGTCTGACCTCGTGTGTGTCAGATGCCACGGGACTTCCCAGAATTAATCTCTGCTTCAAGCCTAGTAGGCATGGGTGAACTAAAGCACATCTTTTAGAAAAACATACAATCTTGATTTCAAAATTTCCAGCGATGACGAACCTACTACAGCCTTTGGTAAGTTGTTCTAATTGTTAATTACCCTCACAATTAAAAAAAATCAAAACCACACTTTATTTCTGATGTGAGTTAGATCAACTCAGCCTTTAAACTCCTTTTTAAAAAAAAAAATAAAAAAAGTAATAAATATGAATATGAATACACCAAGAACCTCTTCCACTTTCACACTCCATCCAGTGACAGGGTCTGATCATAGTGTTCCTGTAGGCTTACACCGGTACCAAAGCTGGTACCACCAAAGTGGTAATGTGATCCTCTTCTTACTGCTTTCCTCAGGCCATATCTCCAAGGAGATAGTTCATGTCATGGCAAAGCACTGACAGATGTTGATCAGATAATTAAAAATGTAATCCCCAGTCTCCTTCAGGAGACCCCTTATCTTCTATGTATGGACTAGATTCTTCAGTCCACATACATGGCTTTACATTTTGGCCGTTATCATACCTTACTTATCAAAGAATTCAAATCCTTCTGTATCCATAAACTGAGCTATTCACTATTTTCCCTAATATTTGTCACTGACAAACTTTATCAGTAATGTTTTTGTTTTCTTTCAGGTCATTGATCAAAAAATACTGAATTTTCTAGGGCCAAAATTTGGCCTCTGGGGCACCCCTGTGAAGTAAGCACTCCTGCCATATGGTGGTTTTATGAAAAAAAAAAAAATCAAATTAATTGGTACTAAATACATTAGCATCTTTTAATACATTATTAACTGACTTCCATATAAACTATTTCTTCACTTTGGCCAGCATTGAAAGTGGGCTGTCAAGTCTGTAACTGTGTAATTCTGTTTATCCTCTTGGGTACCACATTAGCTCCATTCTCTGAAATTGGTCTATTGATGCTTCAAAGACCTCTTTTTCCAGCTCTTTTCAAACTTTGAGATACTGATATTTGCCTTAAATAGCTTCTGACTAACCTCTTCCTTAATTACGGTTGGAATGGAAGGGTTTTACCATCACTATGTGATGTGGTACAAATACGTCATCGGGCCATTTTTCACATTTTTCAGCAGAAGTATTTCATTGAATGCTGATGCATTTCTACGTAACTGTTTTCCCTCAGTCAGTTAGAACACCGATCTTTACACATTTCTAGGATCATTTGTCTCCGAGTTTTCAGTCCTTGAAAGAAGTAATTTGTTTTAGGTGTGCCACTTCCCCATTCCCTTTGTTCAGGAGGTTTATAGGCTCCGTAAAAGCAGGGTTTTGAGTTGAAATTTTAAGGAGGTCAGATATTTTTCCCCCCAGATAAACAGTTCCAGTTCCTTTTCATTAGCCAGGTTACCTGTGTTAGCAGACAGGCAACTTAAGAAATTCTTCTTTTATCTTTATTTGGTGGCATTTTGTTCCTAACAAATTTTAGATTTTGGACTAAACCTAGGGGAGAGAAAAAACTACTATCGTCCTCCCCAGTCGAGGACATAATTTAAAAGCCATCCGGTTAAAGCTCCCATCCTTTGCCCTTAAAATCTCTATAATGAGCCAGTAAACCAGCCCAGACTAATTCCCAAATCCTCTGAGGAGATATGGAACTGGGTGAGTCGGGTGATTTGTTTTGCGGTGAATAAGGAATCTTTCTGAATATGATTCACATTCAAGTCTCTGTGCAGAGATGGTTTGGTTCCAACTCTGATTAGCAAAAGATGAGCACTTGCAAAAGCAAAACAATGAAAAGGCCACTCATATGCATGTTAAATTAGAATAGAATAGAATAGAATAGAATAGAATAGAATAGAATAGAATAGAATAGACTATTACAGTTGGAAGTGACCTGCAACGATCATCTAGTCCAACTGCCTGACCGCTTCAGGGCTGACCAATAGTTAAAGCATGTTAAGGGCATTGTCCAAATGCCTTTTAAAGACTGACAGGCTTGGGGCATCAGCCATCCTCTAGGAAGCCTGTTCCAGTGTTTGACCACTCTCTTGGTAAAGAAATACTTCCTAATGTCCAGTCTAACCCTCTCCTGGTGCAGCTGTGAACCATTACCACACATCCTGTCACTGGATACCGGGGAGAGGAGATCAGCACCTCCCTCTCCACTTCCCCTCCTCAGGAAGCTGTAGAGAGCAATAAGGTTGCCCCTCAGCCTCCTTTTCTCCAAACTAGACAAACCCAAAGTCCTCATCCGCTCCTCATAGGACATTCCTTCCAGCCCTGGCTAAATAAATGTCAGTAATATTGCAGTTGTACAATGCATATGTAGTGTTATTTTATTTATATTAATATATTCTCCTCTTTCTCAGAATTCAATCTGATGTAACTGGATCTAGTTGCAAATGAAGGAAAGAGCCTTGAAAAATTTTTAAGCTCCACTGACGTTCCTCCAAATTTCAAAGACAAGAAATTATGTTCATATTATGTTTTTCTGATCCTCCCCTTTATTCATAAAATTGGTATTTTAAGCTTCATTTCTCAGTGATTCTTTTAAATGCATTCAAGAGAGGAAACCACTTGCAAAATAGAAATATTTTCCCATCTTCTGAGAAATATCCAACCCATAGCAAGACAAACCTGGTGATAACAACATACCCTTCAGTGAGCTATAACCCATTAATCTATACATAAATGCAATTTTTAAAGTCATATCCTGGACAAGTGAGGGTTTCTGTAGTACTTCAAGGGGATACAGCCTTTGAGAAGGACTGTCCGCAGACTGAAGTCTGGTGTGAGGTTAGAGGATGTGGGTAGCGGCTCCCGTTCCCGCAGTGAAGCCTTTTCTTCTGCTTGGGTTTCCAGTGCTGACCGGGGGGCCGCTCAGCGGGACCTACAGGCTGCGCCAGATTCACTTCCATTGGGGGTCCAACGACGAAGCCGGCTCCGAGCATGCGGTGGATGGGATGAAGTACGCAGCAGAGGTAAGGCTTTACATGAAGTCATCTGTATCTCCAAACTTGTGACTAGTTTTCCATTGTAAGAATAATGTTGCCCCTCCTCTTCCCGCCTTTCGTTCTCCCCCCATTTACCAAAAACCAAGCCGTCTCCCTGAAGTGTTGCATGTTTGGTCCTTTCTCAAAGGAGAACCTATTTGAAAGCTTTGGAGAGGATTAAAAAAGGAGTACAGAAGACAAGAGCTTGATAAGAGCAAGATTTAATGTTCAAGAGTTATTTTAAACTTTGTCTTTCACTGTCTCTTCCTTGGATAATGTTTTCCAAGTCAGCTTCAGTTACAAACCACAGAATTATTTGATTTGGGGCCTGTGCAACATAAAGTTTATGCCAGACTTAGGAGTGTTGCATTTTGTGGTGCATTTAGCAATGTGATGTTTATGACTGACTTTGAGAACCGCCCCTTAATGTCTGTGGGGTGCCTGCTGTCTGTGGAGGTACTGCGTTTCTGTGGAGGCAGAGTGCCACAGGGAGAAGTGCACCGTCGGCTCTGGCATGGAGAGTTCCCTCCTGTTCTGTCTCCTTCGGTGCGTTTGAGTAGTCTACAGTAAAAAGTATTCAGTATCTGCTTCCTCTTTGCAAATGGAAGTAACGTGGAGTATTTTGATGAGACTGGGATCTTTAACAACACATAGTTCAGACAGTGAAAAGTTTTCTGGGGTTAAAAAGAAGTAAAAAGTATAAAAATAAATGTTAATGGAAAAATAAGAGACAATACTAAAGAAGAAAAAAAATTAAATGTATGCTATAAGAGATAGTGGTCAGAAAAAAACATCAGTTTTCTAACACTAATGGGGAAAAGTGACATTTGCAGTGTTTAAAGGCTTATGTTTTCCACAGGAACCAGGTGAGATGGAATATAAAGAATTAATAGAGGTGCTTTAAAACCATTAAGTACCAAAACCAAATTTCTAGCTGAGAAAATATATATATGTTTCCCATCTAAGAAACCAAATGGAAGGAGAAAATATCTCTGAATTTCTAGCCAGTCTAAAAAGCTTTCCGTTACCTGTTGGTTGGGTAACCCTCCACAAGAAGCTCTCTAGATGTCACTTTGGCTTTGGGATAAGAAACCCAGAATTAAGATCAAGGCTTCTGAGCACTGTTAACACAAAAGAAAATACCTCAGAAGGAGACATGAAGATGGTTTCAGTGCTCCCCTTCATAAGGAAGATGTGTAAGATTTCAAGAAAAAGCATCAACTGAGTCAAAGAAAGAATTAGTGTACAGGTAAAGAAGACTGCAAGGTTCAGCCCCCTAAGCCCACCAGGAAGCAGAAGGCATCCATGGCTCCGTTTGTTGTGACAACGTATGGTCTGATCAAGGTCTCTTCAGAAGCTGCAGTGACAGCGCGGTGGTAAGACGGGATATATTCCTTAAAGAGAAGTCACAAGCCTTTGAGAGAAGGGCTGTACCCAAAAGTGTTTCACAGCTCTGTTTGTCTGGGGGTTTTGATTGGGGAGGGGATTGGGTTTGGGGGGGTGCGTGGAAAAGCTATGAGGGTGTGGGAGTGGGCTTTATTTAGTTGCGGGAATTTTGCTTTTTGTTCGTTATTGTTTTTCTGCTTTTTTAATATCCATAATAAAAGTCAATTTTGACTGAGAGTATCTGTTTCCTTTTTGTGTATGTAAAAATGTAATTCTTTAAAAGTTGTTCAATATAATTTTTGCGAACTTATAATAGTGAGAGGTGCAGGTGCTATGAGCTCCAGGATACTAATGCATCTGAGAATGCTTTAGTGGATCGTGTTCTCCTCCCAGTTTATTTTATAATATTTTTAGCAACTTTCCTTCAAAGATCTCTGAAGCTGTGATCCAGCATGTGTTTCATTGTTAGCATACATGTATTATTATTGATTTCAGTGGAATTCCTTACTTGCTGGAAGTACTGTTTCAGCACTTTAGAGTCCAAGTGCTTAACAACCATTAATTTTACCCTGTAACACCAAATAATGGCTCTGTTTTATAGATATGGAAAATTAAAACTCATAGAGGTTAGGCAAGAATTGAGATTTAGAGTCAAAATCTTCACACTCCTGGATTCCTATTTCAAGCACACAGCTCTGTTCCTTCCCATAGAAAGCCTTTAAAGCAAGTTCCAGCTTTCCTAAATTGCTCTTTACAGGTCTTGAAGTGCTGTATTCCAGAAGTATGCCGTTTTTTTTTCAGGGGTTCATCCTAGTTTCAGTCAGTCAGTGGAGCTGCTTTTCAGCGCTCCTAAAGAGTAAAGTTCAAAGTCTGAAAAGATGGTCAATTTTAGAAAAGCCAATCCCGTGACCTGTTTCTGACCCTCTCTTTCCTTATCTAAAAACTATGGGTAGTAAGATTTACTAATCCACTGAGGACTTCCAAGAATAATTAATGTTTGTGCAGTACTTAATCTTAAGTGCTGTGTGAGTGTTTGTGCTATCTCCAGTTTGGCAGTCGGACCGTTGCTCAAGGCTTGGACGTCCTGGTGCTTCCCAGGAACCAGAAGCTCCCACCGTGGAGCATGGCCAGGATTTAGGAAACCTGGCTTAGCAGGAGAGACTGAGGTGGTAAGGGGGTAGACATATCCCAGGCTTTTCCTTTCCCCACCTGGCTCGGTGGTGTCTTCAAGCTGCTTAAGCAACTACCACAGGACAGTTCCAGAATAATGCATGTTGGAAACGCAAATACTCAAACCTGAGATAATCAAGCTGCTTGTAAGTGCCTAACTACTGGTAATCATAGAAAATGACATTTGGAAAGTATCAAAACCAAAATTTCAATGTTCAGCTTAAACTAAACAAGGGAAAAGGGGTCAGTGCAAGTTTAATGTGTGTTCCTCTGCCTGTTTTCTAGCTATTTGTGTGGCTGATTAATGCTACTGAAAGCTTGATTAAGGAAAAAGACGAGCAACTAATAACATTCTCATGATTTTCAATCACTTTTTAAAATCAGCTGATCTAAACATGGATTTAAAAGCTTTAGTTATATAACCATGGGATATCTTGTCTTAGCTTTGCTGTTCAAAATCTGGGGACCCAACAGCAGTTTGCCAGGCACTGTTAGTGTGTTGATTGCTGCTAAATTTTGAATAATCCCAGGCACTGGAAATGCTTTTTGCCATCTGTGTGAACTCCATATTTATCAATTTCATAAAGAATTGCATTTAGAAAACTGAATGGCTCTGAATACACAAGAGCGAAATAGAGTATCAAAACCAGTAAAGTTGTAGTATTAATTTGTGACTATTTGAGTTCAGCGGGAGTTGATGCTGTCTGTGTCTCTTGCTTTTCAGCTTCATGTGGTCCACTGGAACTCAGAAAAATATTCCAGTTTTGTTGAGGCAGCTCGTCAGTCAGATGGATTAGCAGTCATGGCTGTATTTCTGAAGGTAAGAAAAAAACACCCCAGCCTTCCTAATAAATTTGCATTGTGAGCCCAAACGGATAATGGTGATGGTTGGTATAATTATTGCTAAAGAGATACTTGTTTTATGTGGGCATTAAATGATACCGCTTCCTTCATACTGTTTACTTTCCCTCAAAGATTAAATATATCAAATTAATAGATTTTCAAGAGAGTGAGGCTCTTCACTTTGCCTAGTCTGCACTCCTGAACAACATAAGAGGTGGAACTTAATTCAGCTGCCCCTATATGGATGCCCATAACTTGTACTTGACTAACAGGTTTCTTTAGGAGGGCAATCTGATTTTGTTTGAATGCTTCATTAACAGTTTGTTTCTGAGCTTTTTTCTTGTTTCTCCTGAAAAATAATAATTAAAAAAAAAACCAACCAAAACCAGAAACTGGAGAATTTCCTTATAATTGTTATATACCTCTTTGCCTTCTGTACCTGTTCTAAGATGAAATTAAACTCCTGCAACAGCTTCGTTGACTTCCGTATGAAGAAGTGGATGGAGAACTCACACAATCCATGACAAAGGATAGGGCTTTGGCCAAATCTGTAATTTCTGCCTGGCTGCCACAGGTTCCCGAGCACAGGTAGTGCTGCTGCTGCTGCTGGCACCATCAGGGAGCCGTTACATGCAGCAGTTGCAAAGAACTGCTTCATAATTCTGTCTGTCCACTTTACATTATAATGATTCAAGGAAAAATTCACTGGATTTCTCAGCACACAAATCCTGCTTGGGATACATAAGACTGATGTTTTCACTGTTTTAAGCGATTTAAATTTCAGATGTAAGCCTGCTACTTTTAATATCCTGCATATAAAACATGAAAAATAAATTGCTTTTATTCCCCTGCAGTGTAAAGTTTGTGGGTCTTTTGTAGCTGAAATAATTACTATGAGTGGCCAGAATAAATACTGTCAGTGAGGGAGTGGATCTTCTTAACGAACCAGTACTATTTCTAAGGACCAGCCAGGCACAGGCTCGTACTCACAAAATCCATCAGATCTCACAGTCACTTAAGTAAAGTTATGTAAAACAGTTTCGTTATACATTTGCTTTTTGATTATTTAGTTTTGCTGTTTTTCTCTGGAGCTCAAGTATTTCTTTTTTCTCTGGTGTTAATAGATTGGTGAATGCAACCCTCAGCTGAAGAAGATTACTGACCGCTTGGACACCATCAGAATCAAGGTGAACGAATGATTCTAAAAGAATATTAATCTTGGTGGTTGCTTTTGCTGTTTTGGTTTTTTCGGTAACCTGGCTGCTACTCCCTTCACCTTCATGTTCCCTAGTCCCTACTTTCATAGCTATCCATATCTGACTCTGATTTGGGAGCATTCTTGTTAGGTAAAGTTGAAAACTAAGTCAAAGAACAGTTTTCATACAATGAGAGATCAGAGGAAAAGGCTAATTCCTCACAACCTAGACTTTGACAAATCTGTTGCTATGAGCATAGTAACAGGAATAGAACATACTTTATGGGAAGCTGTGAAAAAGAGGAGGGAAAGGTTTCCTACCCTGTTTTGCTGGGGTACAGGGTGAGAAATAAGCTGTTGTTGGTGTGAGAGAAATAAGCTAGACTCACAACATCGTGTTTCATACAGGCATCTCTGGCCCAGTAGCCAGAACAGGGAGAAGTAGTAACCTGTGGGACTGGGAGGAGTGAATGGGGAGAGGAGCAGGTGACAGTAAGCTGTGGGTTACCCTGTCAGCCCCATAGAGACTACATTGAAAATCTAACGTCTTCTCCCCTATCCCTCCAACTTCCATCTCCTGGTCATTTGTAACTATGGGGGAGCCTATGCTAACATGGCACCTTTGATGGTGTCCTGCTGGCATCAAGGACAGCAGCAGCAAAGCTGTCACCGAGGTAAGACCTCATGAGAAAGGCACTGGCTCACCTGCTGTCATCATTCAAGATGATCCACCCCGTAGTGGAGCAAGCTCTACCGCCTTTGGCGTGATTTATCTTGGCCTCTTGCTTTTAAATGATATTGCCCTGTTCTTTTTTTTTTTTTTAATCTTTGTGTAAGAAATAAATTTCTAAATATATTTAATCTAGAACCCCCATGAGCTTTTTTTTCCTTTTTCTTTCCAGGGTAAAAGAGCACTATTCACAAACTTCGATCCTAGCTGTCTGCTTCCCAAGTCGCTGGACTACTGGACTTACTTTGGCTCTCTCACTGTTCCACCTCTTCTTGAGAGTGTCATCTGGATTGTTCTGAGGGAGCCCATAAGTGTTTGTTCTGAACAGGTATTTTTTGATTTTTCACTGCTGTAGAAATGTTGCTTTTGTAAGACTTGAAATTGTAAATGCCACCCAAAAATATATTTTTTTGCAGACCTTGGCACTGCGTACCTTATCAAACTTTCAAAAGACAAAATATGTCTCTCAAATTTATCCTGACTTCTTGTTGCCTTTCTTTGCATAACAGCTATTTATTATCCATTTTTAAAAAAGAAACTGCATACGCTAAAAATTAACAATCAAAAATAACCCACAAGGAACTTATGGAAAAAAAGGTGCTGGTGACAATTAGAAATCATGGAATTCCACTCGATTCCATTATTTGCATATCTTGCTTGAGCCTCTTCTCTGGCATTTTTATTTGGCAGATCAATAGTAAATTTCTTCTTGCATTCCAGATGTGTAAAACTTGGTGAATTTACTAGAATAATAAAAAGTAAATACAATTGTAGTAAGTTGTACATAAAAGAGTCTACTTACAGATCGTGTTAAATTAAGCTTCATGCTATATATTAATGTTGCAACAGTGACCCCCAGTGGGCTGATCATCTTAGGTATAAAGAGTTTTTCCCACTGGAGACACTGAAGTATGTCAGATTATAGCTTCCAATATTGGATGTCGATAAGTACGTCACCTGCAATGTCTTATCAATATTCTGGGCACACGGTAAAGCTTAAGATTTTTGTAGCACAGCGTTTGGCTCATTCACGGTCAATATTACAAATACCTCAGAAAATTCAGTACCCCAGGCTGCGTACTCAGTAGAAATGGTGGCTTCAGTCTTTGAGCAAAATGTTAAAACAGTTCACTGAATGGGATGCTTGTCAGTCAGGAGACCTCAGATTCTGTTTCTAACTGATTTGAAGTCACGCATTTGCGCCGTGCATCCATTTTTCTCATCTGTCTCTCTCTCTTCGCCACTCCCCTCAATCTGACTTTGTAACTCGCTGCAATGCATATGGATATAGGATTGAAAACCTATGTTAAGATACCAACTTCCCTAAGACAAAACCGTTGATCAGGTTAAAAGGTTCTTATTTGGGCTAACCTATAATTAATACATTCTAAAAGGTGAAATACTGTATACAAACACCCGTGTGTAAGAGGTTCAGAGGACATGGTGTCAGAAAATGTCAAATACAGTGATTCTTTACTAGTTATTTTTCACAGGCTGTAGCTATATGTTACGTATTAAAGTATAAATGTGCTATATTCTTATAAATATAAGCATGCGTGTAGCTAAAATTGTTTCTTTCCAGTAATGTCCACTGTTGTGATTGATCAGTCATCACCATGACTGATACTGTTTCGCCATTTGATTTTATTCCTTTGGGGCTTTACAGCTTACTGCCTACTTTTTGGTGCACTTTTCAGGTTGATTGATAGAAATTAAAAATAAGTTTTAAGTTTTTAGGAACTCACAGGGATCCTGAATTACAAACGTTAGCTTTAGAATGGGGTGAAGAAAGATAGTATTGACTTTTTTAATGCAATTAAAATGCAATATGCCATATAACTACGTGCTCAATTATAATGGGATGATTTTTGTGCTGTCCTCCCTTTGGTAACGTAGAAGGGAAGTAAGGTGGTATATAGAAATAGTAAATACTGGAAATATTAGAAATTAGACAAAATACTAAACTTCAGGTCAGAAATCAGACTCGGGTTTCCCGAGGTTTAGACATGGAGCTCTGATCTGGGTTTCTGCTGAGATCAGCTTAAGCAGAGAAGCTTATGCTGAGGTATGAAAAACTGCTTGTTCTGCATCTTCTCAAGGGAAAAACTTGGAATCTCTCCTTGTTTGAGTACGTGTTTAATGTATCAAAAGTGTTAATTGCAGAAGCTTTCTATGGCATCACACCTACTACTCCAGGTTAATGGTGAATATATTCTTTAAACAAGAAAATGCACACAGATACACATAAGAAAACTCATTTTTGGCACAAAACATTCCAGAATCTCCAAACTATAAAATCAAACTAAAAAATATATATAAAAATGGTTTAGATTGGGTTATGGAAGACCAGCGTGAATATAGAAAGCAAATAATCTTTATGTGCAGTTTCATTCTTACACGTTTCGGGAGATTTTCTTGCTAGTCGTCATTTTTCATTTTCAAGGACAGAAATGGTGAAATTGCCATACAGTTCCATTCTTCGTGGTGGAAGAAAGGTGACGAGGATCTTTAGTATTTACTACATGCTTTTTCATTAGTACGAGCGTGAGGGTTTTCTGCTGAACCTTATGTCTCTTTTGGTTGCAGCTAGCCAAATTCCGCAGCCTCCTGAGCACTGCTGAGGATGAGGTCGCCTGCTGCTTGCTGAGAAACTACCGGCCTCCCCAGCCTTTAAAGGGACGAGAAGTCAGAAGGAATTAAAGGAGTGAAGCCAGGGTAGTCTCCCTCTGAAACCAAAGGCTGAATTAATTTTAATAGTTAATATACTTTGTGATTTTTCATAATTTTTTTGTGTGAGTTGTTATAACAAGTAGGTGGTGTTTTATTACTGGTTACTATACAGTCATTTCTTACAGATGAGTATGTCCTGAGTTGTTGCAGGTTCATCGATGTTAACAGGTCTGACTGTGTTTGAGTGCATTGGTTTTGGGAGCATTGCGGCGTTAGCATTGCATGCACAGAGGGCAGTGCTAATCGTAAGGGTCAGATGTGATGAAGCAGTTGTCCAGAATTTGCCACTAAATTACTGAACAGGATCCCTGATATTAATGGCAGTAAAGGATGTTCTGTGATTATTCTGCTGGTCTCTAATGTAACATTTACCTTTTATATAAGACTTCACACTGTAATTCTCAAGAAAATAATATTTCAAGGCTGATATAATTTCATTGCTGACTGCTGCAACACCATGTTTACTTTCCTACAAAAAGCAGTAATGACTAACAGCATTTAAGTAAAACAGATATTTATATGATCCTGTTGTTCTGCTGCTTCGTAGCAGTGATGATGTACTGATCGCATTTTTTTTAAAAAGCAAATAGTAAGGATTTGTATATTGGGGTGTCATGTCAGATGGATTAGGTATTCCTGAATTCCACCAGGTATACTGATGAAACTGTCCTGAAACCTGAAAACTGCAAGGTGGAAGGGCATAAAGGGAACTGTTTGTTCATGCCTAAATGCACTCTGTTGCATTTGCTGAACAATAAGGGGCTGTAATGCTATACCCACATAGTGTCAGACTCCTACCACTTAAAATCATGAGGCAGGAGTAGCTGTTGCTCCAGACTGTTTCATACTAGACACGTGGCAGTGTGAGACATATGTTGACTACCTCACACCTTGCAGTGGAGCACGGCACTGCTCAGGTATGCAATGTCTCCTAGGTACTGGCTGAAGTTCTGCTGTCATAGCTGAACTTGGGTGGTTGCACTTACATTCCAAAACCAAAGACAGCATTTAGAGCAAGCCAAAGAAATCAGAATCAAGTCAATATCTGATAAAAGATCAGCCCTCAACAGCAATATGTTTAAATGTCTATCTTTATTAATTGACTTGAGTCTGTGTTTCTCTCAAGAGCTTTTGTTATCCGAATATGATTGATTGTTTTATGCCAAATTTATTTTTACTATTTTTAATGAACTTGCCATAGGCTGTAGCTTAGTATAGGATTAGACTTACCCTCAGACTCTGAGAACTACAAGTGAAAACCAGTGATACCTGAAAGAGGCAGCTGGACGTTTCATGGGCAGTGACTACCACCAATCTCTGTAGTACTTCTGACCAAACTCGTCTTGCCTGACTGCTCTCCATGCACAAGACTGTGCCTCTTGCCTCAACAGGTCTTTTGTTCTTAGGTGGACAAATATGAGGGAAATAACAAATGGGATTAACTTTATATACCTTCTTATAACTGAATAAATTAGACATAGAGACATAGATATTTTAGCTTAGTTTAAGATAGGTGGATTTTTTTGTTTTCTTCTCCCCAGAATAGAGCTACTATTGCTGCAAGGCCTCCCAATGCCTTCTGAATGTTTTCTGAAGGAAAGAACACAAATAGACCGTGGAAGAAATAAGGGACATTTGGCGGCAGCAGCAGGTACAAGTATTAAACAAAGGGGAAAAACCTGCGGGCACTTTTTGTTTTCTGGCATAGGGAGAAGAATGCGGCTGGAAAGACCTCAGGCTGGTTCTTTCTGAACAGGGACGTCTGGAAAGTGTGCATGGAGAGAGCGAGAGTGTGTTGCGTGTTTTCACACCCTTTTTTAGACTTAATGGTGGATCTGATATGTTTCCCTGACATGGGAGCAGCTGCAGAACATGAATAAAAAGTTTACGAATTGCACGAAGGTTATAAATGTTTGTTTGCCTGAGAAGAGGAAGTAATAAGGCTATGGCTTCATATCAGAGACAAAAGTTTTACATATTTTTTACATATTGAAAACAGTGAAGTTGATCAAGTGCTTTGATATTTATAAGGATTTTATCAAAATAAAAAATTGATTTTATTAATGTGTCTTGTATTTTCTATCAGAAAGATTCAAGTTTTACAGAGAAGTCTGCAGTTTTATAACTAGTGCCTGCAGCCCTAGTTTTGGAAAAAATAGTCGCCCCTCATTTGAAGTCTGTCTTTGGGCAGTGTAGTATTACACATCTTTTTTACATTCCAAGTAAAATGCCTTTGGCAGTGGTAAGACATGCCATCAATTGTACATAAAGTTTCTGATAGCGCTTTTTTGAACTATTGACTATTTATATAGAGTTATGCAAAGAAATTTGAGAAGACATCGTTCACAGTAGTTCTCCTAATGTGGAGATGCTGTGTTCACATTAGATTGACCTAGCGTTGTACTCCATCTGGGCGGAAAGCTAGTGGTGGCATCTAAAAAATACTAGAAATACTTGGTTGCCTGAAATCCTTTGGGAAAAGCTTCCCAGATTATTTCTCTGCTGTAACTCTAAGGTGAGGGCGTGGACCCAGTCTTGGCACTGAGCACTTGGTTGCATCCTCAGTCACTAACTTACTGTATGCCCAAGCTGCACTGAAGCTCAACCAGACTACATGACATGCTTCCAGGGAATTAAATCTCAAGTGTGGGCTCTGTGCTGTACTAACATGACTCTAGAGCAGACAAGGCTAAAATATGTCCTCACCCTGCCAGCTGCAGGACTCTCTGATCAACTCTTTACCCTCTGACACACTTGGAGCCTTTATACTAAGAAGAATGAAATGCTCAGTGACCACAAAACATATAGGGTATTTGCTGAAAGTAGTAGCTGTCAAGAATTGTATACTGCTGGATAGCTGGTCACTTATAAACTTATTCTCAGAATTAAATAAACTGCAATAGAGCCTTGGGGTCAGCTCTGCTGTGTTTGGCACAGGAGGGAAGCAGTGCGCTCTCCAGTCATGCTCATGATGTCTTTCATGTTGCAAAGACAGAGTTTAACATCAGCCTGGGAAACTTCTTTATGTCAAAGAAAAGAACTGGGAAGTAGCTGTCTTTCCTTCTGGAGAATGGTGGGCTGAAGATCAGGCAGACGTCTATTTGCTGTCATATACCCACTATCTACATAGCTGTGCTTTCTCTGCCCCTGTAGAGATTTGTCCCCCTGTTGCTTCAGCAAACAGGACTTTGCTGGCCTTCCAGGCGTGAATTGGGACCTAAAAGAAGTTAAGGAATCAATTCCAGGAAAGATCTTCTGTCTTCAAGTCTTCTAAATACCCAATTTTAAAATAACCTTACTGAAAAAGTGGAATATGGCTCATATATAAAGTAACATAATAGAAAGAAATATGTAATGCAATTTTTATGAATTTAATGGAAAGGTAATTTGGGATTTAGATTCTTGTAGCTTTAGGTAGGCAAGGAGCAGATTGTTAGAGATAAATCTTACCTAGCCTTCAGATGTTAAAAAGCGCAAATAATTGAGAGACTTAGAACACCTGCAGCCTCAGCATGAAGATACGAATGCCAAAGGAATGCTGTACTAGAGATGTTTTTTTTTCTTTTATTATCTATTAACTACTATAAAAAAAGCATTGTGACTATCTATCTCCTTTATCACTCTGCTGCGAGATAGACTATATCTAACTTCCGGCCTAACTGTTATATTTTATTGTTCCCCCCCAGTCTGATCTTGCTTTGTGGTCTTAGCTGTAAAGAGTTTGTTCCATTTTTGTTTTTAATTACTATTTCTTGCTTGCTTATGCTAATTTTTCCTTGATCCCTTTTCCCTGCCATCTCTTTAGGACTTATAATAGAAACCTTAACTTATAAAGCATCCTACAAAAATCCAGTAGCATTATATTTCCACCAGTGTTCTGCACATATAGATAGCCTGTTGGTTTTTCATATTAAGTCTTGTTATCATTTGTTCATACAGATCTAGCCTAATAGAGGTTTGGTTCATGGCTTAATCTCTTAGATACTGTCATTTCCATACCTTTTATTCATGAAGTGCTTACTCTATGGACAGATGACCTTTTCGGATGTCTGCTGTCTTCATTAGACAGGACATAACGCTGAATTGCTTAAATAAATATTTTTTCTAAAATAATGTTTTGTTTCCTATTTCTGTCAGCCTCTCCGTCATTCATGCCAAGTACAAGTTTTCACTGTGGTGAAAGATTTGCATGTGTGACCTGTGTTGGCTTCTCTTGTGCAGCACAGTTTGGAGATGTCTCTGACAGGAAAGTACTGGATTGTCCTCTGAAAACACAGATTCTCTGCCTTCGCGTAACAAAACTGGTGTGCTTCACAGTCAGTTCCTGTGTCACTTCTATTTTATCAAATTTCACTCACATACTTGGGTACATAACTTTGAATAATTTGTAGATGCTCCTGACAGTTTCGTTTTTCAGATGTAAATTCTGTGGGTTGCATGCAACAGATAGATGAAATGTATTTTTTATGAAGATCTTATTTAATTTTTTTCTGTGTCTCTCATTTGAAAATATTTTGAATAAAGCCTCAGCTGTTTAAATGTCAACATTTTCTTCCAATTCTTCTCTTTTTTACAGTTGCATTCACACCAAGCAGAAATGTGCTCAATAAAATAATTTAAAACAAACAAACAAACAAACAGAACTTTGGTGGTTTTGAGGAAAAAAATGAACCCAGTCATCCTTGGTGTTTTTCAGAGAGTCTGTTCTTGATTTCTGTTTTCTCTTTGTCCTGTTTAAACTCCAGCTTCTTATGTAGTTTGTGATTTCATAAATAAACAGTTTACCTGGAAATCATTAAAGATCTCAGTATCCAAACTTACCTTCCAAATTTGTTTTAAAATGCTCATGGTTACATAGAAAGCATAGGTACCTCTGTGTGAATAGCTGAAAGAATGCTGTGTCCCCAGGTCTGCAGATGGCAGCAGCAATCCAAAAAATATTTGGATTATTTGAATAGTATTCGTTACCTATTTCATTGCAAATACAGTTGTAAATAAAAGCAATATCTTGCTGTTGTATCAAACTAAAGAATACAAGAGTCATGGTACCGTGCTATTCAACAGCATATTAATTTTGAAGTCTGTTAAAAACCTCTGCAGAACCTAGCCAAAGAACTACCAGCCTGTTGGCCCAATGCCCAAAAAGACACACTCGAAACAGTTTAGCTCCTCTTCATGACTGGTTCTGGGAACCTTCATCAGAAGAACGAAGCCTGAAGCAAAGCGCAGAACCATGCCCTTCACAAACGTCTGCTGCAGCACATCGGTTTGAGTGGATTAGTTTTGAACTGTCCGATACATAGCAATAACTATATATGGCAAAATCATAGCAAAACGCTACTTATTAATTAACATTAGTTGAGTAGCTGTAACATGGTGTGTAGTGATTTCAGCAGATATCCTGAGCAAATCCTTGAAATATTCTCTTCTGTACTCACAGTCTGATGGTGTTAATGCAATTACTGTTCCTGCGCGTTGTTCCTAAAATGTTTAGCAACTCTGCTAAACTATCTATATATAATCTCTTTGTATACATGGTTATCAATATATACACAATATACTATATTCAAATTATGTATGATTATATATACACACATACACCACAGAATATACAGGAAGAGCTGGAGGGTGACTCTAGAGCACAGTCGATTCTGTTGAGTACTATGGAATTGGGGCTGACACTGGATTCCACCAGCCTCCTGAAGTCTGTAGACAAAGTCCTGTGCCCAAAAAGGCTTCAGTTTTGGTGTGTGGACAGTATCAGTGATAGCTATGTTCAATATGTAGGTATGTAGGAATGATAAATATATGATGTTGAGATGATGCTACCTCAACAGAAGCTGTGTCTCCTGGATGTTGGAGATGCCCATCACTCTTATGTGCACTGGCAAACAGTACTGATGATACAAAATCTTGTTCTGTTTTGACATATACTCTGGAGATAGATGGATGACTGATTGAGGCCAGAGATTTTGGGTTTGAAAAGATGATAACAGGCTATACTACATTCAGTAATCTAAAATGTTGAACTGAATGAACAACTCAGTGGTGAGATGTGAAGAAAATGAAGAAAAATGCCAAAGACAGGAGCATGAACACCAAAAATAACTAATAGAAAAAAAGGCATTTTGCAGATGGCTTTTGCCAGTAGATGTCACTGTAAATAAGGCAATGGTCTGAGTGTCACATTCACACTCGCACGACAGCTGGAGTAACACGCAAAGTGTCCTGAAGTGTCAGCCTGTGGAAGAAGAGTATGTAATATAACTCATGTAGCAAGAATGTACTGTTGATTGTGACTTATTCTCTTTCTTAAAAGTGAAACAAGGATTATGAAAAAAAGGATTATTTTCAGATACATAACAAAAGACATTCAGATTTAAAAGATCATGTTTAGGTGAATCTGTGCAATCTAGTGCTCACTGTTTTCTGTAAGCAGTTACCGTCACATAGTTCCACACATGCCTAAAAGCCACATGCCGGAAACAACCACTATAGGAACAAGGTATGTTTTTCTGTATTTTCTTCTAGCTGGAAGTTTCCCCTGGCATTAAAAATTAGTATTTAAGTCATTTGTGTACTGGGAGCCTGGACTGTGCATGGCCGTGTCAGCGCTACCAAGCAGGCTCTGAAGGTCCAGCATGTTCTGGCTCAGCTGGACTTCCCCAAGCATATGGAAAGCCACTGGGCAGAGCATGCGCAGCAGGTCAGACTGTGCTGGCACCTGAAGCTCCAGGAGCAAGCTCCATGCAAGGACATGTTCACATATGCAGTAGATACAACTGAGCATAGGTGATCATCATTGAGCAGGTTTTTTGCAAAGGGAACAGTAAAGATTCATATAGAAAACCTGACCAGCTATTTGAAACCAGTTTCTGCTTCAGTTTCCTGATAGAATCAGGCAAGCAGCGGTGTTCACTTCAGCCATGGCACCTGACTCTCAGCATGAGGTTCCAGCAAGCGTTTGTCTACATGTCTCTCTCAGTGATGACCTATCTAAATATCACTGCTAGGACCCAAGGCAGGTTTCTTGGTTCACACAAGCACACTGCAAATGTGCATTAACTGGAAATAAATCTGTGTGATTACAGAAAAAGTTTTAATTTTGGACAGGACAATGCATTACTAAAAAGTTCTTTTCCAGCTTGCGTATTTTTTTTTAAGTTATTGGATAACTCTCATTTTTAGTGATCTGGATTTCACCCTCTGTGTCAGTGTACAGAGGGTATGTACAACCTACACTGTCCCCACCTCTGGCTTACGGCAATCGGGAAGTAATCTAGTAATCTAGCCCTGCAACGTGGCCAGCTCATAGCACAGTGGGAACACCCAGGATATCAGAGCTGAACAGCACTCGGGTATACACACTGCCTAGGTGTGATATTGCTTAAATAATACTGAAGTCTCATGATTGTGCTTCACTTTTCCCCAGTGACTGGCATGGGTGTGTTGCATCATGACAGTGTGTTCAGGGGTGTTTGTAGAGTTACTTGCACTAAGCTCCTGCTAAAAATGGGTTGAGATTAAAAAAAAAAGATTAAACTAAAGAATTTTCTCTTGCATCTTGCATCCAGTAATTCATGCAAGAGGAAAATGTCACTGACTGAACTGCTTTGTATCGAAAAAGAGAGCTCCATTTCTTTTTCTGAAAAGTGTGTATTGCTGTTTAGTTGTGCTTTACACACTGTTACATATGTATCTGTAGTGGACTTCTTTTCTGTTACAGCTTAAGTATGTATTCAGTCTCTTCAGAGTCAATAGTCTTCCCAGTCTGGGCACTGGGTCAACTATTCAGTATGCAGGTCTTTGAGTTTTAAGATGTGCTTCACTTCTAGTACTTAGCACTCTTGCACTGGTAGGCACTGTAGAAACATCAGCTGATGCTTCTAACTGGCACTAAGAGTTACCTTTCTCATTTGGCAGGGAAAAAGCTACACAGCCAAGGTATAAAAGCACTAACCAAATGAACGGTTAGGTAGGTAAAAAGAAATTAGTTGCATATTCTTGTTGCTATCACTTTATTTTCTGAGTTTAAAGAGAGGCATGATATCACACCCACAATGTAAGTAGTATGCAGTTACAGCAGTGAAGAGTTCATATTAAAAACCAGTGTAGCAGATGCCTCCTTGATGGGCTGGTTCAAAGCCTGCCCGTTAGGGCACTTGCAGAGGCAACAGGGATCCCTCAGGCTGAGCAGGAAAGAGCTGCCTACTTCTTGAATGAGTGTGTTAACTACCAACAGCCCCTGCTTTTCCAGAGGGAAATCAAGTGTATCTGCTGCTTTGCAGCTGTGCCTGTTGTGGTAAATAAAACAAGCCAGGGCCCACTTTCTGGTCCTGGAGCAAGGGCCATGAGACTCAAGAACATGTTCTGAGTTTGCACAGATGAACTTTCCTGGGTACCTGCCTCTACATGGTCTATTGAGAACCACCACTTCACTCTGTCTGGGCCCTCTTGCAGAGACCTCTGGCTGATATTTGCCAAAACCACACTGGAGAGCTTCCGCTTGACCATGGCCAAGTGCTGTCCTTCTCCAATTGCTAGTATGGGCACTCCTAACACTCCTGGTGTGTCTTAGGAGTGAAGCCCTGTGAAGTAGTATGACCCAGGGCTTCACCAGTGCCTCTCTCCTTTCTGAACCCCACTGGAGCGCCTGTGTCCCCACTTGGTCTGGACACTTAAGTCTCCATAAGCTGGCTGCTGCGTGGGCATCACTGTGCGCGGCATTCCTGCGCGACAGTGGTATTTAGATGTCTCGTAAATGAGAGAGGCAGGCTGGCATACGCTTTCTGGGATTCTTTACTGAATTTAGCCACTGACATTCATCCTGTTTCATTTTAGGTGCCAAAATGCACCTTCTGAATCGTATTGTGAGCCTTTCTTGTGCTTCTCCTTATTTACAAAAAGGGTGTATTAGTGCCTGTTCTATTCATGTCTCTTGTCTTTCAGCAGAAATTTAAGATTTTTGTGTCACAGAAGCCAGCACATAAGTGGATGCTGATTTAACTATGGAAACAACCACTGTCTTTGTTAGGTATGTGGTCAAACTAGAACCAACAGGTCCTGCGGTCAAAGCCAGGAGCATGTGGCTGAGATTAAGGAGGATGGGAGCAATTAGAAACTGGGCCCCCTCTTCTTTCTTTATGAGGAAACAGGAGCTTTCTGGTTTGAAGCCTGGAAAAATGGGTGTGTGGGAAGAGTTGACTTTAGTCCAGGGGCAGGTCATGTATCTGTCTCAGGGAAAGCAGTAGAAAGTGTTTTTGAAAAGCTGTGTTTTAATGGTAGGTCTGCTCTAGAGGGCTAAGCCACCTCTAGCACGGGCAGAAACCTTGTTCCATTCCTAAATTTACACCATTTTTGTGGCTTTGCAGCAGTCACATCACATCAATGTTTTCAAACTGGTGCTTAACCCCTTGATTAGCCATTTAAAAAGAAGCTTTTAGTTTCCTTGAAGTACTGACTACCTGAGAGATCTCCTAATTACTGGCAGCTCCCGCCCTGAGGCAAGTTGGGTCATTTCTGTTCTGCTGCTTAGAGATTTCAAAGCATAACTTTTGGGAACAAGGGTTCAGGAGCAGTCACTGAATCTTACTATTAGTCTAACCCTCCCATTGGAATAACTATATCCCTTTATGCTTGGAGATCTACAAAAGAACATGATTATGAACACTGTGCATGTCACAGCCTTGAACACAATTTGGTTTTAATATATGCTCCTTTATACCTACCATATTGTTCTGTTGAACCGTTTATTTGAATTCACTCGATGCTCCTTTCACAACTGACCCAACTTGTAGTATCACAGAAATGAGATTTCAGAAATAGGTCTAGAGCTTGATATTCTGTACATAAGTGTCTGGTCTTGCAACTGCTTGAGCCAAATATCTGTTCTCCACTTTCCTCTCATCAATCAATCGGATATGCTTAAATGAGTTAAAATGTCACTTGAAGAAAGAAATATGCATACAACAAATACTTGGAAGGAGGGCTGAAGGATCACAGGATAGGTCAGTAATGTTCATACCAGGGAAACCTAGGAGGCCAGAAGGAGGGTACAATGAGTGAAATAGGAAACAATTTTGTAGGTCTTGGCTGAGCTTTCCTTTGCAATAATTATCTAAAGCTGCCTGCAGGCTTTCCCTGGAGCCTTTCTCTGCCTTGATCCAATGACAAAAGAATCCATGTTACAAACTTTGCTGTGGGATATGTAATAGAAATGCAAAATGCAACATAGTTCCCTGACAGCCTTGTAAAATCCTAGCTAATGTTAATCCTACAGGGCTTGTTCAAGGGCTCAAAGCACTCTGGAGAGATGAAGGAGAGTGATCATTTCATGCATTCTTCTTGCATATGTGCATTTTAACAGACAGAAGACACAATGGCTCTGTTGGGTCATGTCTCCAAAGTATGATGCCATTGCAGAAATGGCCTGTATGATTCCATGAAGACAATTAAGAAATAAGGTTCTGTGAAAGGTGACCACACTTTATAACAGTGCGAATCAATGGAAGAGCACAGAGTTTGGGGAGGGAAGGAGGGTGACATGCAGATCCGGCATCCCCCAGAGGACTGCAGGGAAGCCCAATCGCTTGCACAGAAGTGGCTGTGGATGTTCCTCTCCTTGCTCTTCCTCAGGGGCAACCTCCTGATAAGAGAAGGGTGGCCCTATAGCATCGGTTGCTGACAGCTTTTTGTGCCACTACTACCAAATCTGTCCTAACACATTTCGCAAGTGTAAATCTAAACATTTCCTGACGGCACATTGTTGGTGTGCCAAGGGTTAGTGTCTCCTTATCATGAGGAAGCAGTTTGGTGTCAAGGGGTGGCCCAGATGACCAGATTGCCCCGGCCCCCAGTTCTCTCCTGATTAACACCTCTCCAGCTGAAGGAGCAAGTTTACAGCAGGGCAGGAGGGGGTATGTTCAGAGGTACCATTTATAAAAGTGTTGGCAGTGCATAATTTGGTCGTTTATATTTATTCATGTTATTACATTGCTCCTGTAACCGAATGTCCCAGATATAGAGGTTTTATTGCATTAGATTTTGTCATGCCAGATACTACTTACACTGTTTTTTTCCAGTCTTTCAGCCTCACTCACTGCTTTATCCTGTATAACTTCAGTAAATGAGCAGTTTGCTGAAGATTTTGGTGAGAATAAGAACAGGCCATATCACCACCACAAATCAAATGTGTGCGGTTTCAAAAAACCCCGCGTCCTCATGCTGCCAGGATTCTGGTGCAGATCTGATGTTTTTGTGACCAAAAGGTCAAAAATGCTGCTTAGGAATCTGTCTGATCCAATGCTGACAAAGTCAGCGCTCCTCCACACGGAGCTGAGCCCGGCGGCCAGCGGGATGAGACGGGGCTCAATTCAGGACATGGCTGCAGCCAGGGCCTGGCATGGGGTCACACACGGCCGAGCCACAGGCCCGTCCTCCGGCCATGTTCTGTGGCAGCATTTGGTGTGTGCAGGCTGGCCCCTGCCCCACTGTATCCCGTTACTGAGGGGACACTCCGGCAGCCATCATCCCATCAAGCAATACCCGCCAAGAGCCGCTGCCGGGTGTGTGACACGCTTGGTCGCCCCTCAGCCATTCTCGGGTTTCTTTTGCTTAGGCAGGATGGATTTAAGCTCATGGGTGTCCTGAGGAGGGGTAAATGCTGTTCAAAGGGTATGTGAGAAACGAAACTCATTCCCCTGGGGTGGGGAGAGACAGGGAAGCTTGGGGCTTTCCTCAGCTCGCTCTTAAATTTCCACCCTGGAGAGTGTGTGTGAGTATATTTATGAGAAAATTAAGCAGAGGCTACACATTGCCCGATGCAGTGAATATCAGGGCTAAGATATTCCAGCCTCTTGATTTCACAGATTTACCCAAATGCGAGCAGTAGCTCTCCCCAGACAAAATAGGAAGCGAACGTAATGGATATCTAAAAGGGGATCATCAGGTGGCAATAGTTTGGAGGTGAGGGAAGTGCTCGTTTCAGGCTGCAGGAACAGAAAGCGCTGCCGCTGTCACTGCTCCCAAAATGGCACAGCGTGGTCCTGCATCCGCTGGGGCTGTGTGGACCCCGGCGGGCCAGCACCCCGTGGCAGCTCCTCTGCGGGAAGCCACCGGGAGGCCCTGGGGACGGAGGGCACTCAGTCCCTCGGGGAAGCAGGTGCCTCGTTGACACCCGGGCTCCTTTACACCCTTCCGAGAGGAATTTTACACCTTTGGCTGACTTAGTGCTGCAAGTGATAGCCCTTAAAGAAATTAGTCACAGTATACTGTACTGGCATGAACACAATCCCATAGGTGTGTTTTTCCTACAGTTATACTATTTAAACTGCCTTGGCTCTAGCTACACTATGGTGAACTTTGTGGCACAATTTAGTTTGTTGATTTTAAAGTTTTTATGGTGTGATCCCTTGGTTACCTCAGAGCATTGCAAAATGCATAATGGCTTAAGCAGTCAAAAAATAAATGCATTCTATTTGAGCTCTGTGCTGATGCAGAAAAAGGTGAATAAGGCATGCAAGGGAGCTATAATGCATTCCCATAATATAGGCAGCAGTACACCCAGCAGTGGGTTTTTTTCAGCAATTTCTTCTTTTTTTTTCTTTGATGAATAATGCAATCAAGAAATACAGAATAGCTAGCAAATGTGTTGATTTTGATAAGCAGTTTTGCTTGAAAAACAATTTTAAAAGATGTAGTGTTATATCTGGGCACTTTTTGAATTATCTACCCTGACTGACTTCCATTTTAAGTGGTTTCTTTCACTGCCCAGCGCTGTTGCTAGCTGCTTCCAAGCCCCACTTTTCCCATCCTGTGCTGCTGCACATGCTCAGCACTGCAGCCCTGCATTGCTGCACCTCTTATAGACCAGGATTCCCAGAAAGTCCTATGAAAGACATGAGACCTCTTGTACAGGACTTTCTTTTCCAAAGATCTACAGACCCTACAGTAAAATCCCTAAGCTTTATCAGGAGCTATCAACCAGGCCTCCTCAGGCTATCTCATCTACAGGGGTTTATCTGGGCATCCTCAGAGCACACTTACCAGTTCATAGAATCCCAGAATACCAGGTTGGAAGGGACCTCAAGGATCATCTGGTCCA
>RSEF01000002.1:134802650-134822592 GCA_003993805.1 Himantopus leucocephalus
AGTTGCATAAACTCTCCTTGCGGGAAGCTGAGTACTGATTAATTTCACTCTGAACAATTACTTTGCTTCTTATCACCATGGCTTACTTAGTACATCAGAAGGAACGTGAAGATTCATTAAAAATTTTAGAGTACATTTCACTGTTAAGAGTCATGCATTAAACCAGATTAGTTGCTTAATACAAAAAGAATATAGATTAATTCCAGTAAAAACACTAGACGAATGCCACAGTGAATTACAACAGCTTTTGGCAGGACAAGAATATTGCCGCTAAGAACGCATTCATGTTCTTATTTCTTCGGTAGATTCTTCTGTAATCTTTGCTTGGATGTATTCCTTTTGATGGGCAGACCGTGCTCCAGATTTGCTTTGGTTGTCTGGAATTAGCCTCTCACCACTCTGCCCTTCAGCGGTTGGGGTTGCCGGTGGTTGCTCAGTATGGGGCAAGGTGCTTCCCCTTCAGCAGAAGACAGGATTGTGCGGAANACAGGATTGTGCGGAACTGAGCCAGCTAAATGGGGCGAGGAGGGAAGAGATACATTTAGTTTTTCGCTTCTTTATTGCATGTCAGTGAGAAATTGTTGTACTTCCCATCTAACTTTCTATTTTTTAAAAAAATTAAGCTTCATAATATTGAATTAATCCAGCAGGGAATCAGGATTTATACTGCCACAGAAGTACTGGAATGAACAACCATCTTTGAATATCCTATTCACCCCTATATCCAATTGTCACAGAAACTTTCAGACACTGGTACCAATGTATTGTCACCTAGGAAAAAAAACCTGGGGTTTGATAAATGAAAAATATCATCAATTGCGAAAGTAAAAAATAATGCCTTAGAACTAATTCAACTTTGCTTTAAATGTTGCTTTTTATGTCAAACTATTTGTAATTAATTTCTGTCCCATACCCATTGACTAGCCCAATTAATAACACCTGGAATAAATATTAAGGATCTTCATAATACCCAATTGAGTTCTATATGCGTGCTTTTAATTTTAAAATATTCAAAGTACTTAACTAGACTTATCTGGAAAGTTATTAATTCAAACATCTTCGGAACGACAAGTGGCAATAATTTAACTGCATAAGACAGTTTCATAAGAGTTTAGCACAGAAAGAATACTTACCTCAATAAGGCCAGTGAGGGATATTTAGCTTGTTCTACAGACATTATTAGGAAATAATGCAATAATAAAGCAATTGGTATAGCTCCTAACCACTCTAGGATAGCACTGAATGGAGAACTATACTCTGGCTAGTTAATATTCAGGCATGTGACAAAACTGAGATTTTATGAGAATATGAATTTTTTGGAGGCAGTCTTGTAGGAATGAAGATGGGAAGAAGTCAGCTTTCTGCCTGGCTTCTGCTTTGGGAAACGCAGCACAGCAAGGATGTTTAAAGAAGGGAATCACTTTTCCTGGAGCAATGGAAGCAACTCCACCAATCTGAAGTTATCTTATCTCAGTTCCCACAAGACTTTGTAAGATGTGAGTAGCTATACCAGCTGATGCAGAAACATGAGTGTTTATTAAGAGCAATAACATGGTGTAAAGGTACTACTCATTTTACAGTAAAAATGAGGCAAATAAACCTAATAAAATGCAGAGATACAATGTAAAGTGATAATGTCCCTGAAGCTAAAAGACAAGAAGGGTCTTGTTCCTTGTAATGCCGTACCTGCTCTGAGCTGATAGTAATTGGTTCTTTAAGGATAATCCAGATGACACTCTCATGGAGGGGAGGATGAGTCAGAGAGCCATTGTAGGTCCAGTAATCCAAGGATTTTGGCAATAGACTTGAAGGATCAAAATCAGAAAAGGGAGCTTGCTTACCCTGTGGAAGATACGCTTAGTTAATGAAACCCGTGAGTAATATAGGATTAACATCTCAGGCTACAAGGGAATGTGTTCCTAAATCAGAGGGGGTCCTTTCAAAACTCTAGTGTTTTCTCATGGCATCAGAGGAGAGTTTCTTGCCCTGATGATAAGTGTGACACTGAGATACATCTAGGCTGGCACCACTGACAATGAGCAGTGTTACCCAAAAAAAACGAAAGAAAAAACTACTTCCCCCCCTAAATGTTATCAGATATCAAAGAGTTAAGTCATCACTGACTAAAGGGTTGTGTTGTTGGGGTTTTTTTCCAAATACTGAACTCTGCGCTCCTGAGCAAGCAAAACAGTTCAGTGTATAATTAATTTTCAGCTGTCTGTTGAGGCTAAAGGGAGGATTCACACATGTTGATAACGTTTGCATGTTCAGGGTCAAATTATTCATTCCTTTATAAAATCCTGTGGGAGATGCTGTATTGTATTTTTAACATGCTTCACTAAAATTCAGATATTCAGATTCTATCTCTGCTTATCTTGTGCCTTAATGAGAGGCTTAGTGGGAATAGTCACTTCTTTACAAGGCAGCTTAAGAAAAGTGCAGTTCTGGTGTTATTTCTTCTCCCTTTTTTTTCCTCATTCAACTGAGCAAAAATTCAGTTCAGTTATTGTAAGTCTGTGCTGCTGGTGGACCCCGGGGTAATTTTGAATAGACAGACAGATGGATGGAAGCGTAGGATTAGGTAGGAATCGGGAACGGTGTGCTCTTACTCTTACACAAAGAGCCCATAGCTGTCTACAGGGTGGAGCTCCAACAATGCAAAATATCTTACTGGGATCCCATAAACTCGTGTCCAGGTTCATGCTTTCAGCTCCCACATCTCAATAACCTTCTTAAGCTGAACCCCTGCATTATTCTGAAGTCTTCAAAAAGGCAGATTTTAATTTAATTAAAAAAATTTTAAATTTAATTTAAATCTAATTTGAAAGTGTAGATTTTAATTTAACTACTCTGTATATTATCATGATCAGGCTGTGATAAGGTTTACCTTAGTCTTTACTGAATCCAAGGCTTTCAAGACACCCTTCAGGTTTTCATTGCATGAGCCAAGCTGTAAATAAAAAAATACTTAAAAATCCTAAATATGTAACAATAGTTTTATTCTAACAGAATCAAGAATAAGAATATGCTTTATAAATATTGATTAGTTTAGCTTTGCAAACCCACTATTAACAAGACAAAATTTAGAACTTTTGAGGAAATAGCAGGAAGTTTTTCTTCTGCTTTGCAGAGTAATGCAAACAGTAGTGCGAAAATAATCTGTGGTTCAGAAGTATATGATTGCTTTGATCATACCTGCTTTTCCTTGAAATTCAGTTTGAAAGCATTCAGAGAGGTGGTTTTGCTGATAGCTTTTTTGCAATGTGAACTATGAATATCTATATCTTAGCAGAGTATTATAATATATAATGTTATTTTATTATACTTCCTTAATGTAAAAAGGTCCTTAATAATAAGGAAGTCTTTTTCCAGCCTCAATTGGTTTTGAAAGGCTAAATATGTCATATGCATGGATTCAAGATTTCTTGGAGTTCTGATTTAGAATTTTCTTTTCTGATAGACAGTAATAGCACACGTGACTCAAACCGTCTTTCTGTGAAAGTTCACATCACTGTAAATGGAGTGGAAAGCAAACACAAAAGGTGTGAGCATTGCGTGTTACAAAGGTGGACGAAACACCACAAGCTCACTGGCACCCGTGCCTTTAAAGCACAACTCTTCTTGAAAGTTCTGGGGATGAAATGGGGATTTGGGTAAAATCCATGTAGTAGCATGGGCAAAGTTGGCAATATGGGCTAAATCAGGATAAGAGACAGTCATCTCCACCGATTTAACACAAAGACGTGTTTTTTCCTAGTCCTCATCACTGACTGCAGTTTTGATAAGGAAAGGGAAGAGAGACGCACGTGTTTTCAGTATGTCAGTAACTGACCTTCAGGAAAACAGTGACAATTGCCAAACCATCCAGCTTGTCAGAAGCCTCAGCTACATTCGAATACTTGTCCGCGTTCCAGTGAACGAGATGAAGCTAAAAAGCAATTGATAGGATAATTTTTGCTGGTTCTACTACAAAAAAATGCTGCAATACAAGTAAAATATTTAGAAACACCACTCTGCACTCTTAGGGTCTGACTGAAACTGAGAACATGCTTGTGAACGCCTGCAGATTTACGGTGTTCTGCTGAATTGCCCCGGCATTATGAGGACTCATACCCAGGCTTTATCTTGGGGTAGGCAGAACTGCACATATTCCTGAAAGCAATTCAGGGGTAAGTACACAGAGATGTGGAAAATCACAGCTTATGAGGGACATATACCTTTCTAACTCTATTGCTAACAGTCTCCTGTGCATGCCTTTATTTCCATGTCTTTAAAAATGTTATACATCAAATAGCATTTTGAGGAGTGTAACCACTTTGTTACACATGGCGCAATATTTATTCACAATAGTCCCATTTACTGCAGAAGATTGATGGCATGACCACAAACGTCATGGTTGTGGACAGTTTATATTCAACATAGATCTTTCAACAAGTATTGGACAGTACTTGCTTTAATGTAGTTTTAAGGAACTTTTGTTCAGCCTAGTATGTTGCATATTATATCGAGCTATTTTTTATTAAATATAAATTTCCAAAACTTACATACTTGGAAATCATAAGAATTTCTTTAAATGCCTTCTCACCTATGAATGTGCTTAGCAATTCCTTAGCAACTATGTAACTCTATGGCAATAGTCTAGTCCTGGATTATTTGTATAGCATTTCAGCAACATGGTTACAAAAAATATCAAAACTTCTTAAAATACAAGGAGGAGATTCTAAAATATAGAAACAGAACATAGAAATTATCATATAATGCTCATAATCTTAAAATTCTGATTTAAATCAGATTTTTTAAAATTTTCTGGTATTTTTTAAAGCTGAATTACTCTCTTTTCAACTTAACATCTTTTGATTCAAACTTAACAACTATTGATTCAAAGCAAACTAATAAACACTTAATCATGTGCTGCTTAAACACAGCTTAAGTGCACTATCTCTTTACAGCAGAAAGCAATTCTAAAGGGACACCCCTTTCTTATCTTGGCTGTATCAAATGAGATAGCTTTAGCACTCTCAACAGCGGAAAATTTCCTATTAGGAACACACTTCTGGCTGTGTGCTTCTAACGCCTACATTAAAAATGAATAATCCATCTCATTAGTTTGTCATGTAATGCTCCTAAAATGTAAAAAGCTGCCAAAGATAACATTACATGGATTGAACATGAATTGTTTGATGGCATGTTGATGATGTTGACTATTAGCAGGACACTAAGTCACTGGAAAACAAATAAAATCTGTTACTTCAGAGGTGATTTTTAATTTTTGTAAAACAGACCTTGCTTCATTATCTGAAGATATTTAATGTACGTGACAGATGCTGGGGCCTTTAGTAGATAACTTTTTTACCTCTTTCCCTTCATTAATTTGTTCTGGGTTTCCTTCTTATTTGCTGTTCTTGAAAAGCCAGAAAAAAACACCTTACAGCATGCTGGTCACCTGTGAGGAGCTCCAGCTACAATGATAGTGGCACACTGGTGATCAGACACTTTAAAAAGCAGCTGATTTAGTCTCAAGCTGAATATACATACACAGTTGACCTTTTTAACATTTAGCAGACGTTACTTACTTTTGTACCTGCACCTTTCAGCCCTATTTCCTTATTTACATATGGATTTAGATTATTTAAATTTAGATTAATAAGTACTGACCACAAAACCCAATTTGCTCTTGCAAAGTCAACTTTGCACACACAGAGATGGCATTGCTTTTGCAAACTAGAGTAACTGTCAAAGCAACCTACATATGCTTTTTTTGCGTATGTGGATGATGTATGTGACCAGACTTTGAAAACTTTGACTTTTTTTCATTGACTCTACCTCTGAGGCATATTTCCTTCCATCCACAGTGTGCTCTGAGCCTTGCTCATCGGTTTGACCCCAATGGAAATGAAACTGCCGCAGTCTGTATGTGCCGGTGAGAGGTCCACCAGTCAGCACTGTAAATGCACAAAGTATGGTAAAAACATCAATCAATAAAGTCTTCCTGACAGGCAAGTTATAGATTTCAAAGATTTTATAACATGCAAGCAGTTTTCTCCATGTTAACATGTTAACATGTTTTGATATTCGATTATTTGTAAACATCTGGAGAAAAATAACCCAACAGTTTGTGCAGTTAAGCTAAAGTTATTGAAGGTTTTAATTCTAGGTATGTATACGAGTGCATTGGTTATAGTAAATCTGCATGTCTCCTTGATACAGTTCAAAATTCAGGTGAAATATATGTGAATACACTTTCTATTCCAGAGAGAAAACAAAAGGAAAAATAATGCAGAAAACCAGCAGTCTGCCAGAAACAGCAACTGGATTTTAATAACTGCAGAACAAACTGTCCTACTTCATGAAATTCACAATTTGTATTGTTTATGACAGTATTTTAAAGGTCTCTTTCTTCCCAGAAGCAACAGTTACAGCTACTTGATGTTTTCTGAATTTAGGCTATGAGATGCCACAAATGTACATGGATGTTATTGACACTGTTTATTGGTCATTATCATTGATTCCTTGCTTACAAGCACATAAATGCGTATTGATTCCCAGTGTAGTGATAGGCACCTGTAATTGTGCATGATGCTTAGAAATATGTGCCTGGAGTTCTTGAAGCACCTGCAATATTATACATCAGCACAAAGAAATCTCCTTTGCTATCAAGGTAATAAGACTCTCTAAGGAAAAAAACCTAGTCCAGAGTGATTCCGTATGGACTTATACTGTGAGTAACTTTTACGTATGTATAAATCTCCCACCCCATGTTGATTAAAAAAAAAAGCACAATTGAGTAACTGTGTTTAGAAACTCTCCTCCTAGTTTCCCCTCCCCAAATCAGTGATTATCCTGGAGGTTTCCTACTGGGAAATTACCAGCCCTTTTGCCACTAACAGAAGAACACTTGCCAAGTCTTAATTTTAAAGAACATAATTTGGATCTTCTGTGACACTTCAAGGCTGTTGCCAACTAGTACAACACAATTAACAAGCATACCCTAATCTATATCAATACTCCTGAAAGGCAACTAGTCTTGTTTTCTAAATATATTAGAGAAAAGGAGAATGAAAAAGAAAAGGTCTCACATCCCTTCTCCAGATCCCCCTTTTACTAACCTGATTGATTGTCCTTATCCTCAAAATTCACATGGAATGAATGTCCAACATTAACGATCTCTTTGCATGTGGAAGGTTTCCAAGTGATACGGAGAAGTCCCAGAGATGCATCCTTTTTTGCTTCCTTGGTTTGAATATCAATAGGAGATTGACAGTCTCCATTGGCAATAGGGTATAATTTGTGCCAGTGGTCAGGTCCTAGGCAAAATAAATAAATAATTGAAGTGTTCTACTTCTAATTCTGTATCAGTACTGAATTCCTGACACTTTCGCTTGGAACAAATTGTATACATAATACAGATACTTGATATGTTAATAATCCATGTAATTCTGAAGAATTTTTATAAGGAAAAGAAAGAAATAATCAATATATTATAAATAAATCTGATTTTCTATTAGAGATAGCTTTTACCATTGTTGCCTTGATAACTCCAGTTCAAACTTGCCATTTTTTTGTTCTTGCAAGGTACTGTCTTCTTTAAAAAGAATCTGCTGGTGCTGATGAAAACTGTTAAGACAAGATCTCTGCTTGTCTTACACCTGGGCTTTTATATGCCTGCTTAAACAGTAAAGACAGTAATATTTTCTAACGAACCTTTATAGATTTCATATGATTTCAGAATGGCATGAGAAACTGTGATAAGAGAAAGGATTGTAATAAGGAAACAGTGTGGTTTGCAACCTGTTTACCTTTTGATTCAGTACATATAGTAAGAAAGATATGAGTTAGATGCCAAATTAAAATATATATCATTTCAACTGTTCAAATGTTGTCCAAAGACCTTTACACTAAATCTTCACAATCCAAAGGATAATTATGGTATAAAAGTGCAGACTACACAGAAAGCAATGGCTGCTCAGCCTTTCTGAAGATCCATGTCAATGATTTAAGACTTCTGTGTGTGGATTTTAGAACACCAATTTTGACAATCACTAAAAAATAGTCAATCTCAGTAGCTTTTAGAGGTAGAAAACAAGTAATAACATCAGCATCCAAAAAAATGGTTAATATATTACTGAATAGTACATTAACATGACTAACAATGCTCTCATTAACAAAAGAGGAGGTCCAAAGCCTACTAAGCCCTACCAGCTTCAGATGTTTTGGGAGTATTTCAAGCCATTTTTGTACTGATGGGAATCTTCAAGGCAATCTTCTTGGGGACTGATACCTGATTAAGTGCATGACTGAAGTCCAACTTCCAAAGTTTTCTCCTGAAGCAGGTCCTACCTTGCAGTTCAAGAATATTTACACACAATCACCTATTTGTTCAGTAACAGGATACCATGCCCTGACTCTCTGTTTTAAAGCTAAGTTCTGCTAATACCTATGGGATTTTACCTGGCTTAAACTCTGTCTCATACACGCTTAAAAGCAGGACTGTATTTTTAGGACCATATGCTTGACAAGCACTGCAGCGTAGTTAAATAGTTGTGGTATTATCTATATTTGTAACCATTTGAAATGAGTGTATGGAGTAATTATTTCTATATAAAAGAAGGTTTATCATAGACTATGTAAGCATTGCCTTGTCATCCTGCGTTGCAAAAATGGAACCTGTTGACATTTTCCTGTTTTTCTTACAGAGTATTCTCGGTAATAAGAAACTACTGATATCTGCCTTCACAGATGTCTGCAGCTGACGTCAGGAAATTCAGATACCATTGTGCAAGTAATGTTATAACCTGTAAAACTTGTGGCATTGATGCCTGGGAATATGACAGCTTTTAGGTGCTTCCCAGTTATAGGTGCATTGCAATTTTACGTTAATTTTTTTTTTGTTGTTCAGAAATTATGTTTTATCAGAATGGAAAATGTTCAAAGGAAAATTGCCACCACAAAATTGTGCTGAAAGACAGACAGCTTCACCTGCTTAGTCCCTGACCAGCTTCCTAGTCAGATTACTAAAATGATATCAACATTTCATTACATCATGAAATTTCTGTTTGAAGTGAAGAGTGCACAATTTACGGTCCTTGGGCAACCTTGCTATGTAACCTATGTGAGAAATGAAGACAGCCAAGCTAATAGATCAACTGGAAATATTAGGTATGCTGGACCTGGCCAGTTATTAACTTGTGGTTGTCCAGCGGGGATTCTGAAGACCTCAATAACCAGGCTTGCGTCAAGCCTTCAGCACCCTGTTGGGGCAAGGGGAACTGGGAGGCCTGTCTTGGCTGCTAAGGTCTGGAATGGCTGTGATAAATTACTGCCATCTTTAGTGCTGTAACAGACTCAGACTGGTGTTGGTGACTAATTTTTGAGGTTTTGGAAACCAAACCTGTCTCCAGACACTAAAAAGATTCAACCCACTGATCTGGAGAACGAAGCCATAAGGCAGGCAGCCCAGGAGCCCTGAAAACCCCACTTCGACCCCAGGCACTCATGACTTGCAGCTTCTCTCTTGCTGCAGGAGAAGATTTAGGGTTTGAGTCCAAGCTACAAGGTAATTAGTGACACGGAAGTGGCCCAGCTTCCTGCCTGTCCCCTAGGATGGTTAAGTGTCCTGGAGAGACAAATAAGCCTGGTACATTGGGGCAAAGGTGTACATGGCTCAAGAGTTTCACTTTGAGAATCAGAACTCTTTTGAATGTATTGGGGGGGGGGGGGGGGGGGGACCNGGGGGGATTTAGCAGCCACCAGTAAAATTTGTAATTTCTTTAAAGAACTGTTTTGAAACAAAATGAGTTTCTTTCAGAACAGGAATCCTGACTTTTGACCAAATATGATGTTAATTATCATCGTTCCTTTGGAATAATGTAGGGTAAGTTCCTTCAATCCTATGAGAACCACAGCACCAAATTGACTGCAGTTGTTCACAATCACAGCAAGATGAAAGAGACAGACACCCTTCAATTCCTTGTCTGCTATCAGTCATCTGTAGACAGTGTTGGTCATTGTGAGTTAGTTATATAGATAATACCAAAGACCTTCGGTCAGCAGTCAAGATCTATAGGCTGGACCACTGAAAAAAACAAGTGACCAGCTAGACAGGACTAATTCAGAGAGACTGAAATTGTGTTTGTGGTTTGAGTGAAACAGATGGTGTGTTGCAGCATGATATGGGGACAACATAATATAAAGAAATTCAGTGACAAAGAACAGAGAAGTGTGGGACAAGATCATTTGAATTTTCTAACAAAGAAAAGAATGAAGTTTTAGGAATAATAGCCAAAGGAAATATAAATCTTGTCTTGTTAGACACATGCAATGGGAACATAATGTGGAAAAATTGCCGTAGTATCTTTTGCTTGATCAGATAATCAATGTCAATTTTCTGACTATGAAAAATATTCTTTCTGCGCGAGGTGAGCATGGCAGAGATTCAGTAAAATGATCTCTTGGAAGAGGAGCCAAGATTTCAGAATTGTGACCTTTTTACTGTCTCATCAGCCAGGCTTTAAAGTAATTCTAGACCTCCGTTTTAAATGCAGCAGACTGTGTGTGACTGACACAACAACTGGTTTGCTTCTTGAAACCCAACACAACTGGCTTATGATTCCTCCCGTTACACCTTTTTATACCTCCCTAAGTGCACTTCAGCTTTTAACTGTCACTGTTGCTAAAATATTTAATTATTAGTATTTCTTCATTAAAGTCTAAGCTGCAGGTTCTTACAACTTTAAATTAAAACCTGTCTGAAACAATTTTTGGTTTTTTTCTGTATGAATGTAGAGAATAAGCTTAAAGTTACAAAGGAGATCTTGAGCTCATGAAAATCTCATGAACCAGGATTCAAAGGAAAAGAATCCAGTATTTCTCTGAATAGACTCGCATTTTTTTTAATTCCTGAAGTTAGAATGTGGCTGTATGATCAGCCTTTCTCCAGATGACAAAGAAATTACATTTCACCTTAAGCAAAGTCCCAGGAACTAAGGTGATGCAACTCAGGAAGGATGGCTGATATCTTACTGCTTGTTGCACAGTGCTTGTCATTTGGGCAACTTCTTTCAGTTGCCTCTTCTACCTGACAAAAACCATTTCAAGGCTTTTTACAACAACTTCATGCTATGAGGGAAGACCTCTGAACTCTAAGAGCACTGAACTTTTTTCCAAAATAAAAGCTTTTTACAAACTGCAACAGGGATTGAAGTAAATTATCTATAAATGTAAGTTAAAATAATATGATTTAAATCATTTTATAATTATTTTTGTGTCTCTTATGCATTCCTCCAGAGTATTTGTAGTCCAGACGTTGTCACATTATACTAATGCATTAGAACTATGGGAATAAATTGCTGAGACAGCAACCACAAAAAATATCCCAGCAGCACAGGGCATAAGAAGGCTGAGGATTGTGGATGGTAATAAGCTTCTTAAAACACAAGCTTGTATTCCATCAACTGCTGATTATTGCCTCCACATTTTAGGCTATCCACACTCTGCAGGGAAAGTGTTAGCACCTTTCCAGGAAACTGGGATTAAAGAAATGTGATATCCTCGGCAAAACCTTCACAGTATAAATAGAAGTGGATCCCTGGCTTTCCAGATGAGTGTGGACAAAGTTTTAATCTCTAAAGCTCTGAACCTGCAAACCACTATAGATGTGTCTAACTTTACGCATAGCAGGACCGCTATTGACCTTATCTGCAAGTATGAAATTAAAAATGAACATAGTATAGGAATGAATGTAAAATAGTCCTATTTTAAGGACACTGGCCAGAAAAAAACAGAAAACTCTTGTGAAAAATATTAAATTACAAGAGTGTTCAAAGGCAATTTTTCATTTTTTAAGTGCCAAATACTACTTATCTTGATAGTGAATTGATTTGAGAAAAAATCCTTCAAAAAGTTTCAAATGTATTTCACTAGCTTTCATAGTGATCCTTTTTTAGTCGATGTTTACTGATAATCAAGATATTGTTATTTGTAATGCTCTGGTCAAAATTAAATAAGCTGTATTAGATTATTTTCCCTTATAGCTATTGTAAGTAAAGTAATGGGAGGAAATTTGCAAAGTTATGAAAGTTTTGGAGTGAACTAGAAGGCGGGTGCTCCCAAGCCTTCAGGCACAGCTTGATCTGAGGCAGCTCAGACCATGTTTGTGAGAAGTACTGCATAGGGAGCAACAGTAGGATGGCCTTAAAAAGAAAATAAGGCATAGTAAATAGTGACCTGTGGCATAAAGGCAGGAGATAATAGAACCCCAATGGTTGTGAAAGGACTATTGTCTCATATTACCTCGCGCCTGCTTCCTGCACCAGGCTTTGCTAACGGGAGAGATACAGCTCTGTTTGTCTATGCACGGCTGGTTATTGTGGATAGGATCAAACCTGGCCCCTCTTTGTGAGGTGAAAAGTGCCAGCTTAACTGGGGAGTTTTATCTGCTATGGGCTAGAGCTTCAGGCTTTTAATACTAACTGAGCATTTAATTTCAAGTGATGAAAGATAATACATCTCTATTTTTATTTGCAGACAGACCTATAAAATATAAAACTATCTGTCCTATAACTCCTTGTCCCAGTTATGAGAACAGCCAAAGTCTGAAGCAAGGAAAAAAGGTTGTGTTCGAATAATGAAGTATCCATAATCTTTTCTTGTTACCAGGTGTTCTGTGAGCCTATGTAGTCCATATTTTCTAGCAAATACTGACAAAATGTTATAAACGTCATTATACACCTCATATTCAGGGAATGTATAGAATTTGACCTAATACACTTAAATACTGGAACAGATTTGTAGGGGGAAGAAAATGACCAAAAATCAACCTCATATGGTGGATATGGCATGGCAATAAATACAAATTTTATTATTTGCAGTTATACGATACAATATTAAACAACCTATATCAGAAATTATGGGGTAGTTCTATGGGATTTTTCTTTTAATTCCATACCTTAATAGGAAAGAAGCATATACAGCTGCAACAGACTTAATCTGGTGTATAGATAAAACATATGAAAGAGAAAGACAGACTGCTATGATGGTACGTTTTGCTTGCCCTATATGAGGGTGTTTCAGCCCTTTCATCTCCAGATGCTTAAACATTTACCGGCAAAGATAAAGAAAATCAAAGCCTACCAAAAGCAGGTTTGCTCTTCTCGGTTGTCTTTCACCTTGAAAAGAATCGATAGACTCCAGGACTTGGGGGCAGAAGTTGAAAATCACATTTCTGTGCCATAAGACTACTGAAAATTGTTACCTGCATGACACAATTTCAGGATTTGGAGCTGCTGATCAGTTGGAATATGGCTTTGCCAAGTATTACAGCTATTGCTTGTGAACAAATTTGAGCTGTACCTATGGAGTAGATGTTTGTCCAAGGTAACCAAACATATTCAATTTTTTGAGTTCTGTACAAAACAATGTGTAAATAATTATAATTCAGTGGTCTGTGATAACACCTATATTCTGGAAGTTGCATCAAGCGTAAATAAATCTCATGATTTTGTACAGACTTGACTGTTGGATAAAGAGCAAAAGAGAAATGCCTTCTTTCAGAGGTGTTACTGACTGTGGAAACTGCAGTACTTTAATCAAAGCTTCGCTCCTGATAGATAGAAAACATTTTAAGCGGAATGAGGCACAGCCACACAACCTCCTGCCTGGAAGGCTTTCAGCAGGGAGCTGTGCCCTCTGCTGCTTGCTTGAGCACAGTGAAGAAATAGCAGTAAGAAACTTAGCCAAGTATGCCTTTGACCTGAAACATGGGTGAAAAGGGACAATTCAAAGACATATTCTAACATAACTATTTTAATAGGGTAGGGTTGTTGTCTGAAGGCAATTTCAGATATTAGGGTTTTTATCAAAATGCTCCAGAAAGATTTAATCTGTGTTTTACTATAAGCTGCATTGGGTGGCTGAGAATATTTTTTTATTTCTGGTCTCCTAAGAGATTAAGCAGTGAAAAACAGCAGCAGTGGAAATTCTGAGAAGTTTCTTTTTCTTTTGTCAGTGACAAAGCATTAAAACTCATGGTTTCTTCAGAAAGAGTGAGTAAAAAAGCGCTAACTCTTCTAGCAAAACAGCAGTAGCAAAACAAATGGTATACAGCTACTGAAAAGGTTATTTTTTTTTTTTTATTATTGTTGAACCTCTTTTCATCAAATGCTGCTTAAAACTCGATTCAGGGCTTATTTGGCTGTATTTCTGGCTGGTTATTCTGACTTTAATTTGCCATGCCTTTTAATTTTAATGTCCACATTGGTGATAGTCAGGAACAATAATTTCTGTCAGCCGGTTGGGGATGCAGCACTTCCGTCACAGTTTCTCAAAAAGAATTCTTAGTAACAAAGGGGCAGGAAAAAAAATCATCATTCCAGTGCCAGCTGTTTTGCAAAAGTATTTCTCATTTTGAGCTACTGAACTGCTGAAAAAAAACCCTGCACAAGTAACATATGCAAGTCTCGTCACAAATGTAAAATGCAGATATGTACCTATGCAAATAAGAGTATTTATGTACCATAGACACAGTGTCACTGATTTCCGTTCTAAAGATACTATTATGCTAGCAGCGTTCTCTCTTTTTATGCCACACGTTGAACTTCACAAGCATAGTGCAAGTTGTAGAAGTATCCGAACATACCCAGCTGCCTGATGGCGCGTGGGCAGCCTGGCTGCTGCACAGTGCGACTTGTCGGTACCTTTTCTTTTTCACCGGGGCATGTTCAAAACCTACTGCAACTTAACAATTGCAATTTAAGAATCATATTTGTTAACAAACAGTAGTTTCAGGAATGCCACAGAATTCACGGGTAACCCAGAACTATTAGATCAACTCTGCCACCTACAGACACACCGTTTCTGTAATTCATCAAAAAAAACCCATGTTAGCCCTGTGTAGAGTTGTTACAGAAGTGAAACTAGCAGGCATCCCAATTGGGACATCACAGCGTATAAACCAGAAGTAGTGCAGGAATGGGATGAATGATCAAGGTTTAATGCAAATTGTAGAGAAATTGAGCAAGGTTTTTGCAAGAAGCCGCATATATTTATTCCATAACCATCTTCACTGCTGGACATTTCACTGGGATGCAACTGAGCCCCGTGATGCTAAATAGGAGTAACAGGAATGAGTTGTTTTTAATAAATAAACCATGATATCTTTTCTATTCTTAAATGAACGGCAGCTTTCCCAAATTTCTGATAAAAGCCTGACGTGCCCGAAAATGTCAAAAATAGGACCTACTTGCCCTGTTTCCCCTAGTTTCTGTTGCAGTTTAGATTAAGCACACGTTCCACGCTCCCTGCCACCATGAAATCACACTCCGTGCCACCTAGTTATCTTACTCCTCTCACAGAGGCAACAAAAAAATAAACTCTGGTGTACTGGCAAAGGATCAGAGAGAACCGTGTGAGTCCCAGGTCAACGGAGCGGACTGCAGGTCTCCTCTCAGTTTAAAAAAAGAAAAGTTTTCCAGCCCTCTTCTGTGCAGAGATGGCCTTGAAAACCTGAAACAATGTAAACAGACTGAGATGGAGGAAAGGAGCCAGTGATTTGATCTCAGCATGACAACAGACAGAAAGCAAGAGTGTTACTGAAGGGAGAGANGTGACAACAGACAGCAAGCAAGAGTGTTACTGAAGGGAGAGAAGTGCATGATGTATACGCACCTGCGTATTCACGCTCTTACCTCTTTAGAGAAGTTAAGAAGAAATCCTGAAAAAATCTCCCTGTCCCTTACCATCTCCCTGGCCGTTGCCCTCCCCATTGCATGCTGACAGAGCAGGGGAGTGGGAAACCATGACAGAGTCTCCCAGCTATTTCACTTCAGCTCTGAAGAACATCTTTACCTGGCAGGATAGATAGTAAAAAATCGGAATCATTACTTTTGTGAAGAATTCACATTCTGTGTGTTTCTTTGCAGTTTTACCTAATCTTGCACTTCCCAGTAGCAGTGTCTTAAAAAATGCCTGCTCTTATTCAAAATGACTATACCCTTGTGTTTTTTAGTGGAAGATTAAAACCACTCAGATGGTCTCAATAACAGCACTCTTTGACAGCTTTCTGAAGTGACAAGAAAACAGTTCTAAATAAAGATATTTTGGGTTCTGTGTTTTAGAAACTGAACAAGAAATTGTGAAGAGTCTTGGGGGAGGCTGTAAGATGCCAACGGGAAATGGAGGACCTGCAGAAGTGTTAGGTATGCAGAAAAAAATCTGAGAGGTGCAGAATAACATGAGGCCAGACTGGAACTGAAGACGCGGGAAGATGGAAAGGAAATATATGTGTAGGAGAACATGGTGGGATAAAAGTTCTAGCCTGTGGCTCCCTCACTTACACACCTTGAGTACCTCTAATGCAGATACATAGAACAAGGCTATCTTAGCACTGCTTGATGTTAGCAATAAAAATATCTCTGTCCTTTATTATAATCAATCTGCACTCTGATGGAGGTACTAACATTAAGTGAAGACTGGTCCTTCTTTTTCTCGTCTTTGTATTGCTCTCTGTCAAGTACAGCAAGCACGGAATTTCTGTTCACTATTTTTCTTACAGATGTAGTGCTCTGGATGATTTCTTAATTGTCCATGTGATGCTGTTGTTGCCTTTGCACTGAAACCTGCTGTCCTTGTAGGCAGGTTAACCTTATCTAATGTGAAACTCTGAACTTCAGATATATTATTTCCCCTTATTGTTTCACTATTGTCTTATTGAACATCCGCATACGGTGTACCTGGATGGTTCTTGTACATTAAACCTACACATTTCTTTTTACATGGCCAGCCATTCCAGAAGTATATTGATTTCATCCAGAGACTGCTGAGACCACTAGTTCTTCTAAGTCTTTCCAAAATTTGTATCAGTAAGTGAAATGAAATTTTAGCAACCATTTTAAAAATAAATTTTGCAAGCAGGTCATATGCTACATGAAACTAATATATGTCAATTTAATACATGTTCTAAAACGTATGTGAGATATTTTGAGGTTGATATTTGCACAGCAGGTTGGACTAGATGACCACCTGAGGTCCCTTCCAACCTGAGTGTTTTTATCGTTCTGTGACTGCAGTTTTGTCTGGAATGTTATAAAACATTTCCCTGTCACTATGAAAAATATTGGAAAACTAGATAAGAATTATATTGAGTTTCAGTAAAGCTGGTTTATTTTCTGTTTATTTTCTATTACCAGATATAGGAATCAAAGAATGTGTTGTGCAGAGAACATGTCAGGAGTTAAAGATAAGAGGAATGAGTCAGAGATGTAGGCATTGCCTAGGGAATTTTGAACATTGTTGTGCAATGATTTTTATAATTCATTACATTTGGATTAAGACATACATAGATAATGGTTGTTTTCTGAAATTTTATCTGTGGTGAAATCAATCATGTGAATAAAGTAAAACAGCAAGCAGTCCAGAATCTATCACTTTGGTAAGATAAACTAATAGAATGGGAGTTCAGAGATGTATATTTGTAGGAAAAACAGGGTATCCAGCAAGTGACTGTGTGGGATGTTGCAAGATGGGGATGATCTCAGCTATTACAAACAGGAGACTAGTTCTAAATGAAGGGGATTATAAAAGCTATAATTAGCTAATGCTTCCTAAAAGCCTAACTAAACTGTTGGGTTTTTTCCATTCCAAAGTGCAATACCATAGCGAGATCAAGTATCATGTAGTAAGTGCAGAGAGAGAAACAAATCTTATAAACACAGTATCATCTGCCATTCTTTCATGGCAATCTTGTAAACTCTCTGAAACATATACTTTTCCTTTAATGACGCTGTGATTGCTGAAGGACTGTTTACTTATTATACTGTAATATAATAAGCACATCACAATAAATTGTCACCAATTTATGTTAATTTTATTTACAAGTCCACAGGTGACGCTTCTTTAATCTCTAAACTGTGCTGTAAATTCTGAAGAAAGCAGATGGATTGCTGAAGACAACAGAATCCCTTGTCTCTTAAAAGCAAGCTTACTTTTCTCAGAAGTGGTTTCATTGCTGTTTTATTTACTGTTAACAATATTTATGGTATTAACATAATAACCTGATGAAGGATGACTGTGTCTGTTCTGCATGAATGTTATTCTCTGTCCCCAGAGAGTTTTCAAAGAACAGAAATACGCAATAGCTCAAACCCTGATGGAGAATAAGTGAAGGGGCATGGGAGATCTTTCCTCTCATAGAGGACCAGCAAATGTGGCTTGGCCTTTGCTGTCAACTCATGGGTAACAGAGGGAAGCACCAGAGAAGAAGCAGGACTACTAGCAATGCGAAGTCTTTTCAGAAGTGCGGTTAATGCTGTCTTACAAAGGACAAGCAGTTTGTACCATCTGCTCAAGATGCAGGAGAACACAAACAAAGTGCACTGACTGAATAAAGAAGTGCAGGCTTGATTCTCCCAAGTCCACCCCAGCACACCCAAAGAACATCTGGTAAGCTAATTCCATAGCAAGATCAAGTTACATTAATCTTTGAAAAAAATTCATAGTTTCTTCAAAAGTGAAATTTATGTGACTTTAAAAGCAGACCACTGTTATTTAAAATAAAACTCTGTGACATAAAATAAAAATCTGTGACAAAAAATGTTACTCACCAGAACTGTGTCTATAAAGTGTACAAACATCTTTAAAGTGTGAGCACTCCAACTGAAATCAAAAGAACTGGTTATAAACTTAAAATTCTGTGTGTTCATAAATTCTCTGCTAGGTTGGGCTTGTGTGCTAGATGGCTTAGCTGGCTAGCAGCAGTCCTTTTCTCCAATTTTGGGGGCAGAGGAAGTTCTGAGACTATCTTGCAAGCATCTTGTCCTCCATAGCACAAATCTGACACTGTGTGGTCCATTGAACTCCTGTTTTCTTCCTCTTTGTATAAACTAAATGAAAGCTTTATTTACTAGGCCACAGAAGCAAATGACTCACTGAATATCTAAGTGACTGTCTAGTAACAGCAGATCTTAGTCTTTCTGAGTCAATGCTAAGAGTTATGATCTGTGTGGATGATAGATCGTAAGTATGTCTTATGTGATCAATAAGGAGGTTTTCCCCACAGGGAACATGACTTGCCGTTCACTGAGGCACTGGAGCTACAATGGTGACTGTCGAAGGAGAAATATCAGTTTCTAATGCATCTTCTTTCTGAAAACCAGAAAAACTCCAAATTAGCAATTGGGTTCTGTATGTAACCTGTATGCTTAAAATAGAAACACTTTTGTATGTGACCTTGGGCTTCCTGGACCACAGCTTGAGGTGAGTATGTTCATATGAGGAGGACCAGCAACACCAATAGCCTGCTAAGTCGGCCGTGCAATTAGAAAACCCCTCAGCAACAGGTTAAGGAGACAATTAATAATGCTTCCTCAGGCATTTCCATGTATGAAAGATTTTAAGAAGTCATTCCGAAAACCAACCAAACTGCCCAAGACAAAACAAATCTCCCTTGGGTGAGGAGTTAATCCAGCAGAGCCATGCAGTGTGCTCCTCTTGCCTCTGTGCAGCGTGTAGGCAGTAAATGCAAAACATGTCCAACCTACTGCATGTGTACTGCATGACTGATCCACACGTGCACAGTCAACTTGCTGTACGTCAAATACAGTAGACAGATCAAACACGTGCAGAATGACAGTACATTGTGCGGGTATCAAATTACTCTGCACATCCAGAATGTCCACTTTCTGGTACTCCAGGATGCTTAGTAGCCAGTGTTATGTTAGTCAGTAGACCAGCACCCCACAAAAGGAAAGCCATATATTATTACCAAAAGCAAAAGACCACATCAAAGTTGATAAATTCAGCAGGGCTTAATGCAGGTGTTGTCCTGTGCCTAATGAAACAAGGAGACTTAAGTAAATTTAAAAAAAAAAAACTTTTGGGCTTAGAGCACTGCTAGTCCATATGAGATGGCTTAAGCCCTCAGCTTTACAGATTGTGTTGGATAAGGGTTACT
>RSEF01000002.1:134822692-134882974 GCA_003993805.1 Himantopus leucocephalus
ATGTAAGACTTGGCTGCTGAACTGGAAGACAAATAATGAGTGCAGTAGCATATGCTCCCTTCTTGATCTCCCATCAGAAATACCTAATTTTATTACATTTTGTTAGTTTTAGTCTCTGGAGTTTAATTGGGAAGTGATTAATTAGATTAAGCTATTTTGAGAAAGGGCTTAATCATGGCATGTATTCTCCCAGTCCTGACAGAACATCATAACCTACAGCATCTCTGAATTTATAGCTAAACAAATGTTACTAGTCCTGGAATACACAGATGAAAATTCTTGGCTTGTTGCCCAATTGTGTGTGTAAGACCTATAATTGAAACACTGGGTTCACTGCCTTTGTCAAGAAAGGTATAGTGATGCAAGGTTAGAAAAATATTTTCCAGGTCTAATGCCTCAAAATACTTTGCTATAATTTCTGTAGAGAACTTTTGTAAAAAGCACGTAGTCAACCCTGGGAAAATGCCCAGCCAGAACCACACAGAAGACTGAATAGTGAAACTGGCTTTACAAACACTAATGTTTAGGGACGCAGACTGAGAAATACTAACATAAATTTCAGGTTGCTGTGTGTATGCAATCTGCTGTTCTTTCCACCCAGCATACTACTTGCAGACTGCAACTCTACAAGAAAACAATGAAATAGAGTGGTGATGCTGTGCAGTGGGGACACCCACAACCGATCAGGTTTCCCTCCTTCAGTAAAGGTATTCCCGTAACAAGTAGGTAGCTAACATTCAGCATTTGTGCAGCTGTTCTGATGAGTAAAAGAGTTTGCAGTAATCATGTTATTCATCTTTAACGAAGTCTTCTGAGACAGGGAGTAGGGTGGTGTACTCTCTACACAAATACAGTAATGTGAACACTGTCCGGGGATTGACACACACAGGTCCTCGGAGGATATCAGTGTTAGAGACAGGACTAGATTTAATGGCTTCTCATTTCTTGTCATATACCTTTCACTACAGTTACACTGTCCTGGAGGTATTTGCTTTCTAAATAGCTGGGAAATCTTTGCCGTGTCCATGAGGGATGTTTGAGAAATTGGCAGATAATGGCAGGTTATATAAACCGCTAGTACTGGCTGGCTTGAGACTTCTTATAGGTATTTCCTCATCTGTGATTCTTCATTACCATATTTTTACTCCTCATTTCTCCATTTCAGCCCAGCATAGTTCTTTAACCAATAAGATCTACTAAGGAATCAGGTCAGTTACGTTTTGTATCTGGGTTGTACAGTAGTGAACTGGTGCATCATTCACCTTCTCAGAGAACGCACCTCAGTGTGCACCCTGAACACAAAGGTTTCACTGACCTTAACTCTGAACAAACCAAAAGCATGTCTAAAGTCTAGAATGATTGCTTGACTATGTAGAAAGGAGAGTTTCTTGAAATGACTAGAATTGAGGGAAAGACAGCAACCCCGCACCAGGCAAATGTGAAGAATCAAGGATAATTATTTGTGTTCTCAACTGCTTTCCTCAGTCAAAATTGTGTTCCCCTACGATGACGGTGATTAGGATCTGTGCCTGTGACTTGTGACAATATGGAGAGGATATACGATCACGGCTGTTGGTGGGGCCGAAGTCTGGAGTTCCAGATCACACATGTAGCTACCAGCAGACAGTCCTTGCATGCTCTGGGTTAGGGGTCCCAAGCCAGAACAACAGAAAGAGTTTCAGTGTTGACTATTACTGAGCTTTTTATGTGTTGATTATAAGCCGTGACCATTACTGTAGTGGCAGAAGCAGCAAATACCAGAGGGCACCTCTCAGTGTCACTCCTTGGTATGATGCTGTTACTGTTTCCAAAAAAGCCTGAAGTGCAGCACAATGCAACAGTAGTCACTGTCTTCATTGCAAGCATGAAGCATCATTTCCTTATTTACCTCTAGCTTATCACATCGAGGCCCTTACTAGTCTTCTTTGCAGACAAGTTATGAAGATGGGGAGTGTTTGTGCCAGAAAATATTCTGTCCTTGTCTAGGAATAACAGTTCCACAGTGACATAAAGGGTTTACTAATAAAACCTCCTCAGTTAAAATATCCAAAAGGTAAGTATTACATTGATACTTTTTACTGCTTTTATAGGTAGCACTGGAACATCCTTAAGGTCAAGAGTCAAGAGCTTAGTTCTGAAAAGGTCTGAGTATTTTGGCTCCATACTTCAAACATCTTTTTGTACCTCAGGACTACTGTGGGTTTGTAAGGTCACTGAAATGACTACGAGATTTGAATGGCAGAGTTTGATCGGATCACTTAAAATATGTCTAGCATCAATCAACAAAACCAATCATGAAGGCTTGACATCCATTCAGGAGAAAAAAAGAGTAGGTGTTTTTTTCAAAATACATAATGTAAAGATGCATTGGGCAACCAACACGTTTGTAGAGAATGGAGAGTAACACCACAAAGAAATTTGAAGAAAGATACAGAGGAACAGAAAGACACAGAAAGGTAGGAATGGAGGGATAGAAACTGGCAAAATCTTTTGCGTTGGACAAACCACTGCACTGAGTCATGCTGAACTGTCAGACCAACAGCATTTCAGTTAGTTGTACTGGCAACTTTGAAGAGCAGACATGTTGTAGAATCCATAGCCAAGCTTGTAAGTGGTTGTGCCAGAGAAAGCTGAACATTGTAGAGGAGCCCATGGAGATGCATCAGTATAAATTCATAGAAATGAGACTTAGAATGCAGAGGATGGAATCTGAGGTTTTTGTCCATAAGACTGTAACATATTACCAACTGCAAAATGAGGTATTGCTCTTTTATTGTATCCTTATACAGATTTTTAAAGATTACATCTTAAGATCACTGTATATCATTCTTTTAGTCTGCTTCTGTAGGGTTTGTTAAAAAAATGCTTTCGATATATTGTTAATTTCTTAAACTGTTCTGAGAAGAACGTTAACATTTCCAGCCATTATTGTTTCTCAGTTACTGAAGGCTTTTTATTATATATTTTTTCCCTCTCTTCCAGTAGTACTTGCTCTTCAATATGTGTTGCTGAAATTTGTGTCTTTGCCAAGCATGGGGTTCTTTATACTGACTCTTCCTTAATTACATACTCCTTACACTTGCTATACAGATATAAATGTTTATACTTCCAAACATCAAGCTCTCTTTTTATGACCTACAGATGATGCTTTCAAAGTTGTTTTGTGGTCTCAGAGTGAAATCTTGACTCCGTTAAAGTGAAGAGAAGCACAGGTGTTGATAGAAATGGGATGCTGTCCTCTGACCTTTCAAAGTGCACAAATGGTATGGATTCATAAGGAGTGACTCTTAGGGCTTTGGGAGACGGGCATCTCAAGGGATTTCTGGAAGATGATTAAGAGCTGAAAACTCCGCTGCCTGCAGAGGGCATATTTCAAGGGCTGGAAACACATCCAATGATTTTCTTATAAAATTCTCTTTTAGGAGCATGTGTCTCGCTGGAAAATATGTCTGAAGTATTTCTGATTTGCTGCATCGTTAACTATGCGACATACATCATTGAGATGTCTTTTGTAAAGCTCTTATGAGCTCCTCCAGCCTCATCTTCGCATTTCTGTGGTCTAATTAGGACTGTTCCCAGGTAGATGTTAATGCCAGAGTATCATGCAAAATGAAGGTCATACATAAAACTCTACCTTGATATGAAAGAGTTGCCAAACTGCTGGAATTTCCAAACAGACACGTCCAGAGCTTATAAAAGCAAACAGTATAGGTCAGATTCTCATACTTGGATTATTTCAAGTCAGACTGTGCCAGTGTGTATAAAAGTAGACAGCCCAGCTCAGATTTGGATTTCAGTGTGAATGCCATAGAAGCAAATCCCTATGGGGAAAAGAGAAGAGTCATCTTCCTGCAGAGTTTATCAGTTTAATTTTTCAGATCTGGAAGATATGTCTCAAACAGTCAGTATATTTTTGTTGTATCAGATCGGCATGTGATATTTAATAAATTTACTTTTTTTTTCCTACTAATACTCTTTTAAGTCTATACTCATTTTAATAGATTGCCACAAGGAAAACTTGTTTACCTTTTAGTTCCTTTTGCTGAATCTGAAGTCTGGCTTATTGTTTCCACGGTTTTGTTTCCATATCTCATGGACTGAATATTAAGTTCAGCAAATGGTAATGTAGGTTCTGAGCCACAACAGGAGAATGATGGGATTTTGCAAGCAAGGTCCTAGAGTCTGAACTGCAGACTGCTGAGTTATATGCCTTCTGAAATGGAAAGATGCATTAAAAGTCTGCCTAATATTTGTCTACATATGCTACATTCTGCTTTTCATCAAATAACATAAATATAGCTAAAGAACTCATTGTGTATAAAAAACAACAAAACTGACCCAATATGCTTCTCTTTTTCCTTTGGCAGATCTTCCAACATACATCTGGCCGTCAATGGGGGTTTCCATTCATGCCTGCAATGTTTTCCATAGCATGGCATCTCAGCGAAGTGGAAGGCATATGACAATTTGGCTTTTTGGCTATGGCATGCCACCATGGCATCCCTCAATCAAAAGCACTGAGTGACATGCCTTTCTTGCACTGCCTGGCATGCAATGTGCAATATGTCAAAACACATTGCTGCCCCTTCCATATTGTGTATTAACAGATTCCTTTCTGTTGTATTGTTTTCTTCCACAAGCTATTAAATATAGTGGAAGAAATTTTATATTTAGATTGGTCACAGGCATTGAGTAAATGCTTTTGCTCATTTAACAATGTGCTCATTGTGGGCACGTTCTGTGCTCCGGTAAAGCCCTTTGCATGAAATCACCCGTGGGAAATAGCCCTGAGCACGGTGGAACCTGGAAAGCTTAGCTTCGAGCAGGAGAATTCTTGAATTACGTCCTGCTGGCATATTTACTTTTGTGTGTCCCTTTACAGTCAGCCATTCCTAGCTGTCACACTGGCCTCTGAAGACTGCTGGAAATTGGCATGCTGAGGTGGAGCAGTACTTTGGTTGTTCTAGTTATGTCAAGATATTGACCAAGCCAGTCATGGCTGGCAGAACCCAAAGCTGCTGTAAGTCACTTTTCCATTCATCATTCTTGTGTATGTGCTTTGTGTGCTCTGGGTAAAGCCATGGCTCTGAGCCATTTTCCAGACTGCTCTTATTCCTGCTTTCCATTCTCAAGGAAAGTGTCGATTTCAGGTAAGGTATTTTTGTAAGGGAGATGACCATGATTATACCTTTTGTTTGTTCAGCAGAAGCAAATGCTGCATCTGAACAGCAAGACCAACACGCAGTGTTCCATAGCTATGGCATGTTAATTAGCACTGGGCCCTCTGTTTTGGTCTTTCATTTAGGTGACAAATGTACAAAACCTTTTTGGATAAAGAGTACCTTATTGGTTAGGTATCCAACAGGACCACTGTCTTACTTATTCTGATAAGCTTTTGAAGTAAACTGTTGTCACCAGGTGCCCAGCTGTGATACTGTGACTGGGTACCCGTTTCAGACTAGAGCGTGTCTGCCCTTACTGCGTAGGTTAAAACCTCTCACCTTTGGTCTCATTGCATCCCATCCCATTTCTCTTCAGTTATAGGCAGGTGTGATGCATGCACTTGTCTGCTTTACATGACTGGTTTTATTAATGTAACAGAGAAGCAGTTTACCATGAAGACTCTGGGTTTGTATCCATTGAGTTCAGATTATACTACTTTTTGATATTACATTTTTACAGACAGAGCAGTGGTAGGAGGCTGTCTGGCAGGTATCTTTCAAAGCTGAAACATCAGCTGCATTCTTTAATGACATCACTTTCCATACTATGTCACTTGCTTTTTACTTAAGTCCTTACATTATATGTGCTGTATCGTTGGATCATTCTAATAGGACCGTCTGAGAGAAGCCAGTTTATCTTTTATTCAGCTTGCACTTCACCTAGCAATCTCCAGTTGACACTCAGATCAATTCTACCTTAAAGGACAAAATCAGAACGCTATGAACAAATGCGCAGCTTTCCTTCTGCAACTAAAATCACAGATAATGACTTTACTAATACTTTTTAGCCTCAGCATTAGTGATGTTGCTGAAATCTGCCATTCACTTTGGTCAGCTTGATTCAATTCCCCGGTTTTCCTCTTACCTTTCCTTCCCTGCCTTCTCAAACCTTATCTTTCAGATGAAAGAGATGTGAACTTGCAATGTCTTACAGTGCCACCAACTGAGTACTACTGCATGCAGATACATTCCTGAACAAGTGTGACCCAGTTGAAGCATAGAGTAAGAAGGGCTGTATTGGATTCCCTGCTGCTTTTCAGTCTTCTTGCCTACTCAAACAATTTCAGCCAGGATTTTTTAAAGTGTATAAGAGATATAGGATGACTTTTATGAATGCTGTCCTTAAAAATGTTGTACCTCAGTTCTCCACCTGAACAATGGGTATAGTATCATCTCTTTTCAGAAGATATTGCAAAGATGACTAGTGGCATACTGTGGTGCTGTGGGGGACGGTACTGCAGCTGGGCTCACAGAAAGCCTGAAGTTTTTCATGAATGATATAGGCTTGTTACGCTCTCGCCTTTGCTATTTCAGATGGCTGTTGCCTTTCTAAATGTCAGAGGTTTAGAAGACAGAAGAAAATCACTGCAATGCAGCTGTGAATGCACTAGGTAACACCACTCTTCTTAAATATTTAAAACTGTGGCTTTGCCTGAGTTATAATGGCTTTTCTGTAACAGAAGAGTTTACTTCCTAGAGAAAGCAATGGTATGCAAGTTAGATGGTAATGAATTTCTGAGCCAATATTAGAAGAAAAGGATAAATGCAAAGGTAGGTCCTAAGGGATGCAAAAATAATTTTATTGTGATTATCTTTTAGTGCAGATAAAGCTACTACATTTTCTTTTTGCTCTCCCTTTGATGATGAAAGCAACAGGAAAAGAATACCACCACCACAAAGTCAGTGAGACACCGCGATATGACTCAGCGCCTGGGGCTCACTCCAAGTCCCTACAACAGTGCACTGTCGATCCCAGCATGTGTCGCTTACACGTAGGTCAGTGCCTTGATGCCGCCCCATGCAGAAGCTGGTGAAGAGCTGCTCCTCTGGGTGCAACAGGACCAGCTCACTGGAAAGCTAAAATATGAAGACTTTTGCTGTAGCCATGGAGCTCCTTAATAGAGAAGATTGTGTAAATTCTCATGTAGAGCAATGAATTGAAACACTAGGGAAAAACTGACTTGCACCTTTTCCTGTGTAATACAAATCACATTCCTTACCTCCATCAACGCCTCCAATAAGAGTTCCTTGTATATATGAAGTTGATTAAAAGTCTCTCTGAGCCTTCAATAAACAAGCCCACTAAAGCTGTCTGTTTATACAGACAGAAAATGAGCTGCTCCAATTAGAATTTCATGAGCTCACAAATGTTTCTCTCTAGGAAGATGAGGTAGAAATCATTTCAAAAGGATTAATGTCTAAGCTTTCTGAATTAAAATTGCAACAGGTGTCAATTTTACATGCCTGTCCTTGCAACAAATGTGACATTATCCGTTTGATTGATGAAGAGTAAAAGATTGTATTTTCTTTTGGTTTAGAGTTCTCTTTTGAAAGTGAAAAGATGTCATTTTCCATATCATTGTACCTAAATCACCTCCTAGCGTTTTCTTAATTGAATCCTGTCTAAGGAAGATATGTGGAACTACTTTTTCTGAAAGTCACTTTGATAATGAGCACATCTTTGTATCTTTAAACATGGTAAGAGGAATACTTCTTATGATATCATGTAAGTTTCTAAGGTTTAGTGAGTTTCAATCTGACATATCTTCTCTATGTAAAGATACTATGTACATCTCTGTATAAATCTTCTCAGATGAAGCTTCCTAAGTATGATCTTGTCCTACCTTTCTCTCAAAGGGGGAATGTCAACTTATGATTAACCTCAGAGCAAGAAGAATTTACTAAACAAGTTTAAAGAAAGCATTGTAGTTACCCTAAACAAAGCCCATATTTAGTTGTCTGTTAGCCTAGCTATATAGGTAAGCTAGAAAGGGAACCTTTATCTTCCAGCTAGTTTTGGGACATGAAATATGACCAAATGGATCTTAGGCTGTGTATATTGCAGCTTCTCAACCTTTTCCCTGTACCTCACCAAAGGTTTGAGAGGTTTACAGCCTCTCAAAGCTGCAGATTTATTTCCATGCTACTTTCCAGTGCCGATGGGTACAAGGAGCATTTGAGCAAGTTCGTTGCAACTATGTTGGAAATCTCCATGGTTCGCGATGCTTCTTGGCTGGCTCCCAAATATTTAGCTTGGGATATTATTTAGCTCGAGGTATGTAGTTTGAGGTAGTATTTAGCTCGAGGTAGATACAGTTCCAGCAGTGACAACATGGACTCACAAAGCCAAGGGAGACTGCAGCGAAGCTGGCATTTGAAAGAAAAGCTTTGAGTGTTCAACACAGATGTGGAGACAAAGCCAACTAACACAACCACACTGATCACTAACTCTCCATCATCTGAAAAACAGCTGTTTTCCTGACCGAAATATCGACTGCTAAGTTGCCTAACATGAGAAACGCATTTGGTGTAAATCTCCCTGCACGAAGGAGAATCGACGAGACAACGCCAAACCCGAGTTTGACCGAATAGCCAGGAATGGCCTCCTTTGGGGCTGGCAGAGGCTGGCTTTGCATAACGGCGTGGTTTTTGCAGGCTGTGAGATTTCCTTACAGGCAGATAAAGCACCTTTCGGAGCTGTTAAAGGGGAGCATTTGTGAGAGCGGTGAAGCCGGAGCTCCGGAGCCTGCCCGTCCTGGGAGCTCGCCCAAACCCACCCGGGGCGGACTTCACGCCTGCGGCACTGCCCGCAGAAGGGAAAACCGGGCTGGGGTATTACGTTCCCTTCTGGCTGGCTCCCCTCTCCTTGTCTCTCCGCAGCAGCTCGGCTACCCACACAGGGGCTCCTCCACCTCAGCCCCGGCTCCGCGTCCCTCCCTTGGGGGGGCTGCGGGGCGCTCCCGCCATTTCTGCCTCAGGTTCAGCCCCAGCTGCCGCCCTCCCATCCCGCCCGCCCTCCTCGGGCCCTCCTCGCCCACTCTTTGCCGGGGCAGGGAGGGCTGAGGAGGGGAGGGATGAAGGGATGGAGACGATGGGTCCCCCCGGCATCCCTCCGCCTCGTCCGACGGAGGGGGGGGGACAAAATGTCTCTACCCGCCCCCGCGGCTCCCCACCGCCCCCCCAGCCCGGCAGCCTCCCTCCGCCGCCCTCCCCCTGCCCGCCCACCCCTCAGGGGAGGACGCGGAGCCGCGGCGGTCTATAAAAGGCCCCCCGGGTCGGTGAGGGGAGGGAGGGAGGGAGGAGGGCAGCGGTCCGCCGCCACAGCCGCCGGGGGAGGGTGAGGGTGAGGGACGGGGCGCGGGCAGCGGCGCCATGGCCCAGTCCGTGTGGGGCTACGACAGCGACAACGGTGAGTGGGCATGCGGGGCCGAGCCGGGGCCGAGCCAGGGCGACATCTCCTTGCCTTTTCCCCCCCCGCAGGACCCGAGCGCTGGCATGAGAACTACCCCATGGCCAAGGGGGACAAGCAGTCGCCCATCGAGATCAACAGCAAAGACGTGCGGCACGACAGCTCTCTCGCCCCTTGGCACGCCAGCTACGATCCCGGGGCGGCGAAAACCATCCTGAACAACGGGCGCACCTGCCGGGTCGTCTTCGACGACACTTTTGACCGATCAGGTCGGTTTGCGGTTTGGCTTTTGGGGGTCGTTAGGAAGGGAGGTTTGCAAAGCGCTGGGAATCGAAACGCGTCCCGTGGTACCCGGGCCTGCGCAGGCTCACAAGAAAAGTCATCCGGGTACGTAAAAAAGGTGCTCCTGAAGTTTTTTTCTGGTGGATCCGTCCATTTTTAGGTCCACCACAGGTGGGACAGGGAGGCTGCAGCGGCAGGGGCAGCCCTGAAGTACAGGCTGAGCGGGAAGGTGGGCTTCTCCTGCCCACGTCACCTTCCACACCGACACAGCATCCTCAGGTTTTGTGTAAGGGGCGAGAGTGTCACACAGAGGGGTGCAGTGTGCGCCCTGAGGCACTCTGTGAACACAAAACTACTATCTTTCCACCCACTGATCTTGATTTCTTCTGTTTGTCTGGGAATTCTTCAGATCCTCCGCAGCCTGAAAAAGCTATGAAAATAGCATTTATGAAAATAGCTTTTCATAGCTTCTGGAAAGCTATGAAATGGCTTTGTTGTTTAATTGAGAGAGAGCAGTCTCGCTTCTCTAAGTTAAATTGTTCCAAACTTGATTCCAGAGCTGTATCAGTGCATAGCTCCGAATGCAGACAGGCAACAACAGTCAAAATTCACAATAGTGTATCATGTGAAGACATCTCAAGAGCATGCAATATTGATCAGTCCTTTATCAAGAAGGAAAACAATCTAATTAGTGGAAAACAGAGTTACTTTCCATTGTATTTTTCTGCATCTGCTTTGATGGCATTTGTATTGGTATTTTGTTCTTAGTAAGCTATATAATTAATGAAATGTATCTGCACTACATTGAAAGATCACTGTCTCTTGTTTATCCTGATGAGCTTGTCGTTTCCTTGGTCTCCTTTATTTACTATTACAGCTACCTGCTACTGTTCCACATCTCACAGATGGAATCTAAACTATTTAGGACAGGGACCATCTCTTTGTTATGTATTTGTATGATGGTTTAGTATTTATTACCACAGTTTCTATGCAGTGGCCTCAGACAAATCATAAATTGCACTTCCGTTACAACACAGAATGCTCTTCCAGAAGCACTGCATAAAATCAATGCCTTGACTGAAAGCATGGGAAGCAAATTGATTATGAACCTTTTCACGTGGCTGTTCTGCTCTGCCTTCTTTGCAGCTTCCTAAAGGCTGAAATGTTTAGACAGAGGCTGCTCAAGAACACATCTGCCCAGGGAACTGTGTTGGAGAAAGACCCTGATTTGGCCAAGCAGAGAGCAGCCCTTGGTGCAGCCCTTCCCCTAAATCATCTTCCCTCTGTTCCCTCCCTGCCTCTCCCCTCCCCATCATCTCTGTTGTCCCTCTGGGCACCCAGTGTGCACCTTCACTCCCTGCTGCTGTTACTAACTTTCTGCAGCCTGCTGGACAGTAGTTTAGGGCTCAAGCCTTTCATAGGGATGTGTCTGATTGGAATTAACTACAATGTTTGACAGCTCTGAAAAACCACATGAGAAGCATTTAGCATTTAGCATTTTGCTAAATATTTTATTACATTCATTTGTTGGCTTATGTGGTGGCAGCAGCTGAGGATAAGTAGTAGCTACAGACCCAATTTTAATTGGAAAAAAGAAATCTAGCTTGAAGATAGTCTTTTTTTGATCTAATCACATAGAAAATTTTGAATGTTAAAAAGATTTATTTTTATGCTAGAGAGATCTGTATACTGTTATAAAGTGCTGTTTCCAAGTACTTCATGGTATTTGAGCTCTGGAAAGGGCCATCTGTAAGAAATGACTGCTAAATGAATTTCCAACTCTGATATGGATGTAGCTTGCAAATGTAGGTAGATCACATAAATTCAGCTCCTGAAAGTTGCTGATTCCACTGATTCCAGTGTGAAATGGCAAGCAAATACTTGTGAGGATTTGGGCTTTAGAGTCTGTGCCTTATTTTTCCAATACTCAAAAGTAAAATAATAATAAAATAATAATGTGAANCTGATTCCAGTGTGAAATGGCAAGCAAATACTTGTGAGGATTTGTGCTTTAGAGTCTGTGCCTTATTTTTCCAATACTCAAAAGTTAAATAATAATAAAATAATAATGTGACATATTTTCCATTGAAGGCTTCTGCAGAAGGCTTACTCAATACTGTATTGACTTAGTTATGATAATTTTTATATGTATGAACAAACTCAAAAAATAAGAGGATCTGCCTAAAACTCAACACAGTGCCTTGTTTCTGCCCCCTCAATAGCTGTGACACCTACCAACTAAAAAGAAACTGCAAAGTTAAACCTCTTGCTCTGTATAGGTATTCCAACACATATGATATCAAGAATTAATTTGAGACCATTGGGCACAAGAGGATTTAAATATTATTTCAATGTTAACTTTGAACTTCAGAGCTATTGGTAGAAGTTCAAACTTGAATGCTATTTAAACAAGGTCTTCTGGCACTGCAGTTGTGAACTGCATTATCAGCTTTCTGTGTAAGGAAACACGTCTCATTCCTGCCTTAGGTAATGAATGAAAAATGTATTTGAGAGCTTATCTATCTTCTAAGCAGTCCCTGCTCAAAAAAATCCCCAAACTGAGAGAGCAGGTGTGATGTTTTGAAAGTCAGTGTTGATGCAAACTGTCAGACTGATGTGTGGTCAGCATTATTTGGCTAAGAACATCAGAAATAACAGCTTCTTAATTTGTTTCATTGGTGGCAGTGTTAATGTGGAATATAACTTTTGCTTGCTCAAGAACACTTTTCTAACTCATTTGACCTAAACTCTTTTCTCTTCCCTCACTTTCAAGAAATAGATCCTTTTTTTTTTTTTAGAAGCAGCAAACTATGCTGCAACCACTGTTTAGTTGCCTGAACGGTAAAAAGTACGCCAGTCATGGACTAGTGGTACGCTTCAAAGCACCTTTGGGTTAATTTCACAGTCCTATCCCCAACCATTTCTCAACAGATTATTTTCATGACAAGAATCAGCTGTGAATACCTTCCTTCTCTCTCCACATCCCGAGCTATAGTGTGTCCACTTGCCAAGAGAAAAGGGGCTTGTTGGACTTCTGGGGTTTGATTCTGTGCTTGACTCACAGCAGCTTCCACAGTTTTCACATCAAACAGGACTCTTCCTGAGTGATAGCAGAATTCAGCCCCAATCTTGCAAACTGGTGAGTGTTGTGACCCCCACTGCAATCAGCAGGATTTGCTAGAGGTGTTCCAAACTTTCAAAGTATGGGTCCCCATTCCATAAATGTGTACGCCAGCGTTTTGTAGGCGACTGTTGATGTGGATTATCAATTGCAGTTCTGCGAGGTGGCCCGCTCGCAGGAGCCTACAGGCTGCGCCAGCTTCACTTGCATTGGGGTTCCTCTGATGACCATGGCTCTGAGCATGTTATAGATGGGGTGAAATATGCAGCAGAGGTAGGACCTATTTTTAATAGTAGTATTCGGTACTAACTGGAATTTGACTGATTGTACATCCAAAAAGATTAACCATTCTCCTTTTTGCAAGTATTTAGCTATGGATTTTTTTCTAAAATCTGTCTAAGAAACTTGTGAATATTCATCAGTGTGCAGTGGAATAAGTTACATCTGCCAACAAATATGTCTTTGCAAGTTTATACTAACATGGAATTTGCTTCTTCAAGCAAGAGGTTTTGCTGGTATTTTAGAGTGTTTTAAAAATATTTGAGACAAAGTGGTCTGTTATTGACAAATATTACAAATAGGAAGATCTGTTTTCTGCTGATGTTTTTTTGGCTTTTAGCCATTTTTGGTATAACTTGAATTACTAAGTTAGTTTCAGAAAGCATTGCTAATGAATAGAGAAACTCGCTAAACGCACATTTGGTATACATTCAAAATTAGATCCACCTTAGAACCGATCCAGAGTGGTAAAGAGTATCTTCTGTTTCTGAACATCTGCACTTTAAAATCTCTGTCTTTATTTTTGGGAACTGTGGAAAACAGATGTTTGGGTTTTTTTTAAAAACGTAAACTACTGCACTATTGTTGTCCAAATTTGCTAAAATTAATGGCTGCTCTAGGCCCTGAAGACTTCTTTAAGTAATAAATATAAGTGAATTCACTATTGATGCTAGTGAATTATTAGAAAACGTTACCTCCTTCCTCCATCTTATTTGAGAATAGGCTCAAAATATACGTCTACACCCACAAAAAGTCTGCAATAGTGTTTTCCTCCCTTACACCTATACACTCAAGGTACAGACCTTGCAGGGGTTTTGCTCACCGATCATAGGAGAAAATTCGGGCAGGTATTTTGCAGGGTCAGTGTTCACAAACATTGCAGAGGTGACTGTGGGTGATTTTGTGTGGTTTTTTTTTCCCCATTCCTTAGCCACAGCCAAACCATGTTAGTGTTCTACTTTCTTTGGCTGATTAAACAGACAAATTCTGCTTCCTCAAGCTATTTCTTGGTTAGTTCAAGCACAGACTTCCTACTTTGCTTTTGGTTGCAGTAATCAGATATTTATTGGTAGGAGGAGAAAGCCTGAAATGTATGAAATTGTGCTAGAATGCAACCAAAGATAGATGGCTGCTATACCTTTATCCTTAGCAATGATATCCTTATCCTCAAGAGGAAAGAAATGTAGAGCAATAAATTAATTTATGTTCAGGACAAATGATTTCATTGTTATTTTAAAGAATTGTTGCTGTGCTTAAAAAAAACCAACCCAAACTGTTAAAAATTAAAGACTTCTATTGTTTTGTATGGCACTATGTTGCAGACACTACTTATTTTGAGATCCCACACTGTTGGTTGCAGAATCTCTAGCTATATGCAGGAACCAGAGATTTTCTGTAAGAAGATGTAAAAACTTGAAATATATCCTGAAAATACAGCGTTGTTGAAAGTAGAAATGAGAAAGAAATGTCAGGTTACTATCTCCACTCCTTTCCAGTACTATGTGTCGAGAGTAGTAAGAGATACAAAACAATAACATATGTACTACACACAAATCAGTGTAAATCCTTGAACTGTTATCTACATGAGACAAAGATCTAAAAATCTACTTGAGATGAAGTGCATGTCAGTAAGTGTTTTATGCCCTGCATGTGTGCATGTCACGTGCATGGGTTAAACTATTTATAGTTGAATTGTCTGATTCATTTTTAAATGTATTGTGTAGTAAACTCCATTTTCTTTCTTTTATGCTTCAATTAAATGCAAAGTGATGCTTTATAGAAAGTGTGAGTGTATGGAAGCATGGAAACAGGAATAGGAAATACTTACTAATAGTTTTCTTTTTCATGTCCATTCCTTTACTTACTGTGTACTGGAAACTTTTCTTAATTTAATGTAAAATCTTGTAAGATTGAGCTGTTTGCAATTTCTTGCATTTATAACTGAGGTTTCATTGATTTTTTAGTTACATATGGTGCACTGGAATCCAAAACATGGTAATTTTGCTGGAGCTTTGAAACAACCTGATGGTGTGGCTGTTGTGGGCATTTTTCTGAAAGTAAGTAGCGAATATTCAGTCTTTATAACTTTCTGTATTTTTCATCTTTCTCTAGCGCCACAGAAAATGTTCCTATTGTTTTTCCCTGCACTGTATCATTTTACAGGAAAACATCCAAAGCAATGTACAGACTGAAGTCACGTGTGTCCTTGGCCCCTCTGGATTCCATGCACTAACCTATTCAGAGCCAACTTCTGACACCATTCGTGACACCAGTGGCACATATCACGGGTGGTATTGAACAAGAGACACACAACTTCAAGCCTGGGACACTTGCTAACTTTGTCCCTGATAGCTGACCAGCTCTTTGCTGTGGCGTGTACTGAGTGAGGAGCACAGTCTGTATAGGAAGAGTGTTTCCTCCTGCCCCTTGTCTCCTAGCAGGTATTCTATCTGCCTGTCAGCAAGGTTATGTTGACTGATTCCCTTTCTTGGTCTCTTGCTGATGCCCACATAAGCTGGGAATCAAAAGGAGTTCAATGAACTTGCTCCAAAAAAAAAGAACTGATGGTAAAAGAAGTTCACTGAACATTTTAACCTTGAAATACAGCAGCTTCGTAACATAAACTTCATAGAAAGAAAGCAAGCCTAGTATCAAATCTGCATGTGGCCTAGGACACTGAGAAACGCTAACAGGCAGACCACCTAATAGCGTGGCTATGTGGCTGTCATTTTACCTGCAGGTGGGCATTTCAGCTTGAACACAGTATCAGACAATAGCTCTCCTTTTATTGTTTTATCACTAGTAAGCTGCATTCGTAAAAACAATAGTAAGTGGTTGTAATTACTTTTGCCACAGTGTCCCCCTACAGGCTAGATCCAATGTCATTTTAATTCTGTTTACTGTGAGCCAGCCTGACCTTTTTTGTTGTGGTTAGTTTAAACCAAAAGTGACAGAAGACCAGCACCTGTCCAGATTCTCCCCTATGACTATGACCTTCAATTATTCTTCCTTTGTCATTTCTTTTGGTCTATTTTAGGCTAAAGCTTTATTTTGTAAAACACAACTTATAACATTACGTTCCTATTAACCATGCTAAGGTCAGCTAAAAGGTCTAGAAAAGTAAGTAGTATCACTGTATCTTCTCTGGCCTTCTTTCCCTGTTTCCTTCTTGCTCTTCAGTGTAGGAGCCATTGTTTTGCTCTGGGTTTGTCATGTTCCATGACTGTGTTTTTGGGTATTGCTAAAATAGAGATTGAATATCTATTTTGGAACAAGACCTGGCAATAACAGCATGTTTTATGCATGCTGTCTTCACTCTTCTGGGATGCAGAGCCATGTCAAAGCTTTTAGAGTTGCTGAACGTCATGAACGCAAGCAATAAAGTGACCCCATAGCTTGAGGAGGTCATGACATGAATCTCATCATGTGTCTTACATCAAGTCTGATCTGACTGCATATGTGCTGCAGAATATTTGAAGTGTCTGCAGGAACTCCAGCTCTTCAGACTATCAACACTTTGCTTCATGCTCATACATCTCACAGTGGTTGTGGGTTGCTTTCAAACCAGGAGCTAGGCCCTGGAGGGTGTAGATGACACTATCTGAGCATGCCATTTATTCCTCCGACAGCAGGACATGCCTTGTAGGGTCCTTCAACACATTTTTGAACTGCAAAGCAAGCTACTCGAGTCTGCTATTCCAGGTGTTCTTTTAACACACATAATTTTGTGTCTGACTGCACTGGATGCTCTGAGAGTACTGCAGCCTAACTTGACAGATGGAATGTACTGCATTTCTTTCAAATACTGGGGAACATGATGTAAAAATACAGTACTTGTGCTTTGCATTACAGGTTGGAAAAACTCCCAAACCAGAGATGAAGAGAATTCTTGAAGAAATCGATAACATTAAGACCAAGGTACCAAAACAATTTTTGTAAAATAATGTAGTTGAAAAGCAGCAGAAGCAGAAATAAGAAGTTCAGATTCACTTTTTGGCATCATTCTGATACCTAACAGTAGTACCAGACATGATGCATTGGTCTGTGGAGCAGGACACTTTCTTTTACTTAAGTAAACATACAAGTCCTCAATTCTGTAAGTATTCTTGCTGTAGAGAATCTTGTATCAATCCTTGAAAGCACAATTGATAGTCTCACTGATACTGCTCTGTAAAAATATGCTAGTGTGCAAATATCACAAAAAAATGAAAAGCTTTTTGAATCTGAGGACAGCAGTGGCCAAAAGAGCCAGAAATTTAGTTAGCCTGAAGTGAGAAGAAACTCGTAGGAATGATGGAGCAAACTCCCAGTCAGTGTAAGGGAGATGAAAAACTTTATTAGTTTGAAGATGGAACTGAATTCATTTATGAAAGGAATTACATAGTACAGTTTCTGCACCAGTCCTAGGTTCTGTATTCCTATCATACTGGCACAAATAGCATCGCAAACCTATTCTAAACTGTTTTCCAGTTTAATTAATGATCTAAGGGCCAAAGTCCATACCTATTGCATAGATACAACTGCAGAAGCAAGTTCTTTGCAGAGAATTGTGATACTGCATCAATTCTTCTTCATGATAAGTTTTATCATTCTAATGATGCTAAAAGAAAATTCCCTTTTTTATTTGACATTGAACATACCACCAGATCACCGGGACTGAATTTTACGAATTTTGTAAGCATTTTCTTCCAAATTTAGCAGAATTTCTTGCATTTAATTTATGTATGTATGTACTGCCATTGATGTGCAGGTCTGAGCCTGAATTCTGTTCTCTCCTCACTCAGAGTCATATTCATTTTATTTTTTAATCTTTTCTTAGTCTTCAGATACAATTCAATTCCTGCTGCTGAAGGAACTGAAGATCATTTTTTTTGCCCTACGTATTGCTCCCCCTGTTGTGTCAATGATACCTGTCTTGATACAGATTCAGCTTTCTCTCATAATCCCTGTATCATTTTTTTTGCCATTTACATGCAGAAGAGGTTTGCCACAGTTAACAAAAGGTTGATCAATCACCCTATGAAACACTGTGTCATACAGTGATGACAAGATGGCAGTGATATCCACTCCATTACGTTCTATCTGAGGCTGAGTAACAGGAGATTTTATGACTTCTAACAGTGAAAAAATAGAATTCTGATTTCCTGCATACAGATATTCTCTGTAGTGGTTCTGGAAAAAGCAACAGTGGAAGAAAAGCAGAGAAAGGTGCATATGCAAACAATTACATCTTGTATTTTATCTCTTATACTTTTTTTCTTTCCTGTCATCACATTTTACCAAGATTACTTATTTTTCAGGAAAGATTAGTGGATGGTATGACCGGTGTATTTATCACACATGCAGCTTCAATGATGCATTACAGGCAGAGGAGTTTCTTGGACACTGCACTGTATTTACTGAAAAAGAACAATTTTGTTTGTGAAGTTATTTGCAAACTCATATTGAACTTGCAAAATAGTTTTGTCAGGAAGATATATTTGGACTCTTGATGTTATTCTTTCTACCCATATTTTGTGCAAGGGTATGAGGAAAAGATTACAGCTCCTCCCATTGCACTTGGTAGGGTTATACTCTGTTCCCATCTAGGGAAGATTCACCATGATAGGAGAAGGAATTAGGAATAATACATTTTGCTTTCCAGAACTGCATCCTAAATGTCAGTAGAGAGCTGAACTTTCTTCTTTAGTTCTTGTTGCCCTGAGGGGACAAGGAAGTCTCATCACAGTCCTGTGGAGATATTCGCTTGAGTATCCTATTCGGTGGAAAAGAAAAACTTCTCAGGAAATGTTGTCTGGTGTGTGCTGTTCTCCCTTGTCTGGTGGTAATCATCTTTAGTTGTAAGACATTCAGGATCTAGTACTCTTCCAGGAAATATTTTAACTTTTTTCCATTAAGTGTAATAGTGCCAACGAAAAGATTGAGACGCCATGACAATGTAATTAGAGCACAGTTTTGGGAGGAGAGAGATGCAGATTTAAATTCTTTCAGATAGAGAAGATGACTGTAACGAACCTGGGATAAATGCCTGGCCACTGTTCTAATGGATAAAAAGGGTACCGGTACCTCCAGTGCCACAGCCTTTAACTTTTATCCCAAGTGACCCAAAATTAAAAGAAAAAATTTGATAATTCCAGAATAGAAAAATGTAACAATGAATTTGCTTTGGTCCCACACAATTCAGTTTGTAATTTCTTTTAATTTATTAATGCAATCAAAATGTCAGTTATTATTAATTGCAGGACAAATGCTTGACAGGAAGAAAAGGAGATCGATCTCTTGCACGAATCTTGATATTAAATTACTTCCTTTATAATAATATAGATCCTGATATCTTTTAAGATGCATATCCCTAGAGTTACAGCAGAGAATTGTTTTTTGTTTTTCTAAGGGGAAAGAGGCTCCTTTTCAGCACTTTGATCCTTCAATTCTTTTCCCCAAATCTCGGGACTACTGGACCTACCATGGTTCATTCACTACACCCCCCTGTGAGGAGTGCATCACTTGGATTCTCTTGAGGGAGCCGATTGAAGTCAGCCCAGACCAGGTAAACTCCAGCTAGTTCTGCTACTCCTTCACCCATTCTCAGCAGTGTCTCAGTATGTTAGTGTGATGATTTGCGAGCCCTACGTTACCTTGCCTTTTTCTGATAAGGAGAGCTTTAGCTGAGGACTGTGAGAAATTGCCTGCAGAACGGACTGTTGAAATGGACTGTAAAACTGACATTGAGAATCAGGCTGTCTTCCTAGACACCTCCTGGAACAGCTTCAGCAGGAGTGTTCTTGGGATCCTGAAGACCTGCGTAGGTAGAAGTGCCCCCAAGCCACAAAATTCAGCCGTCACAGCAGCCTCAGCTCATTCTCTGTGCTTCAGCATTAAGTGGCAAGTGAGACTAACATTTAGCTGGTTTCCCAGTTTAAGCAATTGCTGGTCCAGATCTTGACTTCCTAAAAGCTGTCAGTAAGAAGGATCAAACTAGCTAGAACCTGCAAACCTGAATGTTAACAGAAATTAATGTACTAATTGTATTCATATAGCTCAAATGTGCATTTACACAGGAAAAAGAATAGAGAGACAGTCTGGATAAGGTGATCTTCTTTTTAGTTCTTGCATTAAGACTTTTGGTTATTTATAATATTTTCTGTTTCAGCAGCACTAGTCGGGGTATAGCCTTTTTACTGATTTGGCTGTTTTCAGAACAGATTTACTTTGCATTCTGATGAAAAAATTAACAAAGCAGCACTGAATTTAAATTAATTTGGAGACCAACGGCTAAATGCTGAATTAACAATTGAACTTAATAGTCCAGTTGGCATACATTTCTTTGCCTTACAGAACAAAATATGAACTTCTGCAGGCCAGCTTTTTCTATCAGACTACCCTGCATAGACTTAGATGTGCATCCTCCTTCATGGATAGCCGTATTTTTGCAAGTGATTTGACTGCAGTCCAGGTCCAGCAGGGTCACAAGAGGCCCCTACTCTTTTTCCACATTGTGAGTGTGGGTCAGGGAAAAATCCAAAAGAAGCCCAGGTGAGACGATGCACTGTTCTGTGGGTGAAGAGTGTGAAGATCCACAGAAACAGTGCTAGCTGTTGGGCTGAAGCGGTCTCTACCAATAATCTCTACCAGTATGCTTGTCATTATGTAAGAAAATTCCTTTTCTGTCTCAGCGTTTGTTCTAGGCATCAAGGTCCACTCTGCTTCCAGGTGAATTCACATGGACACTTTAATTTTTCTTCCTTGCAGATGGCAAAGCTCCGTAGCCTTTCCAAGAATGGTGAGAATGAACCTGTGAACCCACTGGTTGATAACTGGCGCCCACCTCAGCCTGTGAAGGGCAGGATAGTGAGAGCCTCATTCAAGTGACGTCTGAAGTCTCACTCTGCTGAACCTGAGTGAGAAAATCCCTGCATCCCAAAGTGTAGTTAGTTTTTGCTGTCTACTGCTTTTCCTCTGGATCCAGATCTGTGTTTCTCAGCTTGAAATTCTGAGTGGTAAAGCTGAATCTGATTTTGAAAGCAGAAAATATACTATATGCAAATACTAACCTTAATAAGGAAAAGGGAGATACATGTGATTCTTGACCACAAATGCCTCAGCATTTGTGTTAGTGTCACTTCTCTGCCATGTGGTCTTGGAATAAAAATGGGCTCAGTTTCAATATTTAAAATTAATTTCAAAGGAAATGTAGTAAAGGCAGAAAAATGAACCAGTATTTCAGGAAAGCAGCAATAACAGTGGGTCAACAGTACATGAACAGGAGGTAAAATGCCTGCTCCTGCAGCATCTCTAGTGGTGATCCTCCTCAGATATCCCACCTCCAGTACAAACATTCAAAGAATAAGTTCCTCTTTAACATACCATATTTTTCCCTCCCTCTCTTGTTCATGGTTTGTTATCCGGTATTAGGTTAGTATTCTGGGGATACAATCAGGCATACTCAGCTTCTGTGTGTGAAGAAGAAAAGATACCTTGCTGTCATTTCAGCATTTGCTATCTTTGCCATGTCCTGCTGCTGCCCATTGATCTTTTCTTCTTTCACTGCTGCTGTTACTTCACCCATCCATCTGTAGAGTGCTGCTGGTATCATGTTGCCTTGTGTTTAGCATAGCAGCTTTAGTGTTGCTGAGGGGGAAGTGCCTTTCTTCTGCTGCTCTGACTATGTTACTCCCAGGATGATGGATTTTTAGTTTTGATGCTCTGCCTGGTTTTTTATTTTTGACATTTTAGCATGCATATTAATAACATCACCTATTAGGTATTTTGTTGCATATAGAAAGGGTCTTTGTGGAAGACTCCTATGTGTCATTTGTCTTCCCCACTATTGAAAAATCCAGGTTAAGTCACCTAAGTGTTTGTTTATTGTGACTCTGTGTAGTTAGACTCTAAGTGGAGTCTGTTTAGCTCAGTTTCTTTCAGGGGAGACACGTCAGCTCGCACATATGAACCGAGCAAGGAAGCACTGGCAGACAGAAACTTCTATATCATCTTCCCCTGTCCTTCATCATTTATCATTTCAGCATGCTTCCTAAACAGCATAACACAAGTACCATCTAGGTTGAACCCACATGCGGACTATGTGAGGCTAAAGATCTGCTACGTTATATTTACTATCAGGGTGTTTGTTCAGTATTGTACATCCAGGAGATTATGTGGTCAAAGGTGATGCGTAAAGCCTCTTGCAAATGAAGCTTTTGGATGCTCTGTGTTCCTCTAACTCATCAGTAGGTGGCAGAGAGTATTCTTCTGGAGACATTGCCACAAGCGTGTTCACAGCAACATTTGTAAGGGATATGTCAAAGTCTGAAAAAAGCAGGGTTACACATGGCTAGAATAGGCATTTCCCAGTTGTTCTTCACTATTTCACTTCTCACCTTTACTAGGAAAGTGGTGCTCCAACAGGGAAGTAATGAATGGGCAACATTGGACAAATTCTGCTGTTATCACCAGCACAATTCGGTGAGAATTCAGGAATGAAACTGAGTGCAGAGTTTGATCCTTTGTATTCATTTAGAAATGTTGGAAGAATTGCTGAATTACCATTCAGAATTAATATTTCAGTTTATTAGAAGTGTATTTTGCTTAGTACAAAGCAGTTTCATTTTAAAAACCAAGTTCATGTCAGCAGAAACTAAAGTATTGATTAAATCCTGTTTACAAATATTTTGGCACTAGCTTAATCTTATCAGATCAGCTTTTGATATTACGAGTGCAGCAATTGCAACTGTATTGATTTTAAGAGTCTCTTAGATCTTCTTTAAACTCCTGAATCTGTACATCTTCTCAACACATAAAAATGTTTCTACAGAAAGTTCATAAGCAACATTTTTTCTACTGTACTATGTCTTACATGTAAAATTTCTTCTTATATCCATACGCAGTTGATCTTGGTGTTGAGAAAATTTCAACACAAATAACTGAGACAAAAGTTTGAGTCTTTCTACCTTAAAGCCATTGACTGTGATGTTTTAATATCTTGTTATTGGGGCAATAAAACAAGATTAGTTGCCTGCACTTGAAATAACAGCTTTTGTGTCTTCCGAGAACCAATAAATTGACTTACATAAAAAACTGATTTCTGGTTTTATTTCTAATGCTGAGTGATGATTTAAAGTAACAAGAACTTACTAGAAAACCTTGCTACTCTTTGATACATACACTTGTAATACAAGGGTGGACAGACAGTCTACTAGTCACCTTTTTAGCTGTTGGAGTTTAGTGTAATATCTCATCCTGGTTTCTGTGTATCCAATCAAAGAGATCCTCAAAAATATGAGATATCGGAACAGTATAACTTGTTCTCTGTTTTCAAGTACAAAAAAAGTGTTTATTTCTTGCCTGGACACAAAGATTCTCTTACATCTTCCCCAAATTCATACATTCATGTATGATCTTGAATAAAACTAGCTTGGATATGAATTTTGGTTTCTTGCAAGAAGCACATGGATCATTTAGCTGAAGTGTTATGTCATTCTGAAATTTTCTGATTAATTTATATTTTTAAGCACACAAATTAAACTTGTTAAAGTGAAATAATACCATAATTACCCACAAAATCACATCCTGAGTGCACTTTGCTTTATTTGCATGTTTCCTCGACTGCTTTTGAAAGGCAGAATAGGCAGTTTATCAACTACTGACATAGTAGTTTTGGTTCCAACAGCAAATGTATTATTTCCTCATGCATTTGCTCTGATTCCATTCTGTCTTCAAACTATCACTACACAAAAGCAGCAACCTCATTGCAAATATGCTTTATGCTTTTGTTTTTCTCTTGAAGAATAAAGTGTACGTGGTTTTGTTCCATTGCCTTTCTCCTTTTGATGAATAGTGTAGCTTTGTATTGATCACCTTGGTAACAAACTAAGAATATGTTATGTGGACTCTAATCCTGCTGCCTCATCTATCTTAAATAGAGAAAAAAGCCACTGGGAACTGATGAATTTTTTTAAAAAGTAAAAATTAGCCTGATCAGTGTGGTGCACAAAATCCTTGACTACTTTAATCTATATAATGTATACATTAATTTCAACAGGGCAAGCATATGATTGAAATGAATTACCACCTATTAGGTTTCGACAGACACTGAAACCCTCCCAGCTTCCCACACCTCGCAAGAGCAATTACTAGAAAATTAAAAGCTTAATCCTACAGTTTCAAAGCTTTTTTATTAACTGAAATGAGTTCCCCACCAGCTGTGGCCATCTTTCGGTCAGGTGTAAATTCATGACTGAACTGTGAATTCCTGATACGAGCCTCGGTACACAGCCAGCTATGGTTATGCATTTCTACGACAAAATGAAAAGTATATATATTATTTTTACTGTATCTCAAAGAAAGACTCTCCTGGATCTGCTTGCTGATGTTTATCTGACGGGTAATCAGAGTTAAAGAATTTCATATTGTCAGTGAGTTTACCAAAATAAAACATGTATTTCTTCCTGAGGCATTTTGTCCCATGGCTCATCAAAGGAAGCAGCTATACAGTGTGTGTTCCGTCTCATCTGTCTGCTTTTCGTCTCAATGAATTCTGGTATTTATCTTTGTCAATACTGCAGCACAAAGCATGCATTTAGGAATTATTCATTTCCAAAACCAAGAATTTAATAGAATATATAATAACATTCCCCCCCCCCCCCAAAAAAAAAAGAGTACAGCTGACGTTCAACTAATGATGAATTACAGGTCAAATCGAACTCATCTTTTCTTTAAGAACATATTTTTAAAAGTATTTTCTTTTCTGTTTATGGCTACTGTACATGTTGATTTGCAAAAATGTGCAATAAAATGAAATGGACCAGTTCAGGGTTATTTGCAAGGAAGAGACAGAAAGGCTGTAAAGTTTTGTGTTCATTAAAACACAGAAACAGATTTGAATACAGAGGGAGACCTTGTGTTATTACTAGGAAAATAATCACCAACAGAGTATTGTTATTACAGAAAATTTTAACTTTCTGTATTTGGACTGGACAGCAAAATAATTGCACGCATGTGTAAAATCCTCTTAATCCTGTATGTAACAAATGCGAGATTTCTTTATCAGTTAATCATGAATCCAACAGGAGATTATGCGCTATGCAATTACAGTTGGGATTTCAGTGAACAAGTGTGCTTGTCCTTGAAATGAATCTTGCATTGATTATTGCAAGTTGCTTCCCTTCAAATTAAAAGAACAGATAAAATTGCATCTTCAAAGCTTTTAATTTCAAAAAGGCAAGTGTTCAGTATTTGTGTAAATACAAGTGAACTGAACTGAAAAAGTTCCTGCACTTAAATGAGGAAAACACTTGCTGTTCTTTAAAGCAAAAACTTCTAAAATCTCTGGAACTTACATCACAAACCACAAAAAAAGGAACACCGTACTTGCTGATGAATAATGACCAAAAAGGCTGTTGGGAGTAAGTGACAGTAAGAAACAAAAAGATAAATCATTAGCCAAAGAAAGTATATCTTTAATGTCAGAGATCATATAAGTAAAGTGAACTTTGACAGAAGTCATGTTGATTTTTACTTTTGAAAAAAATACATACCAGGTGGAAAATCAGCCATGAAAAAGGAAGATAGAGAAGAAAGAAATGCAGCTTCTATGCAATCAGGATGAGGCAAAGATAATCTACGTCCCCAGTCTAAATGAATACCTCACTTTCAGTAAAGACGACTGTGAAGAACATGGGTACAAATGATGAATGATTGATAGGATTACATATATGAGAATGAAAATTATCATTAAGTGAGTTGGTAAATTACGTAGGACAGTAGAGCAAACTCCATCCAGTCGAAGGAGTTGCTTCAGAAAACTGAAAAGATTGGCATAATAAATTGCAACACTTCTGTTAAGAACTATTTAGCAAGATCTCCCTGGAGATGGCATCCTGCCTTTCTAGGAGAAAACCCAACAGGAAGGATGGAAGTGGTGATGCCATCAGGTACACATAAGTGGTCGTACTACTGAACCATACCTGGACTTAGCACAAGCAGGAACGCTTATACAGAATGGTATCTGTACAGGAATTCTTAAAGTAAGTCTCACTGATTGTGCCACTAATTCTGCAAGCCAGAGGTGTACATTAACTAATGCTTTTGCACGCCATCGGTAAGCAGAACATGAAGCAGGTGTTAGGAAAAAATACACCTTTGGTGAATTTGAGACACTGTCACACTTTTACTGTGATGAATATCTTGCAGAAGATCTGTCAGAAAACTGTTGAAGAACTCGAAACTTCTTACTGGAGTTAGACGGGCTTCCTCACTGGGCTAGACCAGCGAGACCATGGGCCAGTTCTCTCAGACCTGTATGGTGGCAATAATAGAGCTTTACTGGATTAAGGCTTTTAATTATTCAGATGCCTCCCAGTATTTTTTTTTCTTTTTTACTAACATTCCCACTATTCATCCTACCTTTATCCCACAGACAATGCAAGCATCCTTACTGAAGTAAAGGATACTTCTTTCTGCTGGACTTGTAATGTTCATTTTCCACAGCCCACACGGTGGAGCCAGTTCCTCAACAGTCACATTCCTGACACCACTTGCAGCTAACAGGAGGCCTGAGCTGCCACACCGTGCGAGTTCCTCTACTCCAGCAGGAGTAACTAAAGAAGCAATGAAACAAATGCAGTTTATCCAAGTTATTCTTGAGCTATAAGATCCTGTGTTTAAATAAATGTTGATAGTAATGGACTGGTATCCATTTCTATGTAAAATGCTTTCATATTTTGCCTGCATGTTTATGCATGCAAAGCCTCTGTAGATAAGTGCTTTTGCTTCTTGTAGGCTGGTAAATGTCCAGCTAGGATCTCTAATCCCATTCTTAGAGTCCCAAAGAATCTTATCGCAAGATAAGATGAGGTGCAGATGAAAATCTCTCACTGATATGCACCAAATTGTTTGCTGATTTGAGTAATTATGAGACCAGGACTGCAGGACAAGTTGCCCTGCTTAATAGTGATAGCCTGTCTCACTGGCTGTTTCAGCCTACATATCCCTTTTCTCTCTGCACATGNATTTGAGTAATTATGAGACCAGGACTGCAGGACAAGTTGCCCTGATTACTAGTGATAGCCTCTCACTGGCTGTTTCAGTCTACATATCCCTTTTCTCTCTGCACATGCCTCAATCATCCTTCATGGTTATAATTTCTCCGCTGAATTAAAAAACAAAGATATTTCCATTAATGTTCGCTTCTTTCAGAGAACAGTGATTCTTTTTTCTTACTGAACACTGCAGGCTGCCAGCCATTAAGCCCTAATTTAAGAGCTCCCACAGTGTTGTGCATTGTCTGTGTAATAAATCTCTGTTGGAGAAAGAGTATAATCAAGGAATAATTTTTCTTGTCAGACATCATTGAGCAAAGGATGGCATCAGTGTCTGCAGCATACCTAAATTTATAGCTAAACAAATGCTTCTGACCCTTGAATAAAGTTGAGTTGTTGCCCAACAGGGGGTAAGACCTATAATTGGAACACTGATTTCATTGTCTGTGTTGGGAAAGGTAGGGGATGCAAGTTTAGAAACAATACTTTCCATGCCTAATGTCTTAGAGCACTTCGCTGTAATTTCCACCACTGAAAAATTCTGAAAAAGGCATGGAGTCAGTGTAATCTAAGTTAAGTTGAGGATATGGAACGTGTCTTCTGCCTTTAAAGTAGCAATTGTGCTAGGATTTAGATTAAAGAGAATATGGTACAGTATTAATTAACAGTGAAAATAATTACATTCTTATACTGGTGTCCATCATCAGACTATTTTGATGCCACTGTAGGAACATTGTCAACCAGAGTTCCTATATGTGCTTCCCACAGCCTTAAAAACCAAAGATCATAATATTTGCTGTGGATACAGGCATCTCCTCCTCCTCTGGGAGGTGATGGGGAACGAAGGTCTAACACAGAGAATCTTGCCTGGCAGTTCTTTATAAAAGGAACTTCTTGCTGGACCCTGATTGTGACCTTTTACCCAGGGATATGATGAGAGTTACATTGAGTTTTGCTTTCTGTTGGTTTATATTCCAATCAATTTGAACTTTTAATGGTTAATTGCCAGTCAATAGTCATTTTTGGAAACCTGGCAAAATCTGCTGCTCATGCTACTTTGCTGAGCTCGACTGTCCTAGTTATTCTCTGCCATCCATGCTGGAAGCAAGGTGTTCACTTGTCACAGGATCTGACTGAAGGGTTAGCCATTTTTAAATATGTTTCTGGTGTTCTCTTGCTCTGTAATTCTCTAAATGCTGAACAAAAAGCAACACTACATTTGAGTTCTCTTTATGTTTCTTTTTTTTTTCTTGTTGTATTGAAATGTCTTTAATCAGGAAATGAAGTCCCGTGATTCACATTTGCCCGGCACAGCCTCCCAGCGACATTTAAGCAACACTACATGTAGAACTATAAATCTTGAAGTTAAAGAGTGGATTCATTTCTTAATACTTGTGTTTGTATCTTTATATTACAGGATTGTAAGGGGCAGTTTACAATGCACCTGCTCAAGTGAGTAGCCTCTTCACTTGGCAATATTTACTGTGACTGAGCTGTTGAATAAAAGACATCCTCTAAAACTTCTTGCCTGGATAGACATACTGAATGTAAGTGCACATATTTCCATGTCAGCAAGGGAACTCAAGAATACCTTATGTGGCAGGAGAAGGAGTAGATGAATTCCATTTATGCATGCATAGAGAAGAATTCACGACCGGTAAATAAGCATCAGAGCAATGCATGGTTATAACCAGTCAGAAGACGACAAGCTGTTGAACGTCTCTTTGCCTCAGCTTCTGACTCACTGTCTGGTCTGTCTGATGCACAAAAAATGTCAAGTTTCCCTAGTTGGAGCTGGTGGAGGGAATGTGTGAGAACATTCACATAATCTTAAACTAGGATGTGGAGTTTTGCCAAACAGCCCCAGTGGACAGGGCACAAGGCAGTATTACCTGCAGAAAGCTTTCCCATTTACTCCTTCTCACTAGGAATCTCTCTATAATTCATCCGTCCTGTTAGCATTTGCTGGAATTTATGATCTGATTCTGTTTTTTCCATCACTATATGGGCACTTAGTTAAAGCATACAAATAACTTTGTTATTTACACTTAACTCCATTTGGAATATGCCCCCGGTTGCACCTGGGGAAGGAAATGGCACAGCCTTCACCATAACAGAAGCTAAATCCAACTCCATATACATAGTTACACTGGCCACAGCCCAGAAACTCCTCTCCCTTGTGTTTCCAAAAGAACCTATGGCTCAGGGTTATGTATCCAGCATCAGGTCTTGCTGTGAACATGGTTCCTCCTCACTCTTCTCTATCTATACGTACTTGATAAGATCTACAGAGTATTTTGGCAGTCTGTCTCAATGGCTATCTATCTTACTGCTTAACTTGTGCCAGGGTTGTCTCTAGTAGCAGGCTCTGTTCGAAGAGCCTGCTCTCATGATTAACTTTTTTCTTTAAATTTTGGCAGGATTTTGGGGGGGCCTTACATCATCAATCTTTCTCCTGGCAACACTTTCTTGCTTACCTATGTCTGGTCCAGGAAAGCGTGCTTCTCTTTGCACAGGAGATGGTCACTGCAGGCTGCAAACTGTACTGGTGGGGCAAATGTGGACTTGTTGGATTTTTTGTACAAGGAGGCTGACAAAGAGTGGCCAAACTTACTGGAGCACTTTATGAGATCCCCGCACTAGGCAGTAGCCTGGTTGACCCATCTTAAGACCACCAGATATTCTTTTGCAGATGAGATCTTTCTACAGAAATGCATGTTTCTGCTTTATCCTGCGTTACCATCATGACTACTGTAGCGATACCAGCTGTTATCCCTAACCTAATGTGGTCCTCTGCCCATCTAGTAATATAATTCATGAGCATGTTTTGGTTGTTCAGCCGAGCCTGCTGTATATTCAATGAAGCAAAACTGTTGGCTCTGACAATTGAACATGGGTGATGTGTGTGTGTGCGTGCGCACACGCCTGCAGAAGCAAATATTTTCCAGGGCTTTGAAAGGAATAGAAAGGTAGCAGGCAAAAACAATGCAGTCGACAGAAATGGCTGGGTGGCATTCAGAAAGTATCCAAATGAGCTCACAATTATGTGTTGTGGCTGCACTGCATTGCAAAGTGGGTAGACGGGAACATATGCTGAAATATGGCAAGTGTTTTACCCGGCGTTCCAGCCAAGAGTGCCAACACATTGTTAACATTCACCTAGTTGTGTTTCTTGGTTTTTTTTCTAGTTGATCCACATATAAAAACCTTTACCGAAGAATATGAGAAAATTACTCATGCTAACAAAATTTGCATTTTTTCTTGTTTCCATATAGACTTTGTTCATGTGGACTTGTACATAAGGTAAGTGGTGCAGTGGAGTATGCCATAGCAGCTATGGGATTTTGTAGATCAGTAACAATAAAAATAGAATAACTCCTGGCAGAAAGACATCTTACAGAGCTATCGATGCTCAGTCTGTACCAGATTCTGCTCTTCAACAACAGAAACTGTGGAAAAAAAATGGGGATTGTGACACAATAACAACATAATTTAACTCAGTATGCTGTTCTTTTTATTTTGGCAGACAAAGATCTGGCTGTTGATAGGTTTCCATTCATGCCTACCATGTTTTCCATAGCCTGGCATGAATTTCAGTGAAGTGGAAGGCACATGACAAACTGGCTTCTTGGCTGTGGCATGTCACACCAACTATGGCATGCCCAATGAAAAGCACCGTGTGAATGTCTTTTGCCCGCTGCCAGGCGTGCTACGCGCAACCCGCTGCAAAACAATATGGTGCTTTCTGCACCTTCTTTTTTGTTGTATTATTTTCCACAAATTCCTAATTAAAATAGAAGGTATGTTATATTAATATTTGTACTAGGCACAAAACAATCATTCCAAAGCTGTTCTGTAATATGGTGCAATCGTGCTGCAGTCAGGCACTGAGGTGAAAGAGAATTAAAGCAGGCATACCTCAGCCTGCTCTACTGACTGAGCAAAGCCACCGCGCTCCGCTTCTCCTTGCCTGTCCTGTGCTCCAGCCCACTAACTCTCTTGCCGGCCCTCCACTGCACTTGCAACACTTATTCAATGTCTTTCTTGAACTAGCAGGCCCAAAATTGGACTCCAGAACCAGCTGAACGAGTGTTGAGGTCGGGGAAATTATCACTCCCGTCAACCTGCTGGCTACGCTCTTGCTAACGCAGCTCAGCCTGTGCCAGAGCAAGAGCACACCCCTGACTCGCATTCCATTTCTTGTCCACCAGGATCTCCACGTCCTTTTAGGCAAAGCTGCCTGCTGGCCCCCAGCAGGTCCTGGTGCCGGGAGGGGACCCCATGTGCAGCACTTTGCACTGCCTTCCTTGAACTGCAGGAGGCTCCTGTCAGCCCATCTCTCCGGCCTGTCCGGGTTCCTCTGGATAGCAGCCCGTGATTTCATCCTTGAACTTGCTAAGGGTGTATTTTGTGCCACTATTCAGGTCATTAAAGTTTTGCCAGTAAATAAAACAAATGTAATTTCACTCCAGGACAATAATGGATACTCTACTGGACCAAATCTTGTTCACAGTATCTGCATAAGTAGCTACCTTAGTTTCATTTAAATTAGCATAATCTCTTTGACTTGTCTCCTTCTTTTTGATCATAGGTGTACAAAATTTCAAGGATAGGGAGTCTGTGTATACTGGAGGATTGTACCAATGCGTTACTGCTTTTACTGGACGTATTTATTGATCTTGCCTTTGGCTCTTTTAGCTTCTTCACTCACAGATGTTCCTTTTCTCCTTTCTGTTTTACGGACTCCTGGCAACCAGCCTGTCTTCTATCATGCAAATAGTTCTTGCACCACAAATCTTTTTCCATCTTTTTCTTCACTGCTGTCCCTTACTATTCAGTCCCCTTTCTCTTTTCTGCTTGCCCCAGGAATTTATATCAGTCTCTGTTATCCTTTTCCCATACTCAGCTCCCATTTTCCTTACAGCAAGGACTCCATATGTCCCTTGCCCAGGCTATTCTCTGTCACACAATAGAGGCTTCATAGCCCTCTTCTTCCCTTTATTTCCCTCTTCTTTTTTCCTGCTCAGCCAATAAATCAGTCTGATTTACCAGTACATACGCCTACTTGGGCAGATGAATAGGGAAAACACTCAGTTTATAGCTGGGCAGTACAGTATTAACTGGTGTGACCAGCTGGCTGTTTATTTGATCTCCAGAAAACTGCAGAGGTATTTAAGCTGCGAAGGGTGCTGTGGTGCTACCCGTTCCACAGTTATCACATTACTGCCAAGCAGACAGACAGAGAAATGTCATCAAGATGATGTCATAACGCTTAGCCAACTGGCTGATGTGATGCCCATCCCAACACATTTTTGAAATACGCTGCAGTTCTGAGGCTGGATCTTTCTAGGTTAGTTTTAGACAAGTTTATATATATAAAGTGGCATGTCCTCAAATGCCTCCCTTTTGTCAGCAAGACATCTCCCTTGTATTTTTTTTCTATTGCATATCTGCATTTTTCAGATTTACTGAATAACACGCCTACTGTACCAATACCTGTAGCACTACAGCTGAGCAGCAGTTCAGTCAGAGGGCTTTCCTAGTGCCTAAAAATACTGGGATTTTATCCCCTTTAGACGCTTTTCACGAACAGATATGAGACTAATACGACATTTTCTGACTATGTCCTTTTGAAAAACAGTTCTTCATTCACTCCCTTAAAAGATCATGTCATTGCCAGCAGCAATATTTTCAATTATTTTTGAAGATAAAATACGAAATCCGTATGGTATCATTTCTATCTACATTTTATCATCGATACACCACTATGCTGAGTCACAATAATGAAATGACAAATGGGAAAATATTTTCTATTTAATATTTATTAAGCCAGTTACTTTTCTGGGTGTGACCAGATGATTTCAAGATTTGGGGGGGGAGGGGAGTGTATATTCAATAAAGGTCAAACAACTGAAGTATTTGTGCATCTTCCTTTCTTCAAGTAAAATTATAGATAACACTGCCGGATTTCTTTAGAAGAGGCTGATAGCTGTTCTTCTGAAGTATGACTTATTTGTTCTCTTCTGCTGATTTGCAAAATAACCAGATGATCTTCAGGTCTCAAATTCTCTCTTCTGAACCTGTTATGTTTACTTACCACCAAACTTCACATTTAAAGGCTCTGGATGCAATCTCTGGAAATACCCGCGGTAGTCTCATGGCTTACAATTTGGGAACTACAGATAGGTTGGATAACTTTCCACAGGTCTCTTATCTGTTCCTTCTGCACTGTATTCCATTTTGTAAATACTATATTAAAAGCTTATTTGGGGGATGAAACAGATGTAAATGGGTGAGTTAGCATTCTCAGTCTCTTGCAGAAGCAATTCAGTATTACAAATACAGATATAAGCCTAGAGAAGTAAGCATGGCCGTAGTAAGCATAGCCTTTTGGCAAAGGTTCAGCTCTTAAAAGCAATACTCTTCCATTGCCTTGTTCTCACTCATACAAACAATGTAGGGATGAGGAGGAAGAGGCAAAGAGAAAAGGAAAAAATTACTGCCTGGGAAAAAAGGCTTGAATTAAAAATGCAGTATGTATCAGTGTTTATATGAATAATGCAAAAGTGGGGTAGGGGTATGCTACATAAGTGGCAGCATGTGATAAAAGATAAGTCTGATCTTACTTGTAATTGCTATTGATCTGCTTTGTAGTAGAAGAAGGAATTTTTCTGTTTTAATAGTGAACTTTCTCAATCACTCTTTATATTTCTTTCTTCACTTAGTTCTGAAAAGAAAACATGCAAGGAACAAGATTCTTTGGATGAGAACCCTGTAATAACCTAATGCAGCAGGAACTGATTCTTCCTAGACCTCATAACAGGAGTTACAAAAGTACCACAGGAATTTCCCAAGATTTACTCTTTTGTTATGAAAGTAGGAGGCTGGAAACTGCATTAATTTCTGTGTTTATACATTAAAAGTCTTTTAACTGGCTCTATAATTTGACCCTCTGTGTGGCTGGGTAGTGCAATAACTTCATAGCTTCTTTCTCATGTTCTCAGCAAAATGTCAATATGGGAAATTTCTGCAGTTAGCGATGAAAGTATCTTAGTTGCTGAGATTTCTGTGAAATATGTAAATAACTTGGAAGAATAAATGTACCTTTATATTTATAATGAAAGGAAAATTTATACATTCTAGTTTGATGAGTTCTGAAAATGTGTATGTCTAGATACAAGAACGAAGACACAATTATGCTATGGAGAAATACAGTAATTTTTAGATCGATACTTTTAATGTACATGGTCTTTTATTAAAACATTTTTTTGCATACCCTGAACCTAAATTCAGAATCAGCTTCAAATAATTTCTTCATCCCTCCTGACAAAGCCCTAGTTTTAACAGTGATTAGTATTATGTGGGAAAATATCCAGCTGAAGTGTAAAGTCCGAGCATATGTATGAGAAGTAAATATAACTGCCCAACCTAAATCTCTTGGCCAACTATGTGCCTTTGCCTCTTTGAACTGGAATTATTCTTGTACTTGTTCAAAATGAGACTACACACCCTTGGGTTAACAATCTTCCGTCTCATGCATCTGTAAGGAGAAGTGAATAATCATGAGGGATGGAAACAGTATCTAGAGGTGACAGTTTGCTAATCGGTCAAGGATCTTGCACTAATTCCTGGTCCCTTGAGCAAAGCCAAAATAAAGTCATTTGGGAGGAATTGCTATGTCAGGATTCCTAGAAATGGTAACCTCCTCCACTCTCTGGAAGTGGGTTATGAAACATGAGCAAACACAACCTCTTATCTATTTCTGGAAGTCGTTTTTGTATCTTTGTCCCCATCACCATCAGTAGCATCAAGGCTTTGGCTGATGGCTCCTCACAATTGCAGATCTACCCTCCCACCATGTTCCTCAGAGTTTTTAATTTACTGACACAGAAGATGCTTTTGTTGAGCACTTCTCCATGACATGTAAGGAATGTGGATTCATGCTGCATTTTCTGTCCTCGGACTTTGCCTCTCACTAGCTATATTTCAGAACTATTTCAGTTCTTATATATTTCAGTCCTTCTAAAAAGGTAGGCAAGGGGCAGAATCTAGACCTTAATTGTAAATGTGCTCAGGTTAGTCTTACATCTAAACCATTTAATAGAATATTTAAAGGCATTTGAACCATAAATGTCTTCCGATAAAGACATGCTATAGTGAACATGGTCAGAGAAAGAGTAAGAGCTGGGGCATTTTAGACTGGGAAGTGGAACTGCTGTTTAAGTTCATAAAGAATGTGCATTTCTCTTCCAGATTTTCCTTATGTGTATTCAGAGCCTAAGACTGAGAATTTTATCAAATCAGTCAATACCAAGGATTGAGAATAAATGGTATGTATAACATTTATAAAATTATTCTGGTAAACTTAATTACCTGTTTAACATTTGACTAGTCCTTTTTCACTTTAGACTTAGAGTTTAAACTAAATATAAACTACACATTATTGGAGAGAAGCCATCAAACTGTGGGAATTTCTCAGCAGACATGTTCAGATTTTGCTTTTATGAAAAGATGAAATCAAATTCTTACTGTTCTAAGCCTCAGTGCCTGAGCACACGTGAGCAGATTGCTCCAGTCTTGAATAGAGACTTACATTTCAGCGTATATGCCATCTGGGTAATACTTACAGTAACACAGTAATGGCTATCTAACTAGCAAGTTTATAGGATTGTGTGTGATGAACTTACCTGTTTATTTTTTTAATGGATAGATGTTATCTGGCGAATTTTAACCTCACTTCTTGTCTGCTTTTCATCTCTGAACTCGACTACTATTCTTAAATTCGATTTTAAATTAGAGACCAAGTCTGTCTTATATTTTTTTGTAAATCGGATTTTACCATTATCTAAAGCAGTAGTAGATTTATTAGTTACAACACACAGATGGGAGCCACCAAATTGTGACCCGTGGTCTGCCCTGAAATAAATGTCTGTATCTCATCAAGAAATTGGGACAACAAAACTCTTTGGAAGTCAAGGTTCTAGGGATTTTGTGCATGGGATGAATCATCAAGAATCCTGGGATGCTGTTTCTTTGTCTATTCTGCTTCATAATTGTGAGCTACTTTCAGTGCTCCTGACTGCCTACCTGCTTCCCATCTGTCTCTCAGGCCTTTGAAGAAGGCCTTATTAAATCACAGAATCATAGAATGGTTTAGGTTGGAAGGGACCTTGAAGATCAACGAGTTCCAACCCCCCTGCCATGGGCAGGGACACCTCCACTAGACCAGGTTGCTCAAAGACCCATCCAGCCTGGCCTTAAACACCTCCAGGGCTGGGGCATCCACAACTTCCCGGGCAACCTGTTCCAGTGCCTTACCACCCTCAAAGTGAAAAATTTCTTCCTAATATTTAATCTAAATCTAGCTTCTTCCAGTTTGAAGCCATTCTCCCTTGTCCTATCACTACATGCCCTTGTTGGGATCCAAAGGAATTATCTTTTGTTGTCAAATTAAAAAGCATCCTTTTTAAAACTTAAAAAGTAATGTTAGTCTTAGCAATGTATATAGAGAAAATCTGTGGTATAGAAATGAAAAACCTGAATGACTTACCAGAATTTCACAGGGAAGACACATATCTGAGCATTTTGCTCATTAAAACGTCAGTGTTTGGGGGAAAAACATTTGTTCAAGTGCCTTAGAGATGACATAGAAAACATGTTAATATACACAATATATTTGCTTATTTTTCTTCTATAACTTGCTGGTACTTTAAAAGCATTCGTTGCCTGAAAATATATTCCATTGAATCCAGTAGCCTCTGAACTGGAAACATAGCTGAGTATATTGTGATGTGGTTTGTAGCAGACTGGGATATGTTGTTGTCCAATAGTGAATATCACTTTGCTCTGTGAAAGCTTTTTTATTTCAGCCTCCACTTTAGACCAAATTTAATTTCAACTGTTTCCTTCTATGCCATCTGCATATTTGCTTAAAACACTTCACTTGTCTGTAACATGCAGGGAACTTAGGCCATGTAGATAATGAAAAGCTCAGCAAAGACTTTTAAAGGCTTTCTTTTACTGGAAGAGGAGATCTCCCACTGGTAAGGTCAGTGTTTATAAAGGATTCTACACGGGGCTTTTCTGAGAAGGAAGCGAGTGAGTACTTTACCTGGAGAGAGGTGTTGAGGGACATAGTGTACTCAGGAGAGGAAAGGCGGGAAATCCAGATGGAGGGGGTAGAGGATCACAGAGGAGGAAGACAGGAGAGAGTTGCATGTCTCATTGGTACTCTTGATGACCCTCAAGTCCCACAGAAAAAAAGCTCAGTAAAAGCAGATACACATAGGGCATCTTTTTTCCTCGAAGTAACTTGCTTATTTGATTTAAAGGTCTAAGTTAAAGTGTCTAAGGTGCTTTACATTAGGCTATTCACTAAGAAAACTGGGTGGAGCTATAGCTTGTTCCTTAGAAATTACTAGTGGTTCTAAAACAATGAAAGTAAACATCTATTGTGGGTGGGTTTGGGGTTTTTCCCCCTCTTTCTTTCTTTACTGTTATACTTACCATCAAATTATTCATTGTCAAATGTGGATAAACAACTAGCAGTGAACAGTGTTGTTTCTCTGAGTGCAATTACAGATCGTGGAAAGAGTGTTAAAGGAGACTAGCTTTAAATGAATTAGCACTGATACTGGAAACAACCTTGGTAGCTAAGGTGACATGTTAAAACAGTCCCCGCTGAGCTCCAGCTTAGTTCATATCATTCACTACTTTTCTTTCAAAATACTCTAATCCCTGTCCTTGCTTACCCACGATGTTTGCTTGTTTCCATACTCCCTCCATTGCAGATCTTGTTGGTACTGATGCCTCTCCTCTGCGTGGGAGTCTTCCGGGATTTGGCACACATAAGTGATGCTTTTATGCACAAAATTGGCTTATGTCCTGCCAGGCTTATAAACTACCTGCCTTGTGCTTGATATGTCACTGGCATGATTCCTGTCCTGACATGGATGTGAAATTGTGATAAGCCTTCAAATTTGATTTGGGGGAGTTTTAATAAGTCTGTGATATATTCATAAAATCTTTTTTAAAAATCATTCTGGAAGGAGCTCATCTAAAGCAGTCCCTCTTTAAATGAGAGTGAATTTAAAAGATTAGAATAGATTAGATTAGATTAGATTGGATTAGATGAGATGANAATCTTTTTTAAAAATCATTCTGGAAGGAGCTCATCTAAAGCAGCCCCTCTTAAATGAGAGTGAATTTAAAAGATTAGATTAGATTAGATTAGATTAGATTGGATTAGATTAGATTAGATTACATGACATGACATGACATGACATGACATGACATGACATGACATTGCATAGGGCTTTGTCTTCTTGCCATCCTTCTCCTGTGGGCTGAGCAAATAAGTTCTTTTGGTGGGTGCAAGGCACATCCTTGTAAAATGGGGAGAGCAGGAAAGCTTGCATGTGGCAGGTGAGACCAATTGATCACCTTCAATGCATGAGTAGAGGAGGAACAAGAACTCAATTTCTTATTTATTTTCCTCTCCTCTTCCCAGAGACATTTTCTCATTATGGTTTCCCTGAATTAACACTAATTTGGCTTTTAGGAGCAAGGTAAAGCTGTTTTTATAAAAATAAACTGAGAAACTGGAAAAAGTGAAGAGGGCTGGGTTCCATCTGGGCAAATGTTGGACTGGAACTATAGGTGCATAGTCCTGTGCTACTACAGATAGGCTATGGTCATGTTTGCAGTATAGCTCCATCTGGAAGTCTGGCAAGTGTACTGAGTCACTGGGAGATGCTCTGGATCTGGAGATTTGTCTGTGGGTTGTGGCAGTGAGAGAACGGTGGGAAATGGAAGTGACAATTGAGGAAGAGGTGGGAAATAGCTCTGTAAGGTACAAATACATAGCTCCTGTGTACCTTGTTCATGTCTCCACTTTTAATATAGCAAAGTTACTGGAATAACTTGGTTAGTTGTTCCTTGGCTGACATTGCTCTTTAGCTTCAATAACTCTTCTTGTTTCTTGGTGTTTACCTCTCTGATGATGTGTATATACAGACAGCTGTCACTTCCCTTCTTACCATTTGTTTGCTATGCAAAGCACACTAAGCTTTTATAGTCTCCTCTCGTAAAAGAGGCTCTTCAGTTCCCTTGTGTCCTGTGCACCTGTTCCAATTCATCCTAATTCAGCTTTACGAGGACAACAGACCTGTTTCAGAGGAGGTCATACCAGTCTCCCCAGCTCCAGTGACATGCCCATGGTTTGTGCCTGGGTTTTTTTTGTGAGCAGTTCCTGCCTGATAATGCTTATTGACATTTTATGACCAATGAATCCCACTCTTCCTCCTTCTTTTTCACTTCTACTTCAGAAAAAATATATCAGCCAAGACCATGATTCAGGACTGCAGCGTTGCACTTTCTGCTACTGAATTTCACCCGCTATAGTTCACAGAGTGTTCAGGGGTACTGGACTTTTCTGTACGACAACCTCACACTTCCGGCCTGTGTCATTTGCATTTTTATTTAACCATCTTGTACTTTTGTACCCACTTCATTACTATCAAGTAAAATAATCTCATTATTTCTTATTTAGAAAATCTACTAAAATTTAAATCACAATAATTCAGTGTCTTGTCTTCTGCCTACTCAGTCTCTCATCCATTTTACGCCACTGGTGCTAATGTCTGTCCTCTCTAACTCGCCTGATAATGCCCTATGTGTCAGAACAACAAATATTTTTTAGGAGTCGTTTGATTTCTGTGTTGCACACGTGAGCCCCGTAAGGAATGTGTGCACGCTAACAAGTATGCTTACAACTTTAAGTGCAATCCGATGCATAACACCCCGCTAAATGAAAGGAGAATTAGAGCTGAAGCAAAACAAACAGATCGTATGCTTAATCTGATGATAAAGATTTTATCTGGAGCTGGTGGGAACTGGATCTTCAGCTATTTTAATGATTTCCAGTTTCCCAGAATCCTTGCAGTAGGAAGCAGCACCTTTTTAAAGGCCGGGGCGATTAATGCTACTGAATTTTTGCAGGGAAGCTGTTTATGAAGGCAACGGGAGACAGCGCAGCAGGGAGCAGTGCTGGAACCCGAGCGTGTCTGTGGGAATTTCGTCGGGAAGGGTGCGAAGCTGTGACAGCCGTTCGCAGGCAGAAGCTGTTGGAGGCATCTCCTCATCCCCAGCCGCCCTCCGGACCGGGGTCATGTCGGGCACCCGGCGGGAAGCCCATGGTGGTCTCCTCGGGAGGGACACAGCCTCTCCTAACCTGATGCCGCCTTACAGCAAACAGGCTTTCTAGAAACAACCGTAAAAAGCCAGGCCACCCTGCCTGCAACCTGTAAATTTAAATTCTGAGAGCAGCCAGGTTAAGCTTCCCGTTTTAGGTTGCCTCTGTATGTGTGTATATACACCTTATCTGAATTTGAAAAATATTCCTCCATTGCCTGTACCTCGTTCTGGACATTCCTGCTTTTCTATATCCCCTTTCCCCTCTCCAGGCCCTCCCAGCACTGTCCCGGGTGGGCTCCTTTCCCCGCAGCCCCCGGACGCCACCACACGCCGGGGAGCCATTGCCGGGTCCCCCCCGGCGCTGCCCCACGCCGGCATCACCCTCTCCATCCCCCCGTCGTCCCCCCCCACACACACACAGCGGGACCCCCGCACCCCTCGTCCCCCGGCGGAGAGCTCTGAGGAGAAGCTCCCCCGGGCCGGCGACGGGGTCGCCTCAGAGCGGCAGCGGCGGGCGGCGTGAGGCAGCGCGGCTCTCCCCGCCCCCGGCGGTCGGGGCGCTGCCGTCCCTCACGGCCCGCCGGCAGCGGCGGGGAAGGGCATGGAGTTGGCGGGAGTCTATAAAAAGCCGCCGTGAGACGACGCCACCGTCCTGCCGGAGCCGCCGGGAGAGGCTGAGGCGCGGCGGCGGGGCGCGGCAGCGACACCATGATCAACCCCAACTACTACCCGTGGGGCTACGACGGAGACAACGGTGAGTGGGGGCCCGGACGGCCCGGCTCCTCCCGCCTCAGCGGCTGCGGGAGCGAAACCCAGGCAAAACGGGGAGGCGGGAAGAGGGGGAACAGGGGCTCCCCACGGGCCGGGGTCAGCGCGGCCGGCTGGCGCGGCCGGTGGGTCACCGCTCGCCGGGGTGGAAGAGGCGAAGCTGGTGGAAGGGGAGGCGGCGACTGAGGTCTCCCAGGTTAAATTGAAGTCGTTTCTCCCTGCTGCTAATGTCGGTTTGAAATTTGAGGTAGCTTTAAAATCCAGCTTTAGGTGTGCCTTTGGTGCAGGAAGAGGGGTGCCGGCCTGCGGCGCGGCTGCGGTCCCTCCTGCCCGCCCAGCATGGGCGCCCGGGCGGCCTGTTGTTACCGCTGGGAGCAGCACGGCCACGGTCAGGCTCTTTTCCACTTGGGGTTCCTGATAAAACCGTGGCGATAATTAAATCCACATTTCACCTTCCTCAGGTATCAGTGGCCTTTTCTCTCTCCAAATGGGGAGATGATGCCACAGTTGGTTCGTTTGGGTGTATCCCAGCATATTTCTAGCCACTGCTGGGATTGGTGTATACATCTCTAGTTTCCTTCCTTGGTGTACTGTCAGTGGCCTAATCGGTAAAGTCCTGAGGTTGCTGTGAGAGTTTAAGTTCAGCCAAATGACTTGCAGTATCTAATATTCCAACTACAATGGTCTAATTGCTTTTTATGCAGTGAAACTCTTGACGGGTCATGACTAACAACCAGGTGATTTGTAACCTACTTATTAATACATTTTATTGGCGTTCTGTAGCTAAGCAAAGCCAAGCTTACATTTATTGTAATGCAAGTATAATTCATACCTAGCTGGAAAAAGTTTTCAAGATATTTGTACTTTTTCTAGGACCAGATCAGTGGCACAAGAATTACCCGATTGCCAAAGGACGCCATCAGTCACCTATTGAAATCAATAACAAAGAAGTGCATTATGATCGCTCCCTACTGCCATGGTTTGCTAGTTATGATCCTGGTGCAGCTAAGACCATCCTCAATAATGGGAAAACCTGCAGAGTTGTATTTGATGATTCTTTCGATAGATCAGGTTAGTTTTGTTTTCGTTTGTTTTCATCTCAAGCTGTCATATATATCAGTGACTTGGAAGACAGAGTGTGCTCTGGAATCTCATGGCTGTCAGAAGGTCTGTCTGTACTGCCTGCGTGTGATGTTTCTGTGACTCCAATGCCCTGCAAAACTGGTGGGAAAGACCTGGGATTACTTTTAAAGTCCATAGGTAAAATCCTAGGCAATTGAGAGAGCTGCAAAGAAGCTTGGTGCGGGATGAATTAAGGTGTAACGTAAATTTCTGCATTTGCAAAAGCCATTGCAGTTGTGTTGCTTTCCAGGAGCATGGAGTCCAGTCTTTGTCTATGAGGTCTGAATTCCTCCATTCCAGGCTATTTGAGATGCCCAGCAGAACATCTTTAACTGTGTGTATGGCTGAAGGTACAATATTTGAAAACTGTACCCATATAATTTCTGCTAAATGAAGTAATGAACCAGATGTTGCCATAAAGTCATGGTGTTTAATCAGATAAAATTCCCTTTGGCATTTATGAGCTTTTGTCTTATTGAGGATTATAGGGCTGAAGAATTCCAGTGTTTCAGCTTTAATGTCCAAAATCTTTTATCCACTTGTAGTTATGACAGCATGCAATGTGCTGCATATATAAGTTGAAGAGTTAGTGGGGTTGTATATTTTGAAGAGATATGTCTGTTCTGTGTAACAGGTGCTAGAAATACTTAGTTTATGTTGGCAGGACCACTGACGTTTCATGTTAATACTGTTGGCTATATTTCAAAGGAAAAAACGTTACTGAAAGAAGTATGAAATTGCGTTAGTACTGAGATAAAAAGAAAAATCAAATGCATACCTTACTCTTTATTCTTGTATCAAGGTCAACAGAATTGTGTTATTATTTATAGTACATGGGATGGTAAGAAAAGGAAAATGTCAATTTCGGTGAAATACTGAAAAGTCATTCTTCCACAGTGTACAGATTTATTTCTTAACTGCATTAAAAGTTCCAATTTCTGTTACAATATAACTAGAATCAACAGCTGTAATTACGAGGAGGAATTTTACTCATAGTTTGATTGATCTGAAATATTTATGGGCACGGCTTTAATGTAATGGATTTTTAATGAATGACGGGTATGAAAACTGAGGATCAAAATGTATGTAAGCTGGACTAGTTAATATACTATCAAAACTCACAAATGACTGTGCAGTCAAGAGTTTGCTTACTTTTCTAGCAAAGTGGGAATCTTTAGTGTTATTTGAATAAAAATATTATTAATCTCAGATAACACAATACATCAGTAAAGAGATGTCACTATGGCATATGAGAATACCTCTATGACTATTACCTACCTTTTTTTACCATCTCTGTAATTTGTTGGAACAGCATCAAATATATCAATGGTTGCATCTTTTGCATAATTGTCAAAGCAGTTATTCTTATAATTACTCAGATTTTGCACGGGAGGGAGTCAGAGCAATCTACAGCATGGCTGCAGCAATGTGGCCGCAAAGAGCAGAAAGTTTTGGAATGTTCTGAATTTTTTTTCAGATAAACTGCTCAGTAACTGTTGTGTTCTGATCTCAGAAATAAAAAGTGACTCACTGGAAAAAAGTAGGTGTATTTCTCAACTCTTTGAAGGCAAGAAACATTCAGTGTTTATTGTTATGTCTCCTTTGTTATACCATTGCCTGCAGAGTCTGTGGGTGGTGTTCCTTCTCTAACATAATGCTAATTGCAGGACGAATTCCACTGTGCATACTCCTACTGACTTGAGCATGTTTTAAGTTTTTTAGGATATGTATGGTGACTTATTTTTTGTGAACCACCTGCTGCATAATACATACATATGTAATACCAATCGTATAGGAATGAAGCTTTTGTTCCTTTGGAGCAAAGACATTCTGCCTGCTTGTCTGTCTGTCTGTCTATCTATCTATCTATCAATCACACTGTCTATCTGAATTATTTCTGAGTTAACCAGAAAAATAAGGGCTTCCTTTATTTTCCTAACTTTTCCAGTTAGAGTGGTCATACCCATATCTGTAGTTACATCTAGAGTTTCATTAGTAGTAGATGAAAGACGTTGCTGAATTAGTTGCAAAGGTGAGTGATAAAATGAATTACTTTAGATTTCTCAGAGTTTTACTTCAATTGTGTCTTCTCTGCCAGGAATACTTTGAATATTCATGATTGGGACATTTTCTTAAACTCAAATGATTAAAGACAAGCTTCCAGGAAAAGTGCCGTCCAATGTAATTCACATATTATATTGAAAAAGGCCTTATTGCTGTTATCTTCGGAGTTAGTCTAGTGGAAGGAATTGGAAAATTTATCTCCAGCTATTTATAAAGTCTGGTTGACTTTAAGAATCTGCTATACAGTTGAAGGCTTTGATGGCAGGTATTTGCTTTAGGAGCTGTGTCATGCGTCTGCTACCTTTCTGTGCAAGTTAACATATTGTTGTGGGCTCAGTTGTCTGTCTTACCATATCTATGTGGAAGAAGGACCTTAAGCACTGTAAAATCATCGTAGCTGGAGTCTCAATATCCAGGAAAGATCTGGGAGCTGAAATCAAAACCTCCTAGGTAGCTGTGCCAGCTTGTGATGGCCACAACAAAACCCATACCAGAACTTGGGTACTTTGGCAGCCTACCACTGCTATATTTTTTGGCCTGAATGTCAACTCAGATACTGCTTTAGATCCAGCAGTGACTCTGGTTTTGTTTTGAATTAGGGCTGCAATCTTATTTCTACTGGGAGAGTCCATTTGCTTTTAAAATTCTGAAAATATTTCTGCCAGAGAAGTTTCCTGAGACCACCTAACTAGTGGGATCATTGTCATGATGTTGNAGACCACCTAACTGGTGGGATCATTGTCATGATGTTGTGTGAGGTCTGTAGCTTGTGACTTCCTTAAAATTTATGACTCTCTGGCTTTCTTTAACCTCTGGATAGATGGTTAGATCAAAGCATTCAATCATTTAATAAACTGTACAGATACAAAATAGATCTTGTACTGGTACCAAGACACAGCAGCTGGGGGGAGATACACTAAGGCTATGTCAAATGGATGCCTGCCTTCATCTTCTCACTTTGTCTGTTTTCGTTGTCTCCTTGACACTTTCTGTGGAAGTTCATCGGCCAAACAGATTCCTACTTCTCTTTTTACTGACTTTCTGATGGCTGCTGTTTAAGGGCTTGGAGTACCTCAGTGCAGGCGCACTTTCTTACAAGGTTGCCTTGATGCTGTTTGCAGAATCTTTCAATTTCTTGTCAAAGGAATGTGTGCCTTTGGAAGTGGATGATGGGAAAAAAAAGAGCCCGTTACTGTAAGCAGTGAAATCNTTAAGGGCTTGGAGTACCTCAGTGCAGGCGCACTTTCTTACAAGGTTGTTGCTTATTGGTCTCTTGTAGCATGACTAGTGCTTGTGGACAGCATTTCCTATAGTACCACTTTGTGGGAAATCTCATTTATCTTTGCAAATGAGATTTTGATTATCAGCTTCCGGTGAATAAACATTTATTTGTTGACTGGTTCTAAAACAATGACAAACCCCAGTAACATTAATTAAAACTGAGAGAGGTTTGTCCGTAGACATTCAGATTTTGGTTGATTCCTGCAAAGAGTTACTTTACATTTTGTGTACTGAATTTTGTGTACACTGGAACAAGTCAGTTGGCATTACAAGAATAGCACAGCTAAATCTCAGTGCTTGTGTAGCTGTGGTACTTACAACTCAATGGCTATACTGCATACCGCAAAAGGCAGCAAAGTTAAATTCTTCCTTCAGTGTTTAACACATCTGTCATTTGTAGTGTCTGCATGAAGGTACTGAATGTTAATATGAGCACTGCAGAACTTGGGTACAGGGGATTTAGGAGTTGAGTTTCTTTAAACTGAACCTCCATGCGATTGTTAGAGATAAAAATGCTTGAACAGTCAAGGGCCTGCTGAGGCTACAGTTACAAAGTGGACTGTAAGTTTTCTGCCCCTGGAGATGGGGATTTCATCCCTACTGTGGATCACAAACAAAGATGGTATGGGAGCTCACTGATAAACAGGCTGTGATCAATAGGCATGAAACTGGGAAAGGTGTGTTCCAGTGCAGGTGAGGGTGGCTGGCACGCTGACAGACTTCTCAGACACTTCTCTTTTTCCCAGTCTGACCCCATAATAGCACAAAGTTCAAATACAAACAAAAGTAATCCTTCTTCATATCTATTCATTGTTTGCCTAAAGAAAATTTCATTGAAAACTGTGTAAAATGTTCCAAAAGCTTTTAGGAAATACATTTTATCCCTGCAGTTAGCCAGAGTGTTTCAGGACAGAGATCCTCTTGTGAGCAGAGGCTTTTTTATAGCATCTAAATGTGGCATTGGGTTTTACACTGCACTGTTAGATTCTGTTATAAAGCAGCATAAGAAAGGTAATGTATCTTTTTCAATTGCCATGCAGTAATACCATACTGATTTAATTTCATTGCGGTTTACCAATTCATTTTATGGATTTGGCAGGATGTGAGTATCATAAATCTTGTAAGAACAGTTAGTTCTTCTCATGTTTATAAACACAGCTCACCTCATGAGTCTGTTTAGTGTTCCTCGTGTTTGTCCACCTGACTTTCACAGAATGCCTTCGCCGCAAACAGGGAAGGCATTTGTGTAGGCATAACTTTGCCAGTTTTACTTTAGTGAGGATAGATGACAATTGACATTAGTGCAGACTAACCACCAGACCCCTACCTAAGCTGCTCTGCAAACAGATGGACTTATTTCAAAACCTTCTTGTCACATTTCTGTTGTTAAGGCCACCCTGCTAACTAAGGTAAAGGTGAGTGGCCATCTCTATTCAAACTGCATCACACCTTCATTTTGCTGTGTAATCAGAGTGAGATACAGAGTTTTTTCTCGCCTTAGTTACATCCACCAGTGCAACACTTGCCCTCTCTGGGGCAATGGACTGCCTCAGTGATTACATTGAGATTGGAAAAAAGCCATTCTTGTATTATCCAGTTCTGTCTCATGCTGCTCAGTTTATGACGGATCAAATAAAAGGTGAGCTTTTTTACTGGAACTGATGTCCGCATGTGTCTCCATGTAGGACTGCTTTGTGATAGACCATTCTTCAATGTGGATGGAGGGACACGGAATGTTAGCAAGCACTTCAGACTGACATGACATTTTTCTATCTCGTGTCAGGCACTGGTGGAGGGCGATATGCAAACCCATATAAAAAGAGTCAGTCACTGAGTAATGGGATGGTCATTTGCAATGCTAAGGCACCAAAAAGGAGTGAATACTTTTCTCCCTTGTCTTCCCGGGCTCGTTTGTATATTTATGCAGCTGGGCCATCTTACTTTAATAACAGCAAGTTTCAGGCAGTTACATTTTGGTAAGTCTGCTGTGGCCATCCTGTTACTTCCTGTAGAGCAGAAACAGGAACAGAAATGCCGTATTTCCAATATTCGGAAGTAAATCCAGTCATTCAGCTAGCCATGTGAAAAGGATTATGCAGTATTTCAAAGGACTAAGAGAAAAGTTGGCTGCCCATATATTGGAGAGTGAGCCTGCAGGCTCCTTTTTTAAAGGTCTGGCTTTTTATTTCATGCAGTGTCATAGGTAAGACATGCTCAGAGTAAGTCATGGGGCCTTCTAGAAAAGCATTCTTTCGTAAGTGCTTTGTGGTAGCAAAACAGCTATTGCAGCCCTAAAACTGGGAGTCTCAGATATTTAAGGTGTGAACATTTCTATGTAATAATTGTTAGAATAATTCCCTGTTACATATATATATGTAAATATATAAGAATAAAGCTGTATTTTAGCACCATTGAAAAACAATTTAAAGATGTCATAGTTTCTTTTATAAACTTTTACCTCATATTCTTTTTCTAACTGGTATATGGGTGTGTATTTATTGGTATTTTCTGAAAACAAAAAACCAAAAGGATAAAGATAGCTTTAGAATTTAGGTTCCAAGCCACATGTTTAAAAAAAAAAAAAAAAGATTTCTTTTACTAACTTTGAGCTATGCAGACATAGTTGGGGATTTTTTATGTTTTAGATGTTGGAGAACTTAATTCTTGTAACTCATTTACTTTAATTTTTTAAAGCATTGGGAAATTTCATTTACTGACACAGGGAAATTTCCTTTTCTTGCATTTTCATTTCATGTATTTCTATGATTTATACTACGCACTTGCAATTAAAAGAAACACCTTTTTTTCCTTCAGGAGATGTTGGTTCATGGGCATCTTAGTGTTTACGTCATTCTGTCTGCTTAAAGTGTGCTAAGTAAAAGCTACTGTCTATTTATAGATGAGTGAAGCAGGAATGTGTTGGCACATGGTGATGCAGAGTTTCACCTAATGCCCAATCGAAGATGTCTGCTGGTGTCCCATCAGTGGAAATAATGACATGTTTTTACCTTAAACTGGATTATTTGGTCTTACAGATCTATTTTAATGGAGAATTGATGGCCTTGGCAGCTACTACTGTTACCGTGTCTGCACCGGCCACAGTACTGAATGTCTGTGGGAACAAGTAAAAGGAATTTGTTGAGAGTAACAGCTTGCTTTTAATGTTCAGTAAAGAATACTCTTAGTACTTTATTTCTTGAGATGATAATGGATTTCATTCCTTTTCTTTTCAGATTTAAGGATATTTTTCTCTAGCGTATAAAGGTCTGTTCTTGAGAACTGCTGAATGGTTTATAGGAATGCTATAATTTCTATCTCTAAATAAAGTGAATGAGAATTGAATATTAATTAGCATTTGGTGAATGTGAAGAAGTTCTTCCCTTTTTATTGTGAGATCCTTTCAAACCACCTTGATTTGGTACATATCATTTTTACATTATGTTTACATTAAGATTATTTAGAATACAGGGCATTGTTCATCACAGGCTGAGCTTTTCTTTGGGAAAATAGTTTGTATTCTCAGTGATTGATTTTCTGGCTCATTTGCTGTTTTCTTTCTCCTCTTCCACAGCCAGAGGGAACAGCCATTATAGCAGAAGCAGCATCAGTAATTTCATAGGTTTTTAAACAAATAAGTCATAGCCTGCAGTAAGAGACAAATTGTGTAGCATTTTGTGGGAATTTTTTCATCATCTAGCACTTCAGTAGTTCATCTTAATAATGGGTATTTTTGTGTGCTTTGATATTGGTAGATATTATAAGGAATTCAGGGGGAGATTAAGACACCTAAATTTATGTGCTTTATGTGGACTTTTAAATGTAGGTGGATTATGTCTCTAAACTCCCATTCTAGTCAACAGAAATGGAGTCACACTTAATCAACGCCATCCAAGGAGCAATTCAGGTCACCATCTGTTGAACATCTACCTTAAGGCAAGCAGAAGTACTCTAGAGGCTTGACTGTTCTAATTAGGGTCTTACTTCAGTTACCCAAACATAGGCATCTCATGCCATTTTTTATAACCTAATGTATTTCACCTTTCCTCCAGATAATGTTTAGAAAAATCCAGTTCTTCTACAGATCTTGTATCACATCTTCCAGTCCTGGCCAGGTGTCTTTGGCATATCCTAGGAGGTACTAGATGCGCATTTTATGCAATTGTATTAAACCAATGAGCTCTATTGACTATAATGGAAGCTGAGACACAAATAATTTTCATCTGCCTGTAAGTGCATAATAGCTGAAGATGGTTGCCTGAAGGGCTGCTAAAATCAGCGCAGATTTCCAAGAGGTACTCAGTACTCTCAGAACGTAGAGCATCTGTACAGTAAATATGTATGTAAATATTTTTAAAATATATATATTTCTTTTTTAAAAACTGGAAGATACCTGAGTCTAATGCTGATGCAGATTATCAATTGCAGTGCTGAGGGGTGGACCGCTTCCAGGAGTCTACAGGCTACGTCAGCTTCACTTTCATTGGGGTTCATCTGATGACCATGGCTCTGAGCATGTTGTGAATGGAGTGAGATATGCAGGAGAGGTAAGACTCATCACGTTTTACTTTAAAATAGGGTGTAAATTAACATTTGTCACTATCGTTCAGGTGGGACAAAATTTGTCATTTGCTTTTCAAGGAGTTCTTTATCTATCTGTGACATTTTCTTCTTACTCCCATCAATTCTTATAAATGTGAATCAGGTTGAAGTAATTCTTACATCATAAGAAAAGAAAAATACTATGTGAAAAAAAAAAGTTTCAGTGTTCTCAAACAAATATCACTTGAAACATAGGACTGAATTACTGAGAAGCAACAAAACTTACTAAAACACTATTCTGAAAATATAGTATTATAGCAGAAGTATAAAATTGTAGCAATGGAAAGGAGGAAGAATGTGTTACCTTGATTTTCTACCACTATAGGATTGTAAGGGAAGATGAGAACTGTAGACTAAAAATATGCACAGCTTACATTCACATGAACTCTTTGCTTGAATTGCTGTAATTTGAAAGCCAAATGGAAATGAATCACATATCAGTAGATGACTTCTGAACTGCATGTTCTACCTGCTTACTTAAGCATCTTTTCTATGTCCTTCAGCTTTAGGATGGGATTTCTGTTCTTTTCTGCAATTTCAATATTAAGATACTTACAGTTTATTTTAAAGCAAATCATAGTCTAAATGGAAATATATGGCTGATGTAACTCATATATGAATTGCTGTCCCTTTTTTTCTTTTTCAAAAGCCTAATCCTCATTCTTTATTGCCCCAAACTCTCTCATGTATATGAAGAACTCTAAATTCAGCCTCTGATGGCTTGCTATTTGATAATGGATTTTTTTAAACATGTTTTTCTTTGTTTCCAGCTACATTTGTTACACTGGAATCCCAAATACAGTAATTACCTTGATGCTGTGAGAAGAACTGATGGAATAGCTGTTTTGGCCATATTTTTGCAAGTAAGTAGAAGCACACAGCCCTTCTTTGTACTGCTGCTACAGAGTTTTCTCTTCTTACAGGGTTAAAAAAGCAAAACCCTCTGAATATATTTTCTAGGGATCATACCACATTGAAGGGCTTGACTTTCAGTAATGCATGCTTTTCAAGTTATAGAGCATGAGTCATGTTATTTCAGATGGTATCCAATACTACACACACTTGCCCCAGCAGCTATTGTGTCACTATGTGGCTGGTGGAAGCTGTAAATCCAGATGTATTTGCCCCTGTTTTGGGGACACGATGTCAGTGGTGGCCCTCTGACCAATAGCAGTCAGCTGTCTTCTGTGCTAATCATGGACTGATTTCAAGGACAGATACTGCTTCTGGGCTTTTCATGAATTTTCATGAATTTTGTCCCAGGCAAAACCAACTCATAGACAATACATGTAACTCATCCTTTTTAAAAAACCTTTTAATCTCAGCCTGAAATATTGGCCTTTGCTTTCTCTTGTTAAGAGACAGAAGGATGGACGTCTGTGTTGAGATCCGCAATTGCAACTAGAATGAAACTTTTTCAAAATTCTGCACTTGAGTCTGAAGAGTTATTTGTCTTTGTTAGGCTAAAATTCAATGTCAACAGGAGTAGTTGTATTGTGAAATCACCCATGACGCTGAGTTTCTGTACTGATATCATTTCCTCATTTGGATCATAATATCTGTTGGGGCACAGACACAGGGTACAGAGAGAAGACATAGCTTACTAAGATGGTAGGGGTGATAGGTTGGCTTAATGCATTGTAGTTTCATAGTTGATATATGTTTAGATGCACATATAAAAAATAGGAGAAAGAAGAAAATTGATCGAGCAGAACTCTTTGGTTAGCTCATGCTTTCTTCTTTACAGGTAGGGAAAACTCCCAAACCAGAGATGAAGCGAATTCTCGAAGAAATAAATGCTATCAAAACAAAGGTAACAATGTTGGGCTTTTCATTGTAGGAAGATTGCTGCAAATTCTCAGGACAAAAAAAAAAACATCAAAAGGCATGACTTTCCAGTTTTCGAATTCTGCTCTGCAACATTGCCAGAATATACTTGTAAATAAAACCATGGGTAGCTTCTCTTTAACAAGAAAAGTCCATTTACATATGAGCCTTCTTTGGCTTTAGTGGGCTTTATAATTTTGTGAAAATGAGAGTCATCTCACCAAACTTTACTCACCTAAAAATTAGGCATGAAGTCTTATTCTCTCAGTGGTCAGTGACAAAAGAAAGGCACCTTTGGAAATTGGTCCATTCAGTCTTGAAATAGGCTGCCTAATAGACCTCTGGAAATCCCACTGACTAGACATCTGTGTCTCAGATAAAGTTATGCGATAAGAATCACACCGTCAGTGTACAATTCATAGGCTGTCCTGTTTGTTATTAGCACAAATATTATAAAGCTAGAGTACCTGTCTCACTTCAATATAAGGTGACCTAATCCAATATTCAATAGATAGGCAGAATTTTCATGAGAATGGAGGTCAGAATGAAGAGTATTTCTGCAAAGAAATGAGGGAAGCCCATTGGTACTGGATGCTGCTTCCCATGAGTTAGCTCAGGTTCAAGAAGTAGCATTATGGAGTTGCATGCTATGTCATGCTTCACTGGGCCCATCTGTGAGGGTCATTCGGTCCACTTATCTTTACACTGTATCATTACGTATTGTGTAGATATGCACTTAAGTTTCTTTAGTTCGTACCTTTGAAGTATCAGAGTCACTCTCTATAGCAGAGCTGCATCTTTACCTAATCTTGACTAGAGCTGTTGAAGAGTTTTCTGTTTGTTTTTGTTGTGGGTTTTTTTCACAGGGGAAAGAAGCTCCGTTTCCAAACTTTGATCCTTCAATTCTTTTCCCTAAATCTCATGACTACTGGACGTACCATGGGTCTTTCACTACTCCACCTTGCGAAGAGTGCATCACCTGGATTGTTCTTAGAGAGCCTATCATAGTCAGCTCAGATCAGGTAAACTTCAAATAGATGCTACTTTACCCGCTTCTTTTTAGTTACATGCCATAACTTGATCTTCTTCTTTTGACAAGGAAAATGCTCATTAGATTCTGTGAGAAACTGCATGATTAAAAAGACAGTGAAGAACTGAATGCCTTAGAAACTACCTTGCCACTCCATAGGGAACCTGTAAAAATCTTCAAAGGACTGCAGTCTACACCTAATACGTGCAATCAACCTCTTAGACACATCTCTTTATCTGTCTCCTACATCTGACTCCTACATTAACTAATTGAGCAGAGATGATGACCTTCTGTACTTTGAACGGCTCATTGTTTCCTAGCCCACATCAGGCATCATGGTGGTTCAAATCCAAATTCAATGGGATTAGTGATTCCGTCTGCCCCACATTCTTGATAACATGTAACCAAGAAAATTATGGAAGCATTTTATCAGGTGCTTTATACCCGTGTTTGTAGAAGGTATACCAGCTAAATTTTCACAGATAAGAGCAGCATCAGATAACTATAGTTTCTTGTTAACTTGAAAGCCTTCTGCGGTCACCTACCACAAAGAAGTATTTCTTGTTAATCCTCATTCCCCCTCAGTCCCGTTTATAGAAATCCGAATGCCCTCTTTCATCACATTTCAGCCTATGATTCTACTTGTACCACACAAGTCAGTTTCCTCATCTGAGATTATTCCTCTTCTCAGCAGACTGTAATGGTATGATATCACAAATTTCAAGACTCCAGGATAGTGAGAACATGAACATTAATCAAGTGACTGACATACTATGTAGATATTAAATGTAGACACATTACTTTTCATTTTAGGTTCTCAAGGTGATAGGTGTTTTGTTGTACTGATTGCTGTGCATGTATCACAAAAAAAATCTATTTTCTAGTACTTTGTATTTATGTGGCTCTTTATCTTTTAAAGAATAGAACTCAGGTATGATGGGAACCTTAGCTGGCAAAATATGAAATATGGTAATGTATTCATATAACTTACAGCTTAATTTTCACAGCTTATTGAATTGTTCTGCCTCCTGTTTCCTTGCCCATCCGAAAATTAAAATATGGGGGCTTGAAGCTGGTACTTGTGTGAAAAATACAAATATGGTCTGACTGGTTTCCACAAAAGAAATCTGCTTAGAGGTTTATATTACAGAAGATCAACTACAGATTTTGTTGGGAAAAGTGTAGTCATTACTGAGCATCTCTGATTTACAATGTGTTTTTAGAGGAATAACTAATCACATCGTTGGACCAGCTTCATGAAAAGATTTTTTGATCACTGCTGGTTTTGGGTCATGGTCTTTTTTTCAGCTTATCTAAAGTTCGTGAGTTTTGGCAAAGATACAGACTGTCCTCTAGCTGGTCCTAGTGTAGAAAAAAAAATAAAGGTAAAAAGGAAATGACTACATATAGATGGGAAATTGGCTCTTATCCTGAGATAACCGTTCTTCTGGCAGAATTTGCAGTGTATGTGAGGTACTGTATACAAATGCAATAGAAAGATTTTCCTCACTCCGGAGTGCCTGCAGTCTAAATAATGTATTCGTAAAAAAGGATTGTGTTACCAATTATTTGTAATCCTAGAAAGTGTACTACCATGGCAGCCTCATTAATAGTAATTATTTTAAGTGCATGTGCATTTACAGTGGATCGCTTGGATGCTTTTGCAGGCAGATGTTAATAGTGAATTAGCCACAAGGATAAGTGCAGTCACTGTGAATCAGTACTCTGCAGGAAAAATCAATTCACCAGAAATCCCAGTGAGATGTAGAGTGGGTGGCCTAGCTGCTCAGATTACTTTTAATGAAACGATAGGAATTTAACTGTGGAGTAACTTTATCCAGTTGCAGACTAATTTTTTCACCTTTGTGTAGCTGCAGCCTGAATACATGCTTTTNTTTTTTTTTTTTTTTTTAACTGAGTAGGGCCAATCTTCCACAAATAATAATAAAACCCAGCAATCTCTTCTTTAATAGTACTTTATCGGTATTAACGAAACTGATGAACAGTTTTCATGTCTTACTGTTCCCATACAAATTATCCTTCATCTGAAAACTGAAATTTAATTTCAGATGAATAATCCAGCTGATGCATATTATACTGGTTATAAAAATGACCTCATCATTGTTCAGACAAATTGAGATAGCTGGCTTTTCTGAGCTGTGTAGTGAAGAGCAATGTTGAGATGCCTGAGCTAGCTCAGTCCATAAACTGGAATTAGTATAGTCACAGTGAACCCAGCTTTTACAGCCCAGACAGAAGTTCTGCTTCTATTGGACTTGAACTCTGTCCTGTAAAAGGTAGATATATCAGCACGGTGAATCTAGTTGCAAACAAAGTTGATGTGTGCCGTGCATGGGGCTACATTTTCAAGTGTACTCAAGGGAAAATGTAAGCATCCTTTTCATGGTAGGCCATTCAAACAGGAAAGTGTTAAGTGTCTGAATCACAGCTGATATGCTTTCTGACTAATGTTGTGCATGGCAGTGACAACAAATGAACGTAATGTATCTGTAAGTGGGTATATGTGTTGCATCCTTTGAAAATTGGGAGGCAGTAGAGAAAGAGCATTATACAATTTTGAACAGTATGGGCAGAACTCTTAAAAAAAACCCATACCTTGGTTAAAAAAAAAAAAGGCCAGAGAGTCAAGCTGCAGACCCTGTTTACAAACTGTTTGAAACCATGACCAGGTCATTATCCAGATTTACATTGCTGTTATTAATAATGGACTTTTTTGTGTGACTGCAGCAGAATATATCCTGTGCTACAGACCCACCACAGAAACAAACTATTAGTTTATAATTTAGCCTTGACACCTTGCCGTTCCAGAGGCTTCTTAACACTCAGATGGTAAGGCAGGGTTAGAGTAGGAGAGGTTTATTAGGGCATAGGCTGTTCTACTTGTTTTCTGAGGACTTCTCACAGTTTCTATGACTGTACACAGTTCTATAGACAGTACATAAAGGACAGTACTTCTCACAATCCTGTTCAGCTAGGACCCATTTTTTCCGTCTTGACTATTTCTAGGAATATTACTGCTAGGAAAAGAACATGAGTACAGTACTTGTGGTGATGGGGTGAAGGACATCTTCACAACTTCGAAGGAGGCTTTCTCCTCAGCTTCTGGGGCTGGGCCAGCCTCCTTCGTTTAATTGTTGGGCTGTGGATTTGATCCCGAGGGATTTCTAACAGGACACTTTGATTTTTGCTCTCCTGCAGATGGCGAAGCTCCGCAGCCTATCCAAGAATGCCGAGAATGAACCTGATCTCCCCCTGGTTGATAACTGGCGCCCAACTCAGCCTCGGTATTTCAGGATGGTGAGCGCATCATTCCTCTAGGACCTGGCTCAGGTTGAGTGTCCCTGAGTGCAGTGACCTCTAGAACTAAGAGATGGTTTTGTTTTGTGTCCTCTGTTGCATTTAGACAGAACTGCAGCTGTAGGTCCAGAGGCTGAAACTTTGAACCGTGAAATCTGAATTTCACTTTCAGAGGATAACAGTTACTTAGGCAAATCCTACCATTAAAATAGAAGTAGAGAATCTGTTGGGCTCTTCATAACTGCTTTAACATTAGCTTTTGCTCATAGTACAAAGGAAGAAAGAAGATGCTACTAACAACTACAAAACCATCTCCTGTTGCCCACTTGTCCCTTGATGCTTGCCTTATTCCATGCCAAAGAGGTTTCAATTAAGAGAAGTAATTGTTTTCAGCATAAAACTGTATTTTTCAGTAGTTGTTTTCAGCATTATCCATATCCTGATCTGAGCTGCACCAGTTAATGCTCGAGGCATTCTTGGAAATAAATGAGAGCACTCTTTTGGTGTTTGATACTCACGTAAAATATGAAAGGATAGAATATTGCTTCATTACCATTGATAAAGAACTAAGCTTTTAACTTCTTAAAACAATGGACAGGTGAAACAGAGGTCTATTCTGAAAATTGTATTCACTGAGTTATATGTAGTTAAAACTACAGAATGGGGGAAAAGAGCTGTTTCTGTTTGTGTCACAACTGGTTGTCCATATTAAAAGACTAATTTGCATTTCAATCCTGTAGCAATCAAAGTGACATGGGTTTTGAGAGCTTGGTCTTCTCGTCCTGAATATGTATTTTCTCCATGTATACAAATGGCTTGTCTATGTAAACAGAGTGTTAAGACAGCAAGAGTTCTTAATCTTTTTAGTGGTCTTTTTGAGGCAGTTTCTCACTTCATGTGCAAATATAATTGATCCTGCTGTCAATGAGATCTGTGCATAAATATCTGAAGCTACAGTTTGATCCTCCTGATCAAAATGCAGTTGACCAGAGTATTCTTGTCCCTTGTTTTGGCATAAAGAACAATGAAACAGGATTGTAAGCCTATACTTGAAATAACAGTATTTCTGCATTAAAAAAAATCCAACAATAATAAATACATTTACTTAAGAATTTTTGTTCTGTATGTTTTTTTCCAATTTTAGAAACACGTAAAAATAACAGAATTTTAAAGAAAGGCTTGTCAATGTCCTCTATAATACGCCTTCATGAAAACTGATGGTGGATGGTATCTTTTTCAGATGTTTGTTTGAACTACAAGAGTGCTGACAATATTTCATGTGACTGCAAGCAAGGAAGTAGCATCTTAAATATGCTGCGTCATTGAGACATCCACATCTATTCTTTTAGTGAGATCACCTTATTCTGACAGTGGCTTTCTTGTAATGTCATGTGAATCAACTCCTTCGTAAGTTGATCACACAGTGCAAAAGTTCAATCTGTGTCTAAAACAATTAATCTGAATGGTAATTTACATTGAGCTCTGGAAATATAAAGCAGCTGCTGCTCTGGCAGTGGCTGGACTCTTTATCTGCCATGTTCTAGGGCAGGAGGATGTTGCTGAGCTTGGTGATGAGACAGGGGTTATACTCCCTGTCGCCAGCTTCGCCACTGTGACAGTTTGTGGACTGTGTCCTCACTTTCCTTTCTTCCTTCAAATAGGTAGTGTTTAGGCTGGGAAATTCCACTTAGTCATTGTTAGTATTTCCCAACAAATTTCCCAAATGGATTGTGTTGTGCTGTTCATGTTTGCACTTTTCATTTGTAGCCACATTGTGAAATGATTCATATGAGTTAAGGCCTGTTTACATTGCATGCACGCGTTGCTGACTTCGACACAGATTGTCTTACCTGTACATACTTACTCAAATGGATGACTTACACCAGTAAAGCCTATGCAAGTCCCTATGTTTGAAAACTTTTTTTTGTTTTAAAACACTTGATTGAAGGCCAACCGTATCCTGGTCTGCATCAAAAGAAGCGTGGCCAGCAGGTCAAGGGAGGTGATTCTGCCCCTCGACTCCACTCTGGTGAGACCACACCTGGAATACTGCATTCAGCTTTGGAGTCCTCAGCACAAGAAGGACATGGACGTGTTGGAGCAGGTCCAGAGAAGAGCCACGAAGATGATTGGAGGGTCGGAGCACCTCTCCTATGAAGACAGGCTGAGAAAGTTGGGGTTGTTCAGCCTGGAGAAGAAAAGGCTCTGGGGAGACTGTATAGCAGCCTTCCAGTATCTGAAGGGGGACTACAAGAAGGCTGGGGGGTGACTTTCTACAAGGGCATGCAGTGATAGGATAAGGGGTAATGGCTTCAAACTGGAAGAAGGTAGATTTAGATTAGGTATTAGGAAGAAATTTTTCACTCTGAGGGTGGTGAGGCACTGGAACAGGTTGCCCAGGGAAGTTGTGGATGCCCCATCCTTGGAGGTGTTCAAGGCCAGGCTGGATGGGGCTTTGAGCGACCTGGTCTAGTTGGAGGTGTCCCTGCCCATGGCAGGGGGGTTGGAACTAGATCATCTTTAAGGTCCCTTCCAAACCAAACATTCTATGGCTCTATGATTCTATGAAATGTAATTTCTTCCCAGGTGGGTCATTCCAGGACAGCTCAAAGCATAGCTTTGTGTTTGCCCACTGGTACCCAACACAGTGTTAACTGTGGGGATAAGAATATGCTGCTGGATTGTGCTTTATACTTCAGAGGAAGGTTTGATCCATAAACATTTTTTTATCTCATAAATTTCTAAGTAAATATGCAAAACAACATCAGGAAATATTCTGTATCTGGTAACTGATGTTATTCTGAACACGGATGCAAGTCACAGACCATCACTGACCATGCAGGACAGGGTTCTAATAGACTACCCAGTGCTTCCTGCCTTCAGGTGAAAATGGCAATTTCCTGTTGCGTGAAAACATGAGAAAAAATACTATAAACATCTTTCTGCTTTCTACTTGTTTTTCTCCAGTCAATTTTGCAGTATATATGTTTGCTTATACGTTGCTTCATTAGAAAAAGGAATTTTGAAGCAATTCTGTGAATTAGAATATAGGTTATTTTATAATGTGCTTTATTAAACTAAGGTGCCTGACTTGGAGCTTAGAGCAGGCTTTATCTTTCTTGCAATTTATGATATTGCAAAACTGGGACCTGTGGTCTCGGAGGTTTTTTAACAATATGGTAGTTTCCCAGTCACACTTTGCAGAGGAGCTCTCCGGGTTTTGGAAATGAAGCTGAGGTCAGCCTCATCCTCTAGAGCCATGTTTATTAACTTTAAACTTAAAGTCAAAGTAACCTCTCTAAAGAAAGTGTCATTTGACTTTTTCATGCAGTTGGTTTCATAATATCTGTATTTATAATTAGTAAACGGTAGGCTAAATTAGGCTCTGCATTGTGTTGACGCAGCTGCAGATAGGAGAAAGCGTGTGAATGTGGGTTTTGGCGGTTGTTTTACAGACCCCCTTCCAATGTTTAAGGGACTGCCTGAAGTAATGTTGACAGATTGAGGAAAAGATGGTTAAGCAGGCATCGGAAAAAAATGGAAAGTGTAGGGGTAGAAGGAAAACAAAAAGGCAACGAATGGGGGGACACTTCAGGGTCACTGTAAATTGAGCTGTAAGCTGAAAGCACGAGGAGTTTAGGGAGCGTTTTGAAGGCAGCAAGGGAGGAAATGTGGGGTGCTGTGGGTCAGCATTTAGAATGTGTCCACGTCTAAGGCAATTTTCTTTTCTCTCTGGCTGCATTCATTTTTATTTTATAGAGGTTCCCCCTTGCTTTTAGCTTGCAGCCTTCTGTAAGTACAAGAAAAAATTAATCACTGATATGACTGAATTCAGGTCAGCACAGGTCACTGTAGTAATAACATCCCACACATCTCCCTTCTACCTGCACATTTCCATCGTGGGGTAACGTTCTATGCACAGCGACAGCAGGGAGCTCTGGGTTCAGAAG
>RSEF01000002.1:134883074-134897586 GCA_003993805.1 Himantopus leucocephalus
CAAGGAGCCCAGGTGTGTAACAAGTTCTGCTGTCCATCCCTCAACACTTTGAACACTGCTCTGAGTATATGAAATATTTCTGTGATGCACAAGATGGCCCCAGGTAGGAAGCTTGCTCCTGCACTTGGAAGAAAATGTATGTCAGGAGAAAAATGCCACTCCAAATTTTGCAGTTTTAATTCTGTACTTGTTGCAGCTCTGTTTATATAAGAGTAAGCAGACACCCTGGCAAGGTCACAAGAATCACAGAGCTGTGAAGAGGGCCATGAAAGCAAAACCAGAAAAGAAGAGGACAAAGAGAGAAAAAGAGCTTTCAGGGATCAGCAATTAAAATTGAAAGGGCAACAAAACCATGCTGATTCTTGCCTTTATGGTTTTATCAGTGCTTTCTGATTCTTATCACTGTAGATGCCAATTTATTTTTATTGGTTGGATTTCCCAGCTGAGCCGTAACTCCTGGGCTACTAGGGGCACAATGCGGCCCCGGCATCATTTTGGCAGAGGCAAGGCAAGGTGTGGTGTCTGTGCCCTGCTATTCTTGCAGGTGGATTTCATTCATACAAGACTGAACCATAATGAAAAAGGGCACTATGAGGTGCCTTCCCACTGGCCGCTGGGGCCGAGCGCTCCCCACACCGACCTCAGACCCACCCATGTGCGAAAGGAAAAAAGTCCCTCATTCAACACTTTGGGTGCAGAGCACTGAAGCCTGTGGTGCCCGTCCTCTGCCTTGTACTGGGGGTGCAGAGAGTGCAACAGGCATCCCGCCCCTGGCAGGAGGCTTTGCTGGCTGGTTCATCAGCTCCATCAGCAGACCAGAGACGGCTCCATGACCAAACTGCAGCTTCCCAAAGTCTGGGTTAATAGTGTCCTACCAAAGATAGTATGATTCCTTCACCCACCATCATTTTTCAATGTAAAAAAAGAGAGACAATACTAACAAATAAAGTTTATAATAAGAATACTAAAGAAGAAATATTTTCCATCAGATAAGAGGAATGTCTCCAGTCTCTTTATCAGGACCTGCCAACTAATCTACGGTGGAAGAAGAAATTTTCATGTGCTAAACTGTTTTCTCACTCATCTTATTTTAAGAAAAGTAACATAATGAGGATGTATTTGGGGCTCTTGGTATACTTTTCTTAAAGGCAGACAAAAAGCAAATCTGGTATTTGTTTTATTGCTACTGTAGAGCTTTGTCTGACAGCTTGAGGTGAGAGCAGACATAAGAGCGTAGCTCATTTGTCTGTGTGTAAGTTATTTGCCTTAAAGCATCACAAAACAATTTTATTCTCAAACACGGTCTGATTGGCCAACATGGATCCTCTAAAAACAGTTTGTAAATGCTGTTCTTGTAGCAAGGCAGTATTTTTTTCTGGAATCTACTTCTAAACGTTTTTATTAGCTAGCTCTAGGGATTTTTTTCTAGGTTGTTTAATAAATCTGTGAAAACTCTTGAGCCCCAAATTCTCTCTCTTGACAGAGTGACCAAAGAAAAGCAATTTGGCTTGAGTGGCATTTGAGCAAGCTACTGCCCCAGAAAAATAAAAAGTGCTTTATGAGTGTATATCACAGTCTTGTAGCTCGGTATTTAGGCAGAGTTTTGAAATCAGTGAGTGGACAGTGACCCACGGGGTTGCCATAATGGCTCTGAGAGTGTTGTGTTGTGACCCCTATCACAGGCTGGATCACATTAAGGGCTGCAAGGGGGTGCATGCTCTGACATTCAGAGCATTCAGGCATAATGTTAGATATGAGAAATGCCTTTCTGAATTCAGTGAGATAACTCATGCAGTGACAATTAATGCTTTTTGACTTAGGATCACATCATTCAAAAACTTGTGATCCCAGTGACAAAAGTACAGGTTTCCCCATCCCTTCCCTGGTATACACCAGAAGAAAATCACCACGTATAGATATTAGGCCACTGGAAGGGCCATAAAAATGCTGCAGTGTCAAGGAATTCATTAAAAAGCAGCTTTGACATTTTGACAAATGGATAAAGTCTCCTGATTGCATTTTGCTTTTTTATCTGAAATCGCTTAAGTTTTGCATGTTCCAAATGTCAGGTACATCAGGTTGGTTTCCTGAAACCCCAGAGCAAAATGATAAGTTGTCAGATTCCCTCTTCATCATATGTTTGCATAGGGTCATTTTCCCAGTTGATCTCCGCTAGAGTTACTGATTTCTTTAGTTTCAGCTGGAGTTACTCCTGTGGAGTCTTTCTGTAGTTCTGCAGTATGATTATGAACTTTTTTCTTTTTTTTAACAGATTTGTTGAGGGGATCCTACCCCCACATCATCAGGGTTTTTTTCCTGATAGCCCAGCGCGTTGCTGACATCCCAGGTAATCCCAGCGTCTCACCTCCTCCTGGCTCCTTGTCCCAGCTTGTGCCAGGTGCCACTGCCTGCCTGGGGTAGGGGAGAGGCTGTCCTGCTCTGCTCCACAGTCACGGCCACCTTCTCCTCACCTCAGTGTCCCCAGCTCACAGCAGCCTCATGCCTGCCTCTGCAGGAATGGGTCTGGGTAGATGTGTGCAAGTAAGAGAAGTCGGAGAGGCTGGGAGTGCATAAAATGGAAAATATTTAGACAAATTAATGAGCAGTTGCTACAAGTGAGTCACCAAAGTATGTACGCTAGCACAGAGTGGGATCTGTATTCCGCCGGGGAACTGGCTATTTAAAGTACAAATCTCTAAGCTTTTGCAATGACACCCATTAGATAGCCTTACGTTGTCCTGCAGCAGCCCGCTTGTCTCCTCCAGTCGCTATTTGGGAGTCCCATGCCTTCCTGCAGGAGAGAGCCCGGCCTCCGCTTGAGGCTTTGCAGGAGCTTGCTGCACACGGTGAATCCAGCAGCAGATCTGTGGGAGCACTGGGGGCACGCTGAGCACTGTGGAAATCTGGGACCATCAGGGAAGTTGTGCACAGCCTTCTGGCCTGATCCAGAGTTTTCTGAAGTCAACTGGAGTCACTCCATGGACCTGTCTGGCCACGTACACCTGGGGCAATATGGGTCCCAATGGGCTGCTTGCATGGAAACGACTCCACCTTCATGGAGCTCATGGCAGGACCAACTGCTTTTCTTCTGTTGCTACTCCCTTTTAGTGGCAAGGATTCAGAGAGAAACAGTCTAGCTGGATCTTTATAGGTCTGTGACAGTACTTTTTGAATGGCAGTCCCCTCCCTGAGCAAGGACAAGAGAAATAATGTTGACGTTAGCTACAATTCAGCTTCCCATACAGCAGATGGAGTTTTCTGTTTTAAAATGCAACACCTTTCTGTCAGAGAAACCAGACATGGCTTAAACCCAACCAAAACACCAGAGCCAAGCACCCATGAAAGTTGCCTTCTGGATCCAAGTGTTGGAGAGCTCTGGCAGGCCCACCTATCGCAGAAACAGATGTGAGTAATTAATAACTGACTCAAGCTAGATGCCCCATCCTAGATAATGCTTGAAGATTAATCACAAGGTTCTGAATCAGGTATTTTTTTTAACTTGACCTCTTGTGAGATTTCCACCACATGTGGGAGGAATATCAGGACTGTGATATGCAAAGAAACTACATGGAGGAGATCTCACTGCCATCCTGAAGTGTTTGGTGATGGGACTGGTAATGATTTAGGGGTCAAAGTGGCACAACAACAGGTCTGTACTCAAAACAGTCTGTTCTTGGACAGATTTAATGTGGAAAAATAAAGAGGTAAACAACTGTCTTATGTACTCCAATGTGTGAATCAGTAATAGTGCTACTAATTGGTCCCAGGCAGCTTCGTATATGCCCAAACCTGGGCATATTCAGATATGTTCATCATTCAGATCTATCTTATTTTCCTCCAGGTTTCAATCAGATAAATGTTATCTGAAGCAGTGTTGTGAGCTAGTAGACAGCTGTTCACCTATGGCTGAATGTCAATGCCCATGAAAAAAAAATAATTGCATCCTTCACTCATGTATATAAGCGTAGATTCTCTGAAATCACTCAAACTGAAATGGAGTTAAAATGGCCAAGTATTTAACTACAAAGCGCATTGGCATCATTGGGATGCAAAGTGCTGCGTAAAGATAATTCATTATCAGTACACGGCAGTGCTCCTGGCCAATTGGTTACTGTTAGATATCTCTAAAAGTAAGTTATTCTCATAGAATATACAGTATTCAATTTTGTGCATGTTTTAAAAATATAGTGAGAGTGGGTTAAAATTTCACTGTAACTATGGCTTGTTCTAGTGTCCTGGGCATTTTGCATCAGTTCAAAATGACTCCTGTTCTGTTTAAGCTTTACAGTCTCCATAAATCTGACAGATTCATCAGATGAACTTTTTTGTTGCGGCAGAGAAATCTGTTGTCAATTACTAGCAAAATCTTGCAATTAAGTACATGGCTGCAATCACAACATATGTAATGACCCCCTAAGCCCCAGAGAGGAGAAGGGCAATGTTCTGAAGATTATTACTCTTACTAACATTGCTCCTTATTTACCTGCTTTCATTGACATTTGTTGAACTGTCTGTCCCCAGGCACCAATAATTTTTAATGTTTAATAAAATTTAAAAATAAATTTAATGTTTAATAAAATTACCATTAAATGAGCGGTGAGGCTGCAAGGTAAAGCACTCGCTAGTATGTGGTGTCAAAGGTAAGTTTACCCATACAATCAAAGCTTTGCGCTTTGCATTTGAGAGGCTGGACTACAGTCCTCTGCGTGATGACATAATCACGCGCCAGGTTTCATTCACAGCATCTAGCCAGAACAAACACAAGGGCAAAACTGTGTCTGCTCAGTGACCATAGCGGTCTCCAGCAAGTCACTTTTATGCCCTCTGTCCAATATCCAGTGGCATGGCTCTCAAGCCTGTGCAGACTCAGGAAAATTGGGGAAAGCCGGGGAAAATTGCAAGCGAATTGGATGGGGAGTACAACTGAATTTATCTGCCAGAGCCCACACTAAGCACAATATGCCCCTGTCAGTGCATCAGCCAGCGCAAACCGTCCACCATTCATGGGGCTGGTGGGGCAGAAATGCTGATACTCCAGTTTCACTCACTCCACACTCTCCAGTGGACTGTCTGAGCTAATTAATACCCTGGAGAACTGTCTCTTAGTCCTTAGCCACAGAAGAAAGTGACAGTCCATATATTTGTGGATTGCTCACCATTTTATGTCCTCAACCTCCTAACCTGTGAGCTGCTGTTGTGCCCACCTCTCCACAGAGGGGGAAGAGGAGGAGGGACGTGTGCTCTGGGAGAGCACTGGTGCTGGGGCTGTGTGTGCTCTCTTCCTTCTCTCCTACAGCAGCATCCTTTTGCAGGCTGCACAGGAAGATTTTGGGGACTGCAAGGACAGCGTAGGACACACTTTGAGGATCCCGTTGCTATAGTGCTGTGTATTTAATATTACCCAGAGCCTGCAATGGTGAAGTAACATCATCCTTCATTTCAGAATTGACAAGGGTTTCCAGTAATTCCTCTCTCCTCAGAGTCAAAGGATGGTAACCCTCACTACAGGCGGTTGCAAGTTTAAACCATTTATTTGAACTACACTCTGGAGATATTTGAATCTGACTTCAGACACTCTGACCCTGCTGATCTAAACTCTGAATCTAAGTGTTGTGAGATATAGGATCCAGATAGTCTCTTGTACTGGTTTTGGCTGTGATGGAGTTAATGTCTTCATAGCAGTTGGTATGGTGTTATGCTTTGGATTTGTGACCAAAAGAGTGTTGATGACACAGGGATGTTTTAGCTGGGGCTGAGCAGTGCTGTCCAGTTGTCTGTGCAACACACCACTTACTAATGCACCATTGGGAGCTGCCAAGCAACAGTTTTCAGACTAGCAGAGGCAGCATGAGGATAAGCCCAGTGGCTCCCTCTGTTTCCGCGTGTAAGGAAGGGACACTGGATTCCACCTGCATGACTGTCCCTCCAGCCAGCTCAGAGAGCTGAGCCTGCTCTACTTCTCCGCTGGCTTTTCCCCAGGAGTTTTGAATGTAGTAGGAAAATGAGAACTATTACACTTTCTTTCTCCTACTCCATTTTCTGATCCAGCTACACCGGATCCCTGATGATCATCCAAGGGAAGTCAGTCCTGCAACTTACATGTCATTATAATTACCTGAGTTTGAATCTCCCTGCCTCCCTCCAGCTCTTCCTCCATCTCAGGATACAGGATCTATAAATTAGAAAGGAAGGCAGGTGTAGCTGTTGCTCAACAGTTTGCTGTATATCTGTGACTTTAAATAAGTAAATACAATTATTATAAAAGATACTACAGACTTATCTTTAAAAATTCAGCAATTTCAGTGAGAATACCTATGAGCTTTAATATGCATGTTTGTGCTTATATATATATGTATTAACTTTTTTAATTGCAATCCATGTGACCCACATGAAGTGAGATGATAAATGTGGCCATACCAATGCAGTAATTCTGCTGGCAATAACCTGATCTCCCATTGCTATGTTGATAAATGTCTGAGAAGAAAATTTATGTCTGGGGTTTGTTATGCCATGCACAACACAAATCACTGTATGTGTCAGTATCAGGTGAAAAAAAAAAGACTCAATTATAGTTAAACATTTATTTGATCTCATTCTTTTCTTTGACATCACGTAAATACTTTTCTACACTTTTTTTTTTTTTAAATGAATGCAGGCAATACATAATCCGCACCATGCATTTTTTACCCTTACTGTAATCCCTAGGCCTGTCCTCTGCAGCGCTTATCTTTGTATTCTGTCTATTGGTGAACCTTTGCATCCCCTGTTTCTGGTCCATCCATAGTAACACTGAATGCATGCAAGTCCCTACACATATTTAAGAACATGTATCTAGCTTCTCCGCATTGTTTTCAGAAAGCTTATAAATTACTTACAGCAAGGGTGATACATAAGTATTCCATAAGGAGACTTAACCATTTTTAGGTACCGAATATCACAGAAACTGTCTAATCCCGTGTCCTCAATTTTTGCCTAGGAATCTTTTATCTGAAAATTCACCTTCTCCCAGCAGTGCAGATTGGCTTTCTCATGCTTTGCAGATTGCACCCATCAACATTTTCTAAAAGAAAAGAACACTAATAGGAGAAGAGGTGAAACAGGCCACATGGAGCAGAAATAGATAAGAACACTACGGGGTGGAGTGATCTAGAGCTAAACAGTCTGGCCAGGAGGCGATTGTGTGCAACTCACAACAGTGGAAGCCCAAGTACTGAGGAGCCCTGAGGTACTTGTGGATGTTCCTCCGCTGTTTTACTTCATCTACAGCCTCTGCCCATGGATGAGTCTCTCTGGGTGCTTTACCAGGAAAGCAAAGAATGCAAACTGAGCAAAACATTTCCTCAAAGATAGACTTCATGAAATGCTTGATATACACTTTGTAAAACCTAAGAAATGTTTACAGTTGTTGAGGAAAAAGAATAGATAGTGTGTCAGTGATCTCCTACCTTTCTAGAAAAACAGCGTTGCTCTTCATTAGTAATTGCTTCCTTAAAAATAAAAGCATGCAGAGCTCATGCACAGTGCATACTCTTTCTTTCCTTAGGTGATTATTGCCATGCTCTTATATGTACGCACTTGAATGATGCGCTTGCTGAAATTCAAGGCTCCAGTCAAGAATGAAAATCTGATCTGAGCTGTCTGCACAAATGTGCTCTGGCACAGCCTGCTTGGAGTAATCCAGGAATGAAAGTTTGACCTAAGCTTGTTTGCTTTTATCAACTCCAGGATCAGTCACTGTGAAATTCCTTCGGATTGGTGACTCTCCTGTCTCAAGGCAAAGCTTAAGTTTGACAGATACTGACCTTCAGTTGTAGTCTGAAGGGAATACAGAGCCACACTGGAACAGCTCAAAGGAGGAAAATAGAAAATGAGGGATGCAAAGAACTGGGATGAAACTTCAAGGCTAGGAGTGCAAGCAAGGCTATCGCTCCTTCACAATCCTTAGCACCAACCAATTTGTCAAAACAGGCTTAAGACCATGATACTTACTGAGACTAATAGAAAAAATAACTTTTTCTATACTTAAGAAATGATCACAAATTCTAATTTATTCCTGTAACTTGCCAGTATCCATATTTTCTCTCAGAGGTACCTATCTGGTAATCTTCAGTGCGACATCTGTTAAGAGGCATATAGAATTTATACACAAACATAAAAGTAACATTTTTCAGAATGGTATGCCAACTCCTGTGTCCTCCCTACCTTTTTGAATGCAGAAGGCTGAAATATATATCAGAACTGAAACAGTTCTAGCACAGCTGGTAACAAAAAAGTGAATCCACATTCCCTACTTGCTATGGAAAACCACTCAATGTAGTGCGCTCCTGAAGAACCTGGAGCAAACCCCCAGCATTTCTACAGGTGAAACTATCCACTGTTTGTGTTATTGTTACAGGGAAGCCATTTTAGACAACTGATCACAGGGTCATATGCTTGAAATTCATTGCACATTCAGATTTCACCACTGGAGCATGGAGGAGGAGAACACTCCCAGAAACCCTGAAATGGCTGTTTTGCTTAAAGGCCTTCGCTTGGACTGTGCTTGGGAGACAGGGATTATAGTGCACTAAGCAATTGGGTGCTAATATCTAGATTTTATTCATCTTCATGATGCAAACAATTATAAACGCACATGTCACCTAGACACATAGGCCATAAGATCCATAAACTAAGAGCTTGTAGTAGCTTGAAACAAATATAATTGCAATTCCAGCATGTAAGGAGAGATAATTTCCAATCAGATCGTAGATAAATTTTCTTCTCACGTATTTGTTCTTTATACGTAAACACCAAAGAAAACGGAGTCAAATATAGGTGCCTAAGTACAAAATTTAAATACAAAGAATGCTGCAGACCAAATAGAGAGGCTTTCACATCTGCACTGACAGTTACCCTGATACCTAAAATTTTGACAGTGTGCAAATGAATATACATAACATTGGCTCAGAATTTTGCCATATTTCTTGCTAGACCCAAGAAGAAGCCACAGAGTAAGCATTTTTTTCAGCAAATCTAATATAAAGTGCAGAACAAAACCTTCTGCAAGTGCAGATTTTGCCACTGTCTTTTAAAAGGATTGCTGGGACACTGTGCATGTATGAGACCTTGCAGTTGTCCAACCATAGGGTGTTCAGACTAAAAACTTTTGCCACACAAGGTTAATGTGCTAACAACTAGGTGCTGGGAGATTCTTTGTCCTCCAAGAACTGAAGCTGCGGAGTTCCTGAAGAAAAATTTGAAGTATTCAGAGGGCTATAGAGACGGGGGAAAAAAGGAAGCTCAACTCCCTTATCAGGACAGGTAGCCTACCAGCTGGGAATTTCACATGGATATGAGGAGAGCCGTGTCCCAGTTCCCCGAGATACCGCACACACTATGCTCAGTGACTGCTTATCAGAAGTCATTCCTTGGGCCAAGCGTTGGCATGACTCTACGTGCCTTCTCCTGGGAGAAGTTTCTGTGTTCCAGCTTCCAGATGAAAAGAAGAACCTGTCAAAGGCCATGAAGTACCTTAGTTGCTTGAGCCATTGGACTTTACTCTTAGGCTGAATAACGTTGCAATGCAAGACTAATACCAACGTTAGTCTGAGGGCTATGTTGCACTCCGTAAAGATACTGTGGGAAACGCACCCTGGCTGGACAGAGCAAGACATTGAAGTATCTGAGGTGAAACCCATCTGTACCTCGTCATAGGTCTGCCAGAATAAACAAAGGAATATATGTCAGTTATGTGGCTTTTATGTAGAGCAAATATACACTTAATCTTCTAGTGAATCACCTTTTTCACACAAAGATCACAAGTGATCCCTAGCAGAACAGCTGCTCAGACACATTCGGCTCTGGCCTCAGAAACCTCCCACACCAATGTCATGAGTAAAACGCTATAAAAGAGCTGGTCTGCCAGACTGGAGGGTCAAATAGCAGCCTGTAAGTGCTTGTAATGGGGGAGAGCGTGGCTACTGATATTCATTCCTCTTTCTTAATGGCCTTACACAGAAGCAAATCGTTAGGAGAAATTTTTTTATGAGAAAGTAAAAAATAGGTGACCTTCACAAGAAATGAATCATTTCCATCACGCTTTATCTGTCATATTGCTGTAGTATGTGCCTCAGCTAAGAATCTGCCTTGATTTTATTATTTTTTATTATGAAAAAAATATATATTGGAAAGCATCAGCTCCTGAAACACTGATCTAGAAAGATCTGCCTATTATCAGAGTCTCCTCTAAAGAATCTCATTATTTTTGTTTCCTTAAAAGAGAACCAGGCGGGGGAGACATGAGAGTGATTTAAAAATCTCAGTAGCAAAGAACAGGAACATACCAGTTTCAAACAGGAATCCCTAACTAAAACAAGCTCACTCTTTATTATACAGCACCAATCAAATGCACTGTCTCATGCCTTGTCTTCAGCTTGTATTTACAGAAGTTATATTATTACAATTCGAATTCATAAATTGTGGCAAAACTGTAAGCCCACAGAATCAGTATCTTTATCACCTTCTAAGAGATAAAAACATCTTTGCGCTCATGAAATTTCACGTGGACTGGCTCATATTTCTCTGTTCTCTATAATGGCCATTTTGATCTTCAAGGCCTGACAAGTCAAGTTGTTTTGTTTACCAAAACAAAATGTTCTTGTGGATATCCATATGTGCATGTATCTGCCAGTCCGCCCCTCCTAGACATGTTTGCACTTATTGGCCAAATTTGATGAAGTCTCAAAGTTTTTATTTCCTGCAGGATGCATGGAGCAGTCAAGAAGAAGGGAGGACACCTGTGTGTGTCCCGTCTGGGGAAGGGCCACAACCTTTCTTGGAGTTCAGGGAATCCACCTAGGGACCGCACTTCCAGGCACAGCTGTGAAGGAGACAAAGCTTCAACGGTTTTGCTGCTCAAACATTTATTTCAAAGACAGGCCAGACCAATCATTTCCACTGACAATTCTCACAGGTCACAGAGGCTTCTGAAACTTGTGCGTGATGGTTTTTACCCTGATTCACTGCAAAATGAACTATTCACCAATGGCCCAATAGTGTTACCCTTCGCCCGAGATGCACAAAAAAGCAATCAACACCAAAGCAGTAAGGAAGTGTGTAAGGGCTGGTTGGTCACCATGGGGCAGCACTGAGTGTTTGTCTGTCTCTCTGGTTTTGCCTTTGTCATTAAATGGGCAAAATAAAGCCATGACACTTTTAACTGCATATACAGGTACCTACAATATTATTCCTAGGGTATCTCTGCAAGTATGTCTTCAGATCCTCTTTCTGAAGCTTAGTAAAAATTATTTTTGAACTGAGACCTATTTGACATACTTTTAATGAAGACTGTTAGGAATACCAACCTGCATGCCAACTTACTGCAGGAGCTATCATTAGCTGAGTGACCAAACTAGCCAATTTAAGTGGAAACTAGATAGGTCAAGACATCACAGTTACTTTGCAGCCCTTTACTTGTTTCATTAAAACCATCAATGATTTAAAGCAGCCAGTTATCTAATAGGGTAACTTCCAGAAGAAACATGATAGCAAAGGTCAGAGCATTTCAAGGAGGAACAGGATCACTGCTGAAAGGTTTATGAACTTTCAACTAAGTAATTGACTCACCTCCCAGTATTTCAGATCCAGACACATCGCAGTCATTAGAGAAAGTAGCCCCTTCTCAACTAACAGTATTTCTAAGTCCTTAGTGTTTGAATGGGAAGGAAGGCAGAAATAATTTAGAGTTGAGATTTGCAACACTGGCTAAATGAGCTTGCGATTTGGAATATTCCTCCTATGTGTGATTTGCCTGGGAGTACAAATGAAGGCAGTGGCTCCGGAAAGAAAGGAAGAGTAATGATTTCTGCCTTGAACAGAAGATGATGCCTAAGAACATGATCCCATACAGTAATGCCAAGTGGCAACACCCCAAGAAATGTGGTTTGGAGGTGTGATAAGATTTATTTTGAGAGAACAATAAAATCTAATTGAAGGACAGGTTGGGACTGCTAGAAGAGAAACTAAAATTGGGGAAAAAAAAGTAAGACGGGCAATTCTGCAATGAAATGGAGCAAAGAAAACAGCACCATTGGTGTTAAAATCTGAACTATTGTTTGTTTTAAAATTAAAATCCAACATAATAATCTGTTGGTCACAACCAGGCTGGATTTAATAAAGGTTAAACATGGAGTTTTACTCCCCATAAACTGTATTTGCATAATGATCATAAAGATTTTGATGATATAACATAAAACATGATTTGTGAAGTCTTTTGTTTTTTTGCCTTACAGATTTATGTCAAAGTATTCTAAACACAAGTGACATGAAAAATTAGGTGCTTTATTGCTAATGTGATATCTTGTCTCTGAAGAAATTACATTTGGAGATCTTCACCTCCTCTCTGCACATGCAAGATAACAAAGAGGCTGTGAGCATCAGGCATGTTAAATGCTTGAAATAGCTCTTGTTGCTTATCTGCAACACAAAGCGAAATCATCCATACACAGGGCAATCATATACACCATTTCTGTGACTTTGAAAAGGGAACTGTTTAGCTAGAGCTAAGACTTGCTCATGGGCTCTGCTTCTGAGAATATTCTTGCCTGACACTAGCTTACAAAGAAGCAAATTCAGAACTACTTAGTATTTCAAGGGTTGTGTTGAGCAAACAGGTCGCATCCTCCTCAGATGCTTAGCTGGCTGATCTCTCAAAGCCTTATGCTGATCTTGATGGCACTTTTTGTATACCTGTTCAGGTGTAACAAGATAATGTCGTACTTCCTCATCTGATCTGTTTATCTCTAAAGGTCAGGTCATGTTCTAATGGGATATAGCACAGGGAAAAACATAGGCAATATTTTAAGTGTTAATGGCACATAGCACCTTCCCACATCACAGCATCTAAATGTCATTAGCCATGCTGAAGATAATGGGGCTTCTCACTTGAATGAGACAGGGAGGAGATGGACTTGTGAATTTTATTTAAACATCTTGGCCCAGAAAAGAATATGAGGGGATGGGAAATTACTATATACATATGAGAAAAGGTACAGCTTTTTGTTGTTTAAGATACCTACCCTGTATGTGAGTACAAAAGAGGTATGTCACACTGTCAGACTGTGAATTGCCATCACCAAGGTATCAGGTTATAGCAAAACACTCAGATGTGCGCCAAACTATGGGAAATATCGCAGACATGTATGGAAACCCCAGCAACAGCCAAATACTTTCTGGAATATCTGCCAGAGCAAAAAGACTTCATCTGGTTCTGCAGGGCCTGCCTGCAGAAGTGTTGTTAGCTTTCCACCATAACTACCTGAGGGATGTCTGACTGCATATTTCCTTACTTTTTGCTCCCTTCTGTGGCATGGTGAGATGTACCCTAATGCCCAAAAGCTCTGGAATAGGCCTCTTGATATTATAGGTCTAACAAGATCTAAGGATGCTGTTAGTATGGATGTTGTTACGTTAATATATGTGGTTGTTGATGAGACTATTCTCAGTTCAGTTAGGCAAGTGAAAATTCACATACTCAGCACTATGTTATCACGCACCAGACCTACCCTGGTGAGTAAACACCTGTACTGGCAAAGAAAAATCTGTTATCATCAGAATAAAATAAACATGGCACCAGCGCTGATCCATCTTGACCTGTAAAATTAATCAGTCCAGTACATTATAGGACTTCCACAGTACACCTGTTACATACACACAAGACAAGACAACATTTAATGTTAGAAGCTCCAAGACTATTACAGTTTTACTGAAGTAATTCTCTTGCATTGAGATTCAAATATTCACCCAGGAACGGGAATCTGAATCTGTATCTCTTTTTAAAGATTCAGGCACAGTCTAACTGGAAAAAAAAAAAATCAAGAATGGAAATTTTACTATTTGATTATAAAACTCAGGATACATCTATTGTGAGCTTTCTTCAGACTGACATTTTTTCTCTTGTGAGATATGTTTGATCTTGACCCTGGAAGCCCAGAGCTGATGTTCAGCCTTGGGCCCAGAACACAAGAATATTCAAACACCTGAAGTTAGTTCTAATAAAAACAAATAAATGTTGTGGTAGGAAAGTCCAATAAGATTTACAGAACCCAAGTTGCTTTCAGAAGACAGTATTAACAGTATCAATGTGACAATAGAAGAAAAGTCTGGCAGCACACCTACAGAAAAGGAAATATTTGCCTCTTGCGAATTGAAGTCAATCAAAGATAAGATAAATATGGGATAATGCACAGCAGCGACTACCACCTTGGCTAAGATTTTTATAAGTAAGTATTACGTTGGCAAGAGAAGCAGTGTTCCTTACCGTCTTCTTCCACAGGATATTCTGCTTTATATTTGCCTGGAAAGAGAAACCATCTCCAAGAAGAAGGTTGGGAAGCCATACTTCCTGTGATACCCACGCCGGAATAAGGCACTCGATGCCATCCATGCATCTGTATGAAATTTTGTTCTTATCCTGTTTCATGTGTCACCTTTCTTGGAAATTCCAGAAGGCTTCAAGACTCCAAAAGAGGCACTA
>RSEF01000002.1:134897596-134915450 GCA_003993805.1 Himantopus leucocephalus
AAGAAGAGGATAAAGAGAGAAAAGGAGCTTTCAAGGATCAGCAACTGAATATATATAGCTTAGTTATAGCATATAACTAAGGCAGGTCTTCCAACTCTATCTTTGGTTTTTGAGATGTGAGCTCTAATTGGGTCATTAAGGCATCTCTGTTCCAACGATGTTCTCTAACAGATTCATGTTCTCCAGGACCTCAGCAAGACTGATCTCATGTGGTTTTTTCCTCATCTCTGGGACCAATGGTTACTCTACCACAACTCATGAATTTTTAGATAGATGTGATTGGAATTGGTCCACTGGGTCAGATATTTACCTAGTGCTAAATGATGAATAATAGATGAGAAGAAGCACAGGAGACAGTTGTAATGGGTTTTGAATGTGTAGAATAGTTGCTGATAGTTGACAAAACTGAAGAGGGTAGATAAAACTAGGGATGTACCAGAGGTAGATAAACAAACAAAAACTCCACCACATCTTTGCAGCAGCATTCAGCATACAAACAAGTGTGGAGAAACATTTTTGGTCACAGTCAGCGAATTTCCAGCCCACTGATATCACACTCGCTGTGCAAAATGTCACATTTTAAAGAAACTTTGCTCTCTTTTTTTTTTAAAAGAAAATATTTGACAAAGCGTGTCAAAGATTATACATTTTTCAGTTTAATGTCCAAATAAAGAGCACAGTCTTTGCCTTCCACAGGTCAGTAAAAGAAGAAATCCTTCATTTGAACTGTCATGGGGATGAGTGCTGTATGTGTTATGGGAGCTCCTGCACTCTACACAAAACAACTGTCTCCAGAGTGTCTGGGCCACTTTTAATCATGAGATTTCATCTGTTTTGTAAATGCCATTAGTCTTGATCAGTGATTAATAAAGGGTCTGAAAGAACTGGAAAATAATTGCTCCTCATTTTTAGTTATTTGTTGTTGGTTTCATTTTGATAAATGATGCATGGTAATTTAGTCTTACAAATTGGCACCCGTTTAAAAACACACATAAAGGAAGACCTCGAAACATACTGTCCTGCATGTTTTCATATGTGGTTGTGGAAGAGCTTCTTCACCAGAACATAACCTCTACCATTAGATACTGAACCCTGTGGCTCTGTTTCTCGTGGCGAAATTGTGTGTCTTGCCCTGAGCCTTGTAGACCACTTTGGACATGAAGAGCGCATTTCCCCGAACTAGCTGTGAACTTCCAGCACTGCCAGGAGCATCTACCACAGCGCAGTGTGGAAGGGCAGGATTTATACATGAAATTCCTCTTTTCACCTCCATCTGTGATCTCTTTCCAAACAAGAGCAGCGGAGAGTCTCTTAGATCTACCCGACGGAGTGATTTTGAAGTGGCGTTACGCTGATAAGTGTAGGTACACTGATCAGGTACAAGAGCCTGGTGTTTTTTCAGGGAAGTGTTACTGTCTGGCTGGAAACGGCAGCCTGTCCCACACAGGCGGACAGGACAGCTTTGAGAAAGTCCTCTTACTCGTAAAATTGTTTCTAACAATTCATTTCGACGTGTGTGCTGACACCTTGAATTTGGGACATTCAGTCCTAGCTATTTCTAACGGAGACAGCGGTGAGAGGCAGAATTTGCTACGGATTCAGCCCAAAGCAGAGCCACCCATGAGCAGGGGTTGGGCAGCCGCACTTCCCACAGACAGAGATGAAATCGAAGGAGGTTTCCCGTCACGTCCCGTTTCCACGTTGGTGCCGCAACGCCCACACCCGGCGCCTGAAATCGAGCCCGGCCGGGGACCAGGCCGCGGCCCTTCGCCCGCCGAGCGGCAGCAGCGACCCAACGGCCGCGGCGGCTCCGCCTCTCTCCTCAGCTCGGCTCGGCTCTTCTTGGCTCGGCTCGGGTCGGCTCGGCCTGGCTCGGCTGGGCTCGGCTCTTCTCGTCCTGGCTCGGCTGGGCTCGGCTCGCTGCCCGCGGTGCCCCGCCGTTCTGCCGCCGAGGCGGGCCGTTGGGGCCGGCGTCGCCTCCCGCCTCAGGCACGGGCAGCCCTGACGGAGGAGTTAGAGCTACCCCTGCGGTTAGCGTGTCTGGCCTGTGACAGCGCTGCTGGCGGTCTGTAAACAGCACCAGTCGCTCGATGTTACGGCGTATTTTAATTTACACGGAGAAGTGACTGCGGGGATTGGCAGATTTAGGCACAACCACGCTTTGTATCCCCGGGTTGTATCCGTTCCCGCGGCGTGGCGTGGGTCCCCGGGCGCCGAACTGTGCCACTTCACCCCAGCGAGCGTCAACCCCCGCCCCGCCGCCTGGGGCCGGCCCGGGCGGGCGAGGGGAGCGGGCCCCGGGGGGCACCGCGCTGAGGGGCCGCCGCGGCGGGGCCCAGAACNTTGGGGGGGGGGGGGGGGGGGGGGGGGGGGGGGGGGGGGGGGGGGGGACACGACTTGGTGGGGTTGTGAGCTGAGAGCAGCGAGCAGATTAATGGGGGTTTGAACTCAGCGCGGAGGGAATTGCAGGGGACGTGTGCAGGCTTTTGCAATGCGCTCACGTTTGGTATAACCTCCCCACTCTATGCGCTAGTTGGATTTCATTGCACAAATGTATCCTTTGCCCTCACCTTTCACAGAGACGTCTCATCACTATAGAGGTGTCGTCACTGATGTATCTCCATGCAGTCACAAGACCCACGGCGACAGAGACAGAACATAAACCACGTTTTTATGCACATCTGAATGACAGTAATAACACAGCCAGCACACAGGCAAATGCAGCTGAGCTTCTGCCTTCTGAATACGCTGAGGTTTTGAGTTCCATTGTTTTGGGGTCTTCTTGGGTCAGGTCTATTGTGCATTTACCTGTAGCCCTTCAGACACTCTCTCCTAATCTGTGTGCCCTCTGCTATGTACCATGTATCTGAGTAATTAAATTTCCATGATGAAACTAGAAACAAACCTTATAAACCCTGTCGTAGGCAGGAGTAAGACTCACTGTTGTTAGATGGCAGGGATTGAAACATAAAGCCTTAATCAGCAGAAGGGCTGTCAGGTCTTTTCTGGTACAGGTTGAAGGGCTGAAAAGTCCTGGATGTACAGTGGTTCTGAAACTGACACTGTAGGTCCAGCAGGATCAGGCTTCCACAGGAGCTGTCTGGTATGGCACATTCTGCTGTGTTTCAGGGAGTGGAGAGAGAGTTCTATTTGCCACGTTTATCCAAATCCTTTCACCTAAGGAAGGAGAAAGGAAGCAAGATGAATCCCCAAGCAGTGGAGAAATGATTTCTATTAGATCATATTTCCTATAACTTCAGGAATAATTCTGGTTCAGCATCTTCTTGGCATAATATAGGTTGATTTAAACTTGATCTAAATTGAGGAGTGCTCCTAGTGAAGCTGTAGGAAGAGTTTCCCTCCCGCTGCTCCCTGGCAGGCCCCAGCAGCAGTGGCAGGTGATTACAGCAGCTGTGCTCAGGGGACCTTTGCACAGCCAGGGGAGAAATGTCCAACCCTGCTTTCATTTTGTGTGGTCTCTCAGGGGAGGCAGGAGGAAAATGAGAGCAAGCCACAGTGCACCCGGGGCTGGTCAAGTCGCTGCTCTTTTCTGTCATCGGGAGCCAACGTTAACATGCCATAAAACTTAAGAGTTGGGGACGCTGTGCACTTTTTCTAATGTTGCATTTAATTCCTATTTTTATATTCCATGATTTCTTGTGGGTGATTTTTTAACATTTACAATGTCTTCCCTCTCTCCCCTAGATCTTTGACTTTGTCCCTTAGTTAGCTTATTATCACTGTTTCTCCTTCCTTGTCTATAAGAAGAAAATCTATGCTCTTACTTTTGAGGTATCTGATTTGATGGGGTCTGTACACCAATAGTTCTTGAGCGTGCATCAATATATCCTATACTATTCAATGCCTGGTAAAGAAACAGAGACATCGACCATCAGAGGTCTCACCACAAGGTGAAATCAGTGAGTGAATGAATGCAAATGCATGTGTGTTTGTATTGACGATGGACATCTGACACGTTATTTTATCTGTATGTTGCTTAGTTTTCAAGTTATGTAGGAAGCCTAGAAAATGGAGCTGCTGTAACTGTGACTAGGTATATCTGCATTCTTATGGAAAAGAGACTTTCTTGCTTTTTGTGTCTGCGTATTGTTTTTTTTTTCTGTTCACATCAGTTGGTGTTGAATTCTCTTGCAGAGTTTGTGTAGTGGAGGTACGTCTAGACTTACATTCCAAGGCACTGATGTTTCCTTAAATTTTGATGAAACTCTTGTCCTTAAGTATCGATATTTATTTCTTTGTAAGCTTAAAACTATGCAAGGAAACACAAAATATTAAGCAAATAAATATAGCAAGATTAGCCAGTGAAATAATAGAAGCCAAGCAGGACATACTAGTAATTTCAAAAGTGAAACAATTAACCTAATGTCCATGAAACTGAGGTTCAACAAAGGCTTGCAGACAGCCTGCCTGAGAGCAGTTACATAATTGCAATAATTTGTTCTCTGTCTCCAGAGCCCTTCTCTTTTTTTGCCCCCTGATAAAATGTTTAGCACACCTTGCATAGCGCAGCAGGGCTCGTTGCTTTGCTCTTGGCACCTCCCTTCCCCAAATGCCTGGAATTTCTGGTTACTCAGCAACCCCAGGGGCGTCCAAATCCTGTACTTTACAGTATGTGATAATGCTTGTATGGTCTGGAGTGGTCTCAGGGCTGAAAAGCCACTGTACTTGGACTGCAAAAAAGAACAAGAAGTGAAACCTGCAGACTGTAGTACCCGGATTTCATAAGAGTGGGTCACAAGGAGCATTTCATCCATGGTGATTTATGAGCTTGGAACCACTTTATCAACACTATCTTGCTTCTAATCATCCTGTCTTCCTGGACATTTTCCATGCAATCCAAGACCATGATGCCTGATAACTGTAGGACTGAAAACTGACACATTAAACAGACCTACATGTCATGGTCTGAGTTTTTCTGCACCCACTGGCTCTCAGCAGTTTTAGAAAATGATTGCCTTCACCTACAAAGTGCTTATTCATGTAAAACTGCAACAGTGGTATTCTAATGCAGGAAGGGCTTGGGGGCTGAGATTTTTTTCACTTTCACTTTCTGATAGGAAAGCATGTAGCTTAGGGGGGATAAGCAGGGTAAGGAGAGGAAAACAAGCATGGGAAGGTACTTACCTGTCTTTTCCTCTTGGCTAAAACTAAGTGTTCCATATGGGAAACAATAACCTTCATGAAAATAGCCATTAACTATACCCTCATCCCTTTTGTGTCAAAATGTTTTGTACAGAAATAACCGACAACTTTTGTGAAAGCAGGAAGCTTGACTCCATTAACGGTACAGCTTGTGGAGCTCTCACAGTCTTGTGGTTCTTCTTCTCCCAGATCATCTCTAATTTCAGTCCTCCCCCAAAAAAAATTGTAAGGTGTCCGTTTTGGAACAGGATGTTTGAAAAAACTTATGAAGCATATTGTTCCTGGTTTAGATGCACTCTGGTCTCACATGATTGTAGTCTGCTGTTCAGAAACATCCTCTTCTTGTAAATCAGACCTTCCAGAAAATGATAGTGAGATAGTGAGAGAGTTTTGTGCTCCATGCACTGGATAGGACCTTATTGAAAAGTTGTAGTAGGGCTTATGATGTGTGTAAGAGGCAAGCATTTGACTGACATCCTTAGCCTCACGCTGCTGCATGTTAATCTGCTAAAGTCATTGACGGAGCAACCTGTAGATACTCAACTGCACCTGGCGTTGCAAGATCATGGCATGACAATACCTGAGGATTCTGCTAATGTCATCCTTCCAGGGCTGTTCTTTCCACCTACCTACTAGAAATCTAGTATACTCCCACCGTCAATGAGTTTCAGGTTGGGACTCTTCCTTGATTTGAGAGGGCAAGAATTAATATTAATGGTGAAAGTCTTTGAGGAAAAATTAAGATTAACTACTGGTATAGTATGGCTATACAGTTTTCAGAAAACAGAGGAGTGTCGGAGGAAATTAATAGCCAGTTTGTACAAGGCCTGGAAGACATGGAAATGTGAACAATCTGCCTGATCCTAGTTACTCCTCTCTGTTACATGTAACCTAGGAAAATATAGGGAAAAAAACCAACCAAACAGGTTTTAGTTTTCTAACTCAGACATATTCTCATAAGAATATTTTGCTAATTCATATCTTATTATCCCATAAGGTAAGTCTGGCTAACTCAGGGTGCTATCAAGAGACATATAAAGGCTTTGAAATCTTAGTTGTGGGAATGGAGTACAGATGTCACTTAAGAGGACAAGTGCTTGCAATAAAAGACGAGTCTTTTATTTGAAGAGTTTAGATGCCCTCCTAGAAGATTCACAAGCTGCATGGGCCCGATGGAAAATGTAAGGGAGAAATGAGGTAGAAATGCACATTTAGTTCTAACTGACCTCTCTGGGAAACAACCGGGAAGATCAAAAGCCAAGCTAAAATGCTTGAAAAATAAGTCATGAACTGATATTATCAGAAATTCATCAAATCATGGTGAAGAACAGAGCAAGATGAGCTGCTGAATGTTTGCAGAAAAAGACAAAAAGGCTGGATGATTTGAAGATGACAGAAGAAGAGTCAAGGTGAGAAAGGAAAGAGAGGCATTCTTAAGGGAGAGAGATAACAAAGTAGTGGAGAATTTGGAGAAAGAAAATTGTCTGCTCCAAAATTGGCCCTTCTAGATTGTAGAATGAGGATAAAACACATCAGGAGTTCAGAAAGACTGAATCAAGACTGGGACCAAGACAGAGACTGAGGTGCTTCAGAAGAAATGTGGATTTTTTTGGGAAAAATACTGTTTACTGGAGTAACGGTAATTTATAAGTAGAGGAAACTTGGACTGAAGGACAATACTCATAGAAAATGTTAAATCCTAATACCAGTGTGTATTATGAGAAATCTGGTGATTCATGAATCCTGGAAAGTAAAGTAGGAGCCAGTTAGGAGAAAAGGTAATAAATGTTATATTGTGTGTCTGTGCTATTACCTTAACCATCCCGACTTTTATATTAAGGACACGTAAGCTACAAACCCTGCTCATCCCCTGTATAAATATTAACATAAAATAGAAGATGTCTCAGATTGATACCACATCCACAAGCTATTACATATCTTGTAATCAAACAAAATATTTACTTTGTTTCAGAGCCAAATCCCATGCAGTCAAGTTTATTTAGCATTTTATTAACACTGAAGGATACTCTGTTGTCTCTTATCTGTCTTCTTAAGGAAAAATAATTCCTTTTTAATTAGGTCATTGCAGTCATGTGCTGCTGCCATTATATAAACTCTTCCTGGTATGTAATGCTGGATAAATATAGCGTGGCGTTTATATAGGTCTGATGCTGGCATGGAAATATCAATATGCAGGCTGTAGAACAGGTAGAGCAGACGGACTTTGATAATACAAATTCCTTTCCTGAGTCCTGTCTCAGTTCTGACGAGACCTAAGGCTGGCAAGGTAAGTTAGGGTCACTTTGCTTAACTCTGCCAAGCAAGAGGAAACAAATTTATATGAAATGCCTACACTCAAGCCATTGAATAAAATCTACTTTTCAAGTGCTAACAACATTCAGTGCCTAGAATTTTAACAAAGACCAAGATACTATTATGCCCTATACCTAATTCTGAGCTATCCACACCCACTATTCTTGCGTAAGGTAGAGTCAGACACAGAAATGGGAGGGATTTAGGGGTGATGTTGGTTGTTGTTCTCCTGGAAAGGAGATGGGTGATTCTTTCAGAGAAAATTCAGTTTGGTTATCAGCTAAAGGAGTTTATTGGCAAAAACTGTACAGATAATACATAAAAATATATTCAAGCAGGAAGTTCAGAGAATGTTAAATTAAGACTCATTTAAATTTAGGTTTATTCTGACAAAATTATTTTAAGAGGTACTCTTAAAACACCTTGTCTATAAGACTGTTTAGGCTTTGACATGTCACTGTATGGTTTTGCCCTTAATACAATATAGAGTGTATTTTCATATATATTTATATATTATACTTATATATATTATACTTATAAATACACTATACTTCTATATGTATTTCATATATATATATATAGATATTTAAAAAATCCATGGATTCTGAACTTAGCACTATTGTAATTCTTTGGTAAGAACAATTACAGATTCTTCTAAAAGTTAATAAAGACAGTTCACTAATGGTATAGGTCAGGTGTTGCCACTGGAATATTATTGTATCTGGGCAAATCATACAATTTGACAAAATAGTAATTTGTTAGTGAAGAACCATAGAGTTACTGTCCAGAGCATCTTTCAGTTTAGTAGTAGCTTCTTGGGTCTCGATTAGTTTAACTACACGGTGGATCCTGGGTAGCTGTTTCACCAGAACCCTTACTGTGGGGAAATGTCAGACTGGTGTTATACATTACTTGCAAGGAACGATCATGAAGCAGAGAGGGTGAGTTAACAAGGTCAGCGAGTGTACAAATGACTGTGCAGGTCTATGCGCAATAAACACCCTGTATTGCACAACTTGCAGTGGTGTTCAGAGCTCTTCTGTTTGCAGCTGTTGTTTCTGCTGATGCTATTGTTCAGTCCTTTGTCTTGTGTGCTTTCTGGTCCCAAAGCAAGCTGCTCCTGCTCAGAGGAGCTTTTGCCTCATCCTAGTCTCCATTACTCAGTGCAGCGAATAATTGATATGAATTTATCTTAGCTGCACCTGGTCAAATGTGTCTTTTGGGACAGAGATGGCTCCACTTTGGCATGTAAGTTCCTTGTAACCTGCAAGCAATTCAAGCACAGCTTCCACACCAGAGGGGTGTGCCATTTGACTGACAACGAGTCTATGCTGGCATAAGATCTCATGAGTAGCCCCTAGCTGTGGGAAGAAGTGAGCTAGTATAAACTGATGATTCTGGCTAGTCATACCAGCACTTGGTGTGCATGCAGCAAGCACAGCCTGGCCCTGTCCACAGTGAGAAGCTGCTGTCATCTGTGAACTATCCCCAGAATTCTTCCTTCCTTCAGTTTTTCAAAGGACCTGGTACACGTGTCATGACCAGTCTGGGTTGTGGCTCACAGATTCTTGGAGCTCTTTCTTATCAGCTACAGATCTTCTTTTCACAGTCTTAGTTTCCCTAATAAGATCTGCTTAGTCCTTCAAGCATCAAAACGTGTTATGTGTTTTGCCTGTCATGGTGGAACTATTATCAATAATATCNGGAGCTCTTTCTTATCAGCTACAGATCTTCTTTTCACAGTCTTAATTTCCCTAATAAGATCTGCTTAGTCCTTCAACCATCAAAACATGTTATGTGTTTTGCCTGTCATGGTGGAACTATTATCAATAATGTTTTGATGACAATGCAGTCAGTGTGCTACCAGATTCCACCATAGATCAGCTTGTTATATCACCTTATAAGTTTGCCCATGTTGGTTGTGAAAAACGTTATCTTCTGTTAAATAGCCAGGTTTCATACTTGTCTGCCAGAGAGGTAGGTATAGTAGCTTGGTACAGCTTTAGTCTAGTAGAGACCTTGATCCTGTGTTGACCAGATATTCACTGTGAGAGTCTGCAGAAATGATGGTTCTTTGCTTTTGCAGGAGATGTGTGTCTCTCACTTTGTCATTCAAGGTACTTGTAAATTAAGTGAACTCATTAATGACTTAAAATTCAGTTCTGTTGATGGATGCAAAAAAAGAGGTAGACTCTCTTCCAGAACTTCCTGAGAAAGTCTTAGCAATTTGTTTGGAGGTGTTCCAAACCAAGTATAGGCATGAAATGTTGCTCCGAGTAGGCCATCAGTAAGTAAATCATTAGCATGAACAGTTCCTATTAATCCCTCTACAAAGCTGAATAAAATAAAAATAAAAATTGCAGTCTGAATTGAGTCTGAGGACCTATTTTGGAGGTTACGGATCATCATGCCTCATATCCTAAACAGGACATCCTCTAAGATGCATCCTCTTGTGATGCTTGAAAAGGCTTGACTGACCTTTACTCTACCTTGCATCTCATCATGGAGATATTTCAAAATTAATAGCTGCTCTTGGACAAGAGAGACTTTCCAAGAATCTTCAGAGTCTGGGAACATCTGATTGCATCAGATGTTTTAATAATCTCATGGAAGCTATGTAGAAGTCTACATTTTACTTCCTCCTTTTCCTGCCTTTGTATTGTGATAAATGCTATGGAAATTGTTCCATTGTTGCCTGAAAACCGCTTTTTGATTTCTTAAAATAAGTACTGGCAGCATTTGAAAACAGTAACACTGGTGCTCTACCACAGAGAACTTTCATCTCATACAACTTGATCTGGATTCATTGACAAATTGACTTTAATCCAGTCTGTCAGCAGGTGTGCCTGACCAAGATAACGCATTCTGAGGAGTGCTGCTTTCCTTTTCAAACAGGAGCTGACTGGCCTTATTACTGCTGGCAAATCAGCTCGGATGCTTCCGCTTCATATTGTAAAACCATCCCTGCACTAAGTGACGAGCCTCATCCGAGCACTTTCTTCAAATAAAGCATAGCCTGTGTGACTTCGCACAGTCAACCTCGCAAGCTATTTTTAGTCAGTGCAGCAGCTATATGTCAGTTGCCCTTCAGTGTTACATTGCACTCTGGAAGGCGGTTTCATAATTTTCTCCTCTGTGTATAGAAATTTCCAATGGTAGCTGTAATTGACTTCCATAATGCTTGTTTTTGACCACAGCAAGGACAGATTCAGCAGACACAGCATGTGATGTCTTCTAGGAAAACAAGCCATTTTTAATTCTTTCTCATTGTAGATGGTTGCTCAGTAGTCCTAGTTCACAATACGAAGTTATATGTGAAGTCACAAAACAGTGCTGTTATCTTTTTATTAATTTGTTACAGCACCCTGTACTCTAGGCTGGCTGTACGCAGCTTTATCTTCACATTACCACCCTTCGGCCTTCATCCCTTTCTACAGGATTTCTCCCCAGCCCAGGCAATTGCAACACATCACTGCCACTGAAAGAGCTATAATGGCTTATACAGCACTATCATGGACCTTTTTCTGGGTCAATACATCACTGTGCTAAGTGTCTCCGCTGCTGTGAACTTATTATATAGGGTTTTTTCACCATTTTTGTCACCAACAATTTGCATGTTAAAATTAACTTATTCAAAAAAATGTCAGCTGCACATTCCAACAAAGCCACATACATAGCTTAACTGGTCAGCCAAGCCTGTTTCCCAGGGAACTGCTGACAGACAAAATCATGACTACCTAAAGTCATGTTCTTGATAATGGAATGAAATGTGGAAATCAGCTTTTGTAAGCAACAAGACCACGAAGATGAAGGTACAGCTGTTCTCAGTGCTAGTAATCTATTTCCGAGAAATCTGTGTGTTTTCTTTCAGGGGATCAGGACTATTTCTCTTCTGAACTCTGGCAATGAGATGTAATTAATTCCTATGGTCTGAATTCAGTTTGAGCTCCATGCTTTGAAGAATATTCAGGTCAAAACAAGTGAAGGGAAAGAGTTTATATCCCGCTGCCAGTCTAATATAGAAAGATACTTAGAATTTAAAGGCAAACATAGTTTATATAATGTTTTGATATAAAATAGGTGGTAGCTGCTCATCATTTATTTGCAGTTGATATCTGTAGTAGCAGACAATTTGGTACACAATGTACAGTTATTTGTACATTTTGAAAGGCTTTTTACAATGAGCTGAATTATCAAACCAGTTTTGTGTAGTATATCAATCCTGGAACAACACTAATCCGATCAGAATCCTTAATAAGATTGAGTAATGCTAATGCTTACTGAATAGAAATTTTCAGAGCTGCATGTGAGAAGTGTCATTGGAAATGATGAAATATGAAAATAGTAGCTACGTTACTGAACTTTGATTTCTGAATTGTAAAGTCCATTTTGTGAGATATGTCGTAAAAGTATGATAAACTAGAAGAATTCAGATAACTTTATAATTTTCAATTTTGATTAGTTTAGATCAATCCAAACTAAAAAGCTCTACTTTGTATTCTTTCTTGTAGAAGATCAAGTCCTTGCATTCTACCTACAAGTAGGGTCTTCCTCTGGCTGTAAACCAGAGATGAATTTTGTAGTAATTCTTAGTTTTCCTCCATGCTCTATTTCTTCTGAAAAATAAAAATGTATGGCTTGTACCGATATGAAGAACAAAAGGAACTTTGTAGAAGTAGTTTACACTCCCCGACTTTGTAGTGTGTCTGAAACTCTGATGAGCTTCTAACATTAATCTTTTAATTATTTTTAATGGGTGTTAACTCACATACCCAAAATAAACATCTTAAAATGCTAAAAAACATGAAAAGCCATGAACCAGTTGGTTTTTTTCTACATTTTCCTATGCTGTTTGAAAATGTTGTCACCCCACTGCTTGTTTCTAGAGATAATTACCATTTTCCTCTGATAGCAGCAGGTAGCCGACTTCACTTTACCTAAAACTATCTTTTCCACAGAAAAGCTGTGACAAAGCTAGCTTCTGTCACTAGTATGTTTTAATCGTTTGCAGGGAGTGCAATGATTAGTTCTGAGACACAAGCTTGAGGTTTTACTTCCTGTTACACTCCAGACTTATACTTAACCCTAAAAAATCTGAAGGTCCTTTGCCCAATAAGTCAGCCTACCAGAGAATTTCTTGGGAATTGCAGAAGCTGTCATTTAGTGGCAGCTTGACATAAAATAGATTTCTCAGTATCTTACTGTAAGTGACTTCTAGACAGAAATTTAAACAAACTAACAAACATTTTATCAAAACAAAGCTTAATTATTTTCCCCGGAACTTTAAAAAAAAAAAAAAAGGTATGTACTATGTGGCTATTTCATTGATTTATTGAGCATTTGCAAACCTTGGCAGGTTTCATTGCTACTTTGAAACCACATCCAATTCAGTGACAGATTCACACAGCTGCTAGGATTGCCCAGTCCAATTTGCAGTTTTTCATTAGAATTAGAGGCCTCAGCTGTAGGCTTTGGATCGAAGGCTACGGTTCATATCCATCATTCTCATTTACACCCACCGATGGCAAAAATCACAGATTCGTGTGAATGGCTTTTGGACAAAGCTGGGTAAAGGTCTGTTGTTATTGATAGGTTTTGCTCCGCAATTTCCTGCTCATTTGGATGTGAAACTTTAGCAAGAGAAATTAACAAAATCAATAGGGTATTTATTACCTTGTGACATGGCACTTGGCAGTTTTGCGCAGTGTGGTCATTGGTGTTCAGCCACCATCCATCCCTGTGCAAGCACAAGCCATTTCTGAAAGCTATGGCTTTCCATCCTAACTCCTGTCCTCTTGGCAACTCACAGAGCTCCTGTGCAACCTCTCCTTGGGCACTGCTCTGCACACAGCAGTCATAGTCCCTTTGCGTACCCAGTATTGTTTTTCCCAATCCATGAGCATTTTCATGACACTGTAACTGGGGTAGAAAGTTCTTTCAAAGAGTAAAAGAGGAGCATGTCACCACTCACTCTTAGTCTGAGAAGCGACATTCCTGGGTTCAAATTAAAAGCTTAGTATAGGATCTCATATAAAGTAAACATTCTTTACAGGGGTATCTGGTTGAATACCATTTTCAGTGTCTTCACTTTACACATTCAGCAAACAAACAAAAGCAGAGTATGCCATAGTCTCTGTTAAGAAAAACAGAATACCTCACAGTGTGTTTTTTTTAAATCTGAAATAAAAGTAAGAAGTTGTCACAGAAGTTCAAATCTCATGTCTTCCTGTATTTTACATTTTTACCTGCAATGAAGGTGAAAGGGATATGGTTGTTTGGGGTTTTTTTTTAAGTGCAGGTAATTTAGTTGATTTACATTTAGCGGCGCAGATGGCATTACTAAATTCATCAGAGAACCCAATGGAATTACTCACATACATGAAATTACTCAAGTATATGAACATTTGTATGATAAGAGTTGATACCAAAGTAAATACTAAAATTTCTCACAAAACATATTTTCTAGTATTTCCTTCAGCTGTACTCAGAGGTAGGGTTAGATCCTTTTCCCACAGCTCTCTCTTAGCATTTATTCTTATGTACTCTCTTTTTGTTTCTGTTTCTCTCCTCTGTAGGTCAGTTTCGTAAACTTATTTCCCACTTTTTACTTTGTTATTGGAAAGATACAAAAGTTTCCTTGAGAACTTTCTGTTCTGACTTTTGAGAATTCCCTTCTAACTCATGCTGCACTCGCTCTAGAGTGCTTATAGCTGGAATATTTGATGAGTCCCACCATGAGCGCTTACATGCTACTTGCACTATTTTTGACTAGAGGAGAGGACAGTCTGTTCATTTTCATCAGGACCAACACTTGGTCAGTGTACCAGTACAATAAAAATGTTGTAACAAGATGTAACTTTTTGGTCCAGATGTCAATGAAAAGTTCACAGCTTTGGGGTTCTGTATAGAGATAATAATCTAATGACATGTTGACTTAGGTATTTATATTGTCTCTACCTAAATCCTCCATTGCAATTAGGTTCTGTTCTTGATTCCATTCAGTGTAAGCCTATTCTCCCAGTCCTGGGTAATATATGTAATTTAGGATTTTGGTGACACGAACAGGTTTATATTGAAGAAGAAAGCATTGAATTAGGAGTTTGGAGATATGAGTTTGACATAAGCGCATACCTGTGTCAGCAATGGCCAGAAGTCATCAGAGCTGCAGGCCGGCTCTTTCTACTGCACTGGTATGTCATGAAGCTTGCATTGTTGATAATTGTATTATACTCTCATTAGAAATTATAGTAAAGCATCATTTTTGTAATACAAGGAAGGACTTTAACCTCACCTCACTGAAGGACCAAAAATTATTTTTATTTTCATAGTTGCATTTAACTGTCACTGAATAGCTGGAATGAATCAGAATGATGCAGGGTTCTTCTGGATCTTGCTCAGCACTGAACAGAAACACGGACGAAGATGTAAAAAAATGACTGCAAATAGATTTTCAGACAGAGTTGAAAATCTACCATGAAAATTAAAAGGTGGATTTACAACATGATCATTGTATGCACTTCTGCTGAAACCGTCTTGCAGGTTGATGCATGTTTGACGCGTCATTACTCCTGCAGCCAGAATACTCCTCCTCGCTGGCAACTGACTACTAGGGAGAAAAAAAACCTTTGATATGGACGGATCTGTGCCATTTTTCCATCTGTACTGACATTTGCGGTGCTTCACAAATAATAATAACGAACATAAAAATATATTTCAGGGAACTTCATAAAACATACACAAACAGGATGCTTTCCTTCCTGTGCACAGAGTCAACAAATGTGCTGCTACACGTAAGCTTTCAAAGCAGGATTCAAATGGGGCCTAAATGATGTGTGGGCTTTGCACTGTCCTTTGCCCGGGAATGAGTACCATAAACAGTGCGGAGGTACCTGAGTGAGTGAATGGTTTGCACTTATTAAAACTACTGATGCTGCTTCTATTTGTATTTACTAATATGATTAAAAAGTAACATCAAATCTAGAAACACCTATTTGTTTACCATAGTCAGGTGTGATCTAATGCTGTCCTGGTTTGAGGCTAAGAAATAGAGATGAAGGGTATCTGTTTTTATTAGTTTCTAAAGACCCTCATAGTATGTGGTACCAGTAATGACAGAAATGAAAGACAAGATTTACTGGCATCTTTTCTGCCCAAAATGTTAATGTCAGATTCATGAGTAATCAAATGGCTACATTAATTATCTAATCTGTTCCCTGTATTTGTATTGCTTGAAATGTATTTGTAATGCTTCTGTCGCCACAGGATTTGTGAACATTTGCTTTAGGAACTGCTCCTACACATTCTGTATGTGCAAGCAGGCCTTACTGGTATGCGTCATTTCACTGATTTCAGCAGAACTGTGGCGGAGAGGGGCAGGTTTATGCAGCATGGATTTATGCGAGATCTTGAGCTAGTGCAGGTATCATGCTGATGGGTACTATGTCCTTTTGCTGTTGCTAACATGCCTTGCTTTTTGTCACTGCTAAGCAGCATCACCAGTGTGCAGTATTATCCGGACTGCACCGTTTCCAGTATCCAACTTCTTCTCAAGGCTAGCTTATGGATTTCTTTGAGGCATTGCATTCTGCCATAAAACCACAGTCACAGATTAGAGGAGTCTGATGCAGGCAGGAGACAGAAAAGGAGGAGGCTGGAACCGACAAGCCCAGGTCAACGCCAGGCTCTCAATAGCAGCTTCTTTGCATGGCCTCAAGCCTCCAAGTACTAACTGCTGAATGATCAAAGAAAATGGGTATTTCATTTAAGAACAGTGGACCTTCTATTTGTGGATGTACGTCTGTGTGTGCTTAGCATGTACCACATACCTACCGACAGAAATAATGTGATAAAATGAAGATTCATGTAATTAAAATCCCAGTCCCCCAGCAGTGCTGCTGACTGACTTAATTTCCCTGGTAAGAACCCTAAGTAGATCTTTGAGGAAGCCTACCATGCCAAACATTGTGTCGTGCTTAATCCTGTACTTGTCCTTTATGTGGTACTTACCCTTTGACGTCAGTGGAAACTTGACGTATGAGAGTGCAGAAGAATCAAGCTGAATTGATTTTTTTTATACTAAGATTAAACGGAAGGAAGCCTTCTGAAATGTACAGAAATCTTATTCCTTCCTACAACATAAAGGGATGTTTTCTGCTTTATTCTTCAAGGATTCTTACCTATATGGATTTGTGTATGTCTGTGTTTGTGAGAGACTGTCAATACACTTGGACAGCACAACTGGCAGACATAAGAGTGATTGCCAGAAAGTACCTATAATGAGCAAACAAGGAATTCCTAAGAAATTTCTAATGTGCATTTCCATTTGCTGTTCTACATCACATACACCACAGCCACTTCTAAATAACTTCTATGTATGCAGTTTTGCCATCACATTTCCATTTTGTGGTCGCTAAATCATCTTGAGTAGAGGCATGCAAATGTGAGAGGACACACACTGTGTTAATCAGTAATAAGCTTTAAATATTTTCTGCTTATACTCAAAGAGGTCTGAGAAATGCCTTTAATTTTTATAAGCAATTTCCCAGCTGGTTTCTTTCGCTATTAGCAACAGTAACCACATTGTATGAATAGACTTTCCCCCCCACACTCTTAACAAATAAAAACAAATGACACACATTTTACAATGGTGAATGTAAATGATGGAGTCATTCTGATGTTGTTATTCTAGACTTAACAATGACCTCACTGACAACAGAATTTGGACTTCTGAGGTTGAATCGCAACAGAATGCAATTGAAAACATATTTGAATAAACCCTCTGAATAAGAAAATGGGATAAACTAATATTACACTTACAATGTCATTCCCATAGGAAAAATCGCTTTGGAGCAAGAGGACACAGAAAAGCATTCAAAAAGGATCATCTGCAAAGCCACTGGGGTACGAGCTGCTTCGCGGGGTCAGACGGCCCCGCTGCAGCGCAGGGACGAGGGGACTCGGCACACGACTGAATTCAGCCGTTTGTAAAAGGGGTTGTCAAGGTCTGATCCCTCCTGTCCTGCGACAGAACACCAGAGCGTTGAGCAATATCAAAACATCTAAAATATGTATTGCTCAATTTTATTCTCGCAAGTCCATCCTCGGGAGCGGTAGTTAAGCCGCTCTCACAGTAAGTGTGTATTTCCTAAATGCCAAGAAGCGAATGTAAGCAGAGCTCTACCTGCTGTCTTCTCCGAAAGTGATCAGAAAAAAAAAACCAAACAAAAACCCAACCACTATGAAGTAATAAGCAATAACGTTCTCGTTCTTCTGAAGCGCGACCACCGCTCCTCTCGGCTAACTGCGTTATCTCCGCCTCCAAATCCCCGTTAATCCCTTCCAAAACCCGGCACCTATGACAAAAACCGGCCGCTCCCCC
>RSEF01000002.1:134916417-134940527 GCA_003993805.1 Himantopus leucocephalus
TTTCCCACTGTCATTCCTTTACTTCGGTAACGGGGCAAGGAAGAGGGGAGGACGGGGCGCTGCTCCGGCAGGACGGGGTGGCCTCTAGAAGGACTCCCCGGTAAAACGCCGGCTTCAGCCTCTGGGACTCAGGGACTGCCGTGTCCCTGCCTTGGTCCCTAGGTGGGATGTCCCCTCGTCTGTGTTACTAGCACCGGCACCCTGCGCAGGTGGTGCGTTATGATGCANTACTAGCACCGGCAACCTGCGCAGGTGGTGCGTTATGATGCACATTATGACGCTAGCCTTAAAACATCCCGCTTTCTAGAGTGAGTGCTATCATTTGTATCCCCTGAGCGTCACGTCTTTTCCCACTGAGGTGCTTTATGCTGTCTTGCAGGACCCGCTCACTGGCACGAACACTTCCCCATCGCCAATGGAGAGCGCCAGTCCCCAATTGCCATTAGCAGCAAGTCCGCCAAGTACGACTCCTCTCTGAAGCCGCTCAGCTTCAGCTATGACGCCGGCACGGCGAGAAACATAGTCAACAATGGGCACTCCTTCAACGTGGAGTTCGATGATTCTTCTGACAAGTCAGGTGAGACTTCATCTTTGCGTGTATGGGTAGAGGTGGGAGAAACTGCTGCTAAAATGTCTACTGAGGCCATAGGTGTGTTTTTTTTAAGAAAAAAAAAAAATCTGAAGTGTTTTGCCTTCAGTAAGGTCAGGATTCAGCCCTTAAGGATTCAGCATCCCACACTGCTCCTTTAGGCTAGGAGAAAGCTGAGCTCCCGTCAGAAGAAAACTAAGCCTATCTGGGCAGTTTGGAGATGCCCTGCTCTAAACTCCAGAGAAGTTAATTGCTTTATGTTTGTTTAAATCGGAAGGATTTGGATAAGGGCTCAGCTGTGGAGTGAAAAAAAAAAATAGAAAAAGGATAATTATCTGACAGGAACAGTTTTAGGCACAGCTCATCATAAGCTACCAACCAAATGGTTAAAGGAAGCGGCACAATACATCATAGGAAGAAATTGACCTTAGAATAACAAAGGATTACAGTTAACAACTTGACATGGAAATAGTTTGGAAATAGTTTCTTTGGTTATCAAAATATTATTTCATATTTCTGAAGCTAATGTGCTCCCAGGTTAGGACAGAAACAGAGGAATGATTAGAAAATACCTCTTTGTTCTTTTGTAATTTAAACAAGTATTATCCCTGACATTTCTTGACGCTGGGCTTTCTAGATAAAGATAATATATCTGACACGTTCCGACAGAGTTTGCTAGCAGGCAGTCGTTCTACGGCACCTTACTGCTCATCGTACTGTATGGTGAAATTAAGCCCTGAATCCTCCTGCAAACCTTTTAGTAATCCTTACTGAAAGGAATTAGCCACATTGACGGACAGTTGCAACAAGGGGTTTGTAGGTTGCCTTTAACTGTAGTTCTTCAGCTGGCTGAATTCGCAGAAATCATCACCCTGCTACAATGAATGTGCCTCTGTTTTTAATTTAGACAGCAAAACCAATCCCATTGTAAGTCACTGCCTTCTCTAGACACTGCCTGATTTAACTTGCTTGAGCAAATGCCCTATTTTTCCTAAGCATTTCGATGGCAATGTCATTTAGGGAATGGTGCGGGAAACAAACGATCCATGCCCACTAAAAATGCGGGGGGAGGGGGATTGCAGGTAATATAATATAGCAGTATAACAGGCATCCAGGATTGCACTAAGAATTTGACTTTGTATTTTAATTACAATCTTTATACTGAACAATATTAAGTGGTCAGCTCTGTGTTCACAGTCATATAAATACATGTAGGTCCGTGTATAATTTACCTGGAGCCTCCACATTAATATTTGTATGGTTTAAAAAAAGAAAAGAGAAAATGTACCCTGACTTCTTAGTGTTTATTTTTCTGAAGCACTGAGGAGCTGAAGGAGCTGAATGCATGTTCATTTAACAGTGTCATGGGGAATAAGGTAAACGATTCAGAGTAGAAAGGAAGGGATTATCTTTTCACCAGATACATGGGAGTCTGCTCTCACTGAGCCCTATGGAAACAGGTTCAGGTCCTCACAGAACTGTTACGTGTTCATTTTGTGCATGCATAAGTTTGGAAAGACTGTGAAAATTAAGTTGTATTTGGTAACTTGGGAGGAAAAAATGGCAGGAACATACAATAATCCAAAGAAATGTCTGTAGGAAGAATGCATTTTGTGAGAAAAGTCGGTGCAGAACCAGAACATCTGTGACAGGGATCCTCTGACAGATATGCAGTGACACAGCTTTCAGAGTGGGAGGATAGGAGATGCAAGTAGAAACATTCTCAGTAGCTCTATTAGTGAATCAGAAACTGATTATGCTTTAGAAAAAAAAAAATTAAAAAGATTTCTGTGAGGCCAGGTAAGAGTGGATCTTCCAGTATCACGCTTCCTATTGAAAATTACAGTGCATAGAATCTACCTGGCAGCACGCTTAATGGCTTCATTTGTATGCAGTTAACTAGGTAACCTACTTTCCTTACACAAAATAGAGCTGTCTGACTTGACTGTACTTGATTCACTCCTATTTCTGAATTTGAGACTATAATATGTGTACTAAATTCTTGGTTAGACATCACGCAACAGTCACAAGGAGAAACTATGGGAAATTATGTGATGTGCTGGTATGTTTTACAGAAGACAATGGAATAAAATCCTGTAAATGCTTCCCACAGGCTATAGTGCGTGCTCCTATGAGCTGTCCCATATGCAGTAATGAGTTATCTGTGGTAGTAGGCACAAAATGAAGCAATAAGATCATCATGTGCAGTTACTCATGTCTTGAAGATTATTCACAAACAAAGAAGTAGATCCATTCATTAAGAATCTTCAGGCTCATAACTAATGACGCTGAAGTAAATTAACAGCAGTTTTAGGTATTAATGTCTGATGAATCCTGCTCTTCAGGGTATGCAAAGTAAGTTCTTGCAATAAAAAATACAGGTAGTAATAGTATAGTAAAATAGGTAAGAAAGCCGAAATATATGTTTGGATAAAACTCTTTGAAAGTAGTTGATACTTATATCTTTAATTCAGAAAATACGTAATGTGAATACTGTTGATCACAATTAACAACAAGTAGATATCTGAATAATCAAAATTTTAATGTAAAACATTTTTCCCCCACATAAAAGGCTTTTCCTCACAAATATGTATTTGCTACATTATGTGTGTGCATACAAGACTACATAGTATAAAGCTTCTGCCCATATCAGTGAAAAACTAAAAATGTAAAAAAAAAAATATAGAATTCTTTAAAATGATATCCCATCTATATTCTTTAGCATACTGAGAATGTAAAATGAAAGTTTAACTTTTTGAACCAAAATAATCTATGCACAATTTATGTGACTAATGTATCTTCACAGAAGAAAATGCTTTCTTCTCTGCTCTTAGAAGGTCCCTTTACTAATAGGTGGAGGTTTATAGACATAACTCTTGATTCAGGTTGTAATTATGCCTATGACCTATACAATTTTATCTTACAATGATGGTTTAACAGAGAAGGGATGTTAAAGTCTTTGTGATAGCTTTAGAACCTGAGTTGGTTTTACTGCCTTGTTAATTTTATTAGATATGCTTAGATGTTACTAAGCACGCTTAGAAAAAACCTCTTCCTAAGCAGCTACCCCCAAATAGTCTATTTCAATTCTTGTAGTGCAGTGAATTTCTTGGGCTACATGACAGTTGTTACATTCCAGAATACAATTGTAAAGGCTCAGTCTGTTCTCGAAGTGAATCCCCTTCATATTTAACAGTTGATAGTTGGTAGAGGTGGTGTACAGAGAGGAGATTCACGAGCCAGCATTGCCAGGCTTAGGAACATTTTTTTATTTGCTGAAATTCCTGGATTATCTCTTAGATAAAATGGTGCCTTCTGTCTTGTTCCCTTGAAGTCTCCTGGAATGTTTTCTTGGACTTGCATGTAGAAAGTGAAGAGTGAACTTCCAGTTGTTAATTAGGTTCTCTTCTTCATTTCTTGCAGTTGCTTTCTTAGTTCTTATCTGCACTAACTTTTAATAGTGGTGAAAGTTCAAGTATTTATAGGCGTTCATCTTTAACATTTCTGTAACTTTAATAAAAGCAGAAATTCTTTATGATAAGCGTCACTAGGAATAAAACTACAAATGCAGGTTCATCCATTCTTGTATCCTGGGACCCAACCTTCCACGTATGAGTGAAGCAAATGGTGCTGCTAACTGTTAAATTATAATAATGCACCTTATTTTAGGAAGTTTATAGCAAAGGAGTGTCTCATTAAGGGTACTTATTTTATCATATTAAACACTTTATATTATAGTCTGCTGTAAGGACAAGTGTGTATTTTCATTCACTATAAAAGACAGAAGTAAACAGCGACTTTTCAGAGCTGTAAAACCACAGGAAGTGACTTTGCTCAAGAAAGCCTGAAGAGTGCAAGAGAAGATTTTTGCAACATACATATAATGTTCCTTTATGTAAATTTCACTGAAAACTTATCAGAATTCACCTGAAACATGAAATTCAAATGGGAAATTCTCATAGCAGTAGGCACTGTATCAGTATTTTCTGATCATGTGTGTGGTGAGTTTATAAAAGGAAGAACTATCTGCTCATGGCTTGGACGGGTGTACTCTTCACTGCTTAAAAAACTGGCCAGATGGCCAGGCCCAAAGAGTGGTGGTGAATGGAATTAAATCCAGTTGGTGGCTGGTCATGGGTGGTGTTCCCTGGGGCTCAGTACTAGGGCCTGTTCTGTTTAATATCTTTATCTCAACGATCTGGATGAGGGGATTGAGTGCAACCTCAGTAAGTTTTCAGATGACACCAAGTTGGGCGGGAGTGTTGATCTGCTTGAGGGTAGGAAGGCTCTAAAGAGAGATCTGGACAGGCTGGATAAATGGGCCGAGGCCAATGGTATGAGGTTCAACAAGGCCAAGTGCCGGGTCCTGCACTTGGGTCACAACAACTCCATGCAGCTCTACAGGCTTGGGGAAGAGTGGCTGGAAAGCTGCCTGGCAGAATAGGACCTGGGAGTTTTGGTTGACTGCTGGCTGAATATGAGCCAGCAGTATGCCCAGGTGGCTGAGAAGGCCAACAGCATCCTGGCTTGTATGAGAAATAGTGTGGCCAGCAGAACTGGGGAAGCAATCGTACCCCTGTACTTGGCACTGGTGAGGCTGCACCTCAAATGCTGTGTTTGGTTTTGGGCCCCTCACAAGAAGAAAGGTGGCTGGAGTGTGCCCAGAGAAGGGCAACGAAGCTGGTGAAGGATCTAGGGCACACGTCTTATGAGGAGCAGCTGAGGGAACTGGGCTTGTTGAGCCTGCAGAAAAGGAGGCTGAGGGGAGACCTTATTGCTCTCTACAACTACTTGAAAGGAGGTTGTAGCGAGGTGGGGGTCGGTCTCCCAAGTAACAAGTCATAAGACAAGAGGAAATGGTCTCAAGTTGCACCACGGAAGGTTTAGATTGGATATTAGTAAAAATTTCTTCAACAACAAGGTTGTCAAGCATTGGAACAGGCTGCCCAGGGAAGTGGTTGAATCACCATCCGTGGAGGTATTTAAAAGATGGGTAGATGTAGTGCCGAGGAACATGGTTTAGTGGTGGACTTGGCAGTGCTAGGTTAACAGTTGGACTTATGATCTTAAAGGCCTTTTCCAACCTAAATGATTCTACGATTCTAAGTCAATCAGCAATTAACTTATTCCATAACAAGAATGTTAAAATATGATATTTTAGCTGTAGAATCTGACAAAGCGAGTTGTAACTGTGGTCTAAGGCTCTAGAGACAACTTCTGCTGGTGGACACGTCTCTTAATTATTTCTTTTTCCTTCATTGCTGCTGAGCTAGAGATAATATTGAAATCCAAGACAGTCCCAAGCAAATCTGACACTTTTGCAGATATTCAGTTGTAGTAGAGATTTATAATTATGAGGAGATCTAGGGAAATGAAAATACTCTCTTGACCTTGGAACTAGCACCCCTCGGGAGACTTTCAGTAGTTGTAATCAAATACATTGCCAAACTCTTCCTATAATTGTAAATATTAATGAGGAAGCTTTAACTGTCTTGAATTATGACTTGCTGTAAACAAACCAATTTATTTTGTTGTATTTGTTATTCAACAGCCAGTGCATTAGCACTGCTTGGTTGGCAGTGAGTTACTCTGAAAGTTATGCCGCTGTCGCTGTTTTCCTACACTTCTGCCTCAGCAGGTAAACTGAGGAAGAAAGACACAGGTCTCCTGTCCTTCAGGCACGACTTTTAATCAAAGTCACTGCCCCTGGCCTATTTTTAGGCTCCCCAGCTCTGAAGATGTAACATTAGCTATGCCAGGGTAATATTGCATGTAATCAGTCTACAGCCGTGGATTGAAGGTCCACAGTACAGTGTAGCCAAAGCAACGTGCTGACCCTTCTGCATTATAAATCAGGGAACTGATTACTTATATAGTATTCAGATACCTGCCCATGTGTCACAAGTACTTTCGTGCACTGCTTGGCTAGCAAGTCAGAAGTCTCAGAGGGTGTGTGATCGTTAAGTCATTTCTCTAGTGAAATGGGTTCACCAGAAGCTGCAAAGCTTATGAAAGCAGGTGACTTGAGAATAGTTCCAGTGCTTCCAGGAACTGGAAAGGAAGATTAGAGGGCTTGAGATCAGTCCTGCATGTTTCAGGCCTTCCCAAAAGCACCCTTCACTTACATGACCTTTTTTTTAACATGCAACTTCTGAGCAGAAATTTGGCATGGATTGTGTGTTTGAGAATCATAGCAACTTCCTTCCCTTCTTCCAAATGCCTCCTCTAGAGGTGCTTTTAAGCCAAACTAGGAGAAACTAATCAGCTGTTATCAGCTAGGGCCACTTGGAAAAGTTTATTTTTTAAGAAGTAATGAAGCCATGTGCCAGATGTCACCATGACTACTCTTCCCAGCTGATATATTTATTCATTTACTTACAGGCATGAGCGACTGCTGCATACTTAGAGGCAGTGCTCACACCTTAAGTTTGTTCATCCTTCATTAGATCTCAACATAGTATGAGCATCATATCTAATACACAATTTTCAGTACTGTAAGCAGTCACTGAGACTAGTAGTATAGCTATTACCATCAAAAATAAACCAATTGTTACATTTGAGAGAATTTTAATACTTCCAATGCAGTTCTTAGAAAGTCATAGTTAGCTCTTGTGATGTGAAAGGACTGAAGGCTGATCAGGGTCTCTGTACAGCATCTTACAAGTCTTGGAATCTCCGTTTAAGAGATTACATGAGAAATAAACTCCACTGGTCCCAGGGAGTGGGAGGAAAGCTAAGAACCTAAATGACTTTGTATCCTTAAGCAGGTCAGAGTCTCTCTGGCTGCTGCATAGTCTGGATGAAATAGTTCAGCTGAGGTGAATCAGAATCACTGACCCGCTGCCGATACACACGTCTGCAGACCTGCTGCGTTTTGGCAGATGTTTCATTCTGGTCTATCTCTGTGGAACACCCTTGTTGCCTTATCAGGCTAACCCTGTGGCAAGGTCAGAGTGGGTTTTTTTTCTGATGAGATACCAATTACGTAGTTTTTCTCTCTTCATCTATTACAGATGTTTTCAGCAAGTATGATCCCTGCAGTCAGATGCTTGCGTGCTGTCTTGCTCTCTTGCTTGTCATGATACAGTGTCCTAGGAGGAATGTATGAAAGAGATAACATAAAGAAGGAAACATCTCACAAAATGTGATGCTCTGTATGCCACGTTTCACAGAAGTGACAGCTTACCCTAACTGAACTCTTCAGTCTGTCTGACGGGGAAGCCCATCCTTGCATAAGAACACAAGGCTAATCCCTGAGCATCCTCCTAAGAGCCTTTTTTGTGCCATTAATAGTGCATGGTGCTCAAGATTTTTTTTTTCTCAAGTAATTCTTCATCTGCTTTGTCTCCTCAACGCCTGTCTTCTATCATACAGATGCCTGTGTATGCACAAAAGCTTACAAAACGTTAACACTAATGTATATACTATGCATATATTTACATCCACATATATCTACAAGGTCATATACACCTGCATGGGTACTGTAGGCTGATACAAAATCATGGCTTTCTTTATGCCAAAGCAATTTGCCTGCAAGAGGGCTGTCCTCAAAAGTAGGTGCTTGAAATGGCCTGCTGCTAGGTTTTTGTTTGGAATCTCAATTAGTACTAAATTTCCTAAGTTTTGAGCTCTGGTCATCCATTGGGCTGTAGTGGACCCATTATTTCAGGTACTGAAAGGAGCTTTGCTGTCTGTGGTTCCATTTGAAGAACAGTTTCTCGTTCTGCATTTTCTCAGAGTAACAAACTTTAGAGTAGTATTTTTCTTACCACACTAATTTGTATGACAGGAAGGACTTCATTCTAACTCATGAAATGATCTTGTAGTTCAGCCATTTTGATAATTTCTTTGATAGGTCTATTGCCTTGATGAGATTTATTAGTCTCCTGCTCTGTATAGAGAGAACACCCCATAGGTGATAACTAAATGTTGTGGTCAAACCAGGACACTAACAGTAACTCCAAAGTATTCCTGCAAAAATTCAGATGTGGATGCTGCCACTGCCTGAAAAAAAGGCATGAAGTGGTCCACAGTACTTTTTTACAGAGCTGTTCCTTTCTACATAGGAAAGGTAACTACCCGGTGACTTGTCTTTACATAGGAAGTGGAATTGTGTGACCTCAGTAAACAGATGTCCCAGATGCAGTAAAATGGCCTTTGATTTCTGTGTGTTTCCAAATATCCTAAGAAAGTGTAATGGAGACAAATCAAGTTCACCTTCTTGATCCAAGAAATCCCACAGACTCAAATGGAACAGTTCATGTGGTTATCTGACTTTCCAAATTAGTGCTGCTAATACTTGTGTTCACCTAGTTTAGAAAATGTTATGAGATCATTTAATAACGGTGCAATATAATTATGGGATATTACTAGTGTAACTTCTCCAGTAAAGGGTGGAATGTTGAAAACAGTTACCACTTCTTAATCTAAGCAAAGTAGCTCCAAATTTGTCTCACTGTAACATTTCAAATAACTGTCAAATAGGGGAAAAAAAGTTGCATTTTCAAGCTGTTGCCTTGTGGGCTGTTACACATCTGTGGAGACCAGGTTACTGCCGTAGACTGTGTTGGGTAGGATGACACCGTAAGAAAAGAATGTGTTCTCCAGGTTGGCTGGTGCTGTCTTCACCTTACATCTGAAGCTGTGCTATATAAGAAAAGGGAGCACAGCTACATATGTATTTCCAGGATGATGTACACTAATGCTAATTTCAAAAGGAAGGAAGCTAATGATGAGGTGCTCAAATATGGATCAGCATTTCCCTGTCCCTCAAAAAAAGGGGATGGAAGGATTGGTCTTCAGTCGTCAATGTAGCCTGAATTGATGCTGGTGGCACACAGGACAGGGACAGGACCTGGTGTGAATGTTGCTCTGAATCTTGATGAACTTTTAGTTTGCAAAAGCTTGTAACACTTATTCATGGTTTAAAAAGCTTGTGCTGGAAAAAAAATGAAGCTCTAACATTTCTACTTTGCCTCTTAAGTTTTAATTTTAAATTTTATTTCTTTGGAAAGGCTGGGAAGTATTAAAAAAAAATAACTGCTTAATGTAGGCTAGAACAAGAAGGGCTGTTCTGTAATTAAGCCTGCTGAATTTGTATTCATTTACACTAATCTAATTATTACTTTCTTTGAATGCTCTGCTGTGAGTCAAAATAAGCTAGTGCTGGATTTGAGAACCACAGAATGAGAAAAGTAAGCAAAAACTGCAAAGAGATTTTTCTGCATCTTTTGAAATTTTACGAGACTATAGCAAACTGTAGAGAAATAACACTGCAAATGGATTTAAGAAGATTGCATGGTTGTGCTTTTCGGCATGCTTTCCATTGATTAATAATGGCAGATTAACCTGTGCTGCGCTAGTGCTTTCTGAGGTTGAGGAATGGTGGAACCTCAGTCCATTTGTACCTGCAACGAACAGCAAATCCATTAGCCAAAGGAACTGAAACTGAAACATTGCAGCTCCATAGCATCATTTTTTTAAATGAAACATGATATTGTGTGAATTAAATGATTTTGCATCTGTAAAGACATAGCAACCAATTACTTCATTTTCAGAAGGAACTAATGCACGTTCACAGTCGCCGTTCTGGAAAAAAGTATTCTGATTTGTAGTCCTGTGCTTGAAACAGTTATGCTTCTTGGCAACTAGCACATGCAGAAACATAAAAGTAGAATAAGATATGTTCCTATTTAATTACTTTAAGTAGCCATTCTTCTTTGTATCACATAACTTGGCAATAAATAGGGCAAGTCTTGGTCTGTTGGCTGTTCAGTGTTGGCTACAGTATCAGAAATTACAAAGACTGCAGTGGAACATATGTATTTACATTCTTCAAACAGAAGTATGTTGGGAGACTTCTGAATATCTTTACCAAAGAAGGAGCCCCAGGCAAATGCTAAATTTGTCCACTGAACCCAAATTTTGCATGTGTAAGGCACACCAGTGGAAACTAATGTGTTTGATATATATCTTATATTTAATTTTCATGTATTCCAGTTTTTCAGTCAAATCATCACCACTTTGAGTTCCCCATTGCCAAGTATCCACGGCCGTTGTTGTCCATGCTTGCATATAGTCAGAATTATTCAAACCTGAACAGACGGTGACCTTTTCTCTGCATTTGATGTATATTTTCCACACATGCACGTATTTGTGATAGTATCTAGACTAATTGAAAGGAAAGCATCTTTACTCCACAGAACCATTTTGTTTGTGGCACATACACAGAGCACACTTACATGTAATATCTGATGTCAACACTCTTCTGTCACTTTATTTTTTATATATGTATTTATGTGTATATAGAGAGACAAATTGATCGCCAAGATACATAACACTTCAAATTACACTTTAAAATTTTTTATTTTTAAATATTTACATCTTAAACATTTAATTGTGAATTTGCGAAGCTTAGCAAAAAAAAAAAAAGACCAAACCACAAACCATTGTGAAACCTTGCTCTAATAACTTAGATAAATAGCTCTATTTAAGAGAACTATTTGTTACTGTTCTGTGCTTTATGCTGCATTGGAGGAGACACTGTACCTTGATCATTTTGCAGTAATAAGGCTTGATCCTGCGTATCGTAATGGTGATTGGTCACAGTTTAAATACAAGGTTAAAACCAACAGGCAGAATAAGGGAGCTCAGGGGAACTTGCTGCTGTACAATGGAAAGTGTGGCTGGGCACACCACTTACAGCGGTCCCGTAGCAGGAGTAAGGTCAGATAGTGGAGAGCATAAGTATACGCCTCATTTCCAATCCCAATTTTAAAAAAAAAAATCTGCCTCTTCAGGCATTGCTATTCTCCCCACCATTTTTTTTAAAATTCAGTCTTGAGGAGTAAAGGGACGGGAGGGACAAGAGACTTGAATTTTCACCTCTGCAATGCCTTGCACTGTGTCCAGTGCTTTACCTTGCCGCAACCCATGGCTAACAGGTGTTTAGGGTTAATTTGGAACAAAAAGCATTCTCCTCAATCCAATCCACCACGGGATTTGCAGGATTAAGGCCTAAATGGATAAAGTGTCTAAAATGAAGGGACAGAGTATGTTAGTAAGTGAAAGATAATTTGGTCTTCAAGTGTACTTTCATAGAATAACTCCATGTGGGCCTCTTACAAAGGCTATTCTTGGCCTTTTTTTATTTATTTGGTGACAGAAAAGTTACATCATTAGCTCTCCCCTCGTCACCTGTATTATTAGCATGCCTGTTAAATTGCTGATGAGACACTCACTGTAAAGTCACTTACGGTTTTATACCTTTATTGATTTTGGTGTATTGCAGGAATGTGCCATTGAGGATGATCTGGAGTAGCATGGCAGCATGCAGAGCAATGAACTCTTAATTCACTTGGAAGACTTGAGATGGACGTTCCAGCTTGAAGTGAGACTCGATAGCAAAGGTTGTGGGAGATGCTAATGGAGACTCTTTGCTTTGCAGTGCTGCAAGGGGGAGCGCTGGATGGAGTCTACAGGCTGGCACAGTTTCACATTCACTGGGGATCCTGTGAGGGCCAAGGGTCTGAGCACACTGTGGATGGTGTGAAGTATGATGCAGAGGTAGGATATGCTTTACCTTCTCCAGTCTTTTGTGTATAATGATTTATTTTTTTTTTTTCACCATGGTAGCAGCTTCTGTGCAAATCTTCATAGGGCAAGAGACTGGGGGGGTTACCATTGTACCATTGGTATAATGCCACCCCAGGACCTACTCCCTATAATAGCAGAGATTAGCGTCAGAGGATTTTTGTAATATTTTTTCATCTACTTACATCAAAGAGACTACAAAAGCAGAAAACCCCACTTTTAGTATCCCTGTTTTTTTTTCCCTGCTTTCTCGATGACTCATGAAAACTATGAAGAAATAGAATTGCAGCACCTCTGTACGCGCACATCCCCTTTTCCTGGCTTCAGTTTTTAACATCAGAGATATTTACATAAACAACAGAATAATCTTGAGGCAGACCTTTTATCTTTTGGTAGCAAAGAAACAAAGGGAGCTGTGAAGAGGGCAGGTAGCAAAGTAAGACCTTGCAGGCACTATTTGTAATATCCTTAAGACTCCACATGTCTCTTGGACCACTTAAGACTCCGTAATACAGTCTCATTACAGAAATGGAGTGGCTTTAGTGCCTTGCATCCTACTGTTCTTTGTCCCCTGTTTAGAAGTCTACCTCTGGATGCTGTGACAGACTTTTTTTAACCCTTTCATAAATGCACATTGACAGAACAAACCTGTGACTTGCATTGACGGGTAAAAGGAATGGCTCCACAAATTCATTGGCTCTGCTGCTTTTTCATGAGATAAAGTAGCCTTTGTCTTATCTGAGAAACTTGCCATTGCCTTACATCTGTTCACAGTACCATAATTACTTGCTCAACCTGACTAGCAGATATGGGGAAACAGCCAGATAAACGACCAGTTATTAGAAATAACTCAGAAATCAAAAATAAAGCAACATCCTGGCTAGCATCACCTGGAGATTAATTTCATATTCTTTTAAAAGGCTTTCCAGAAAAGGACAGGACAGTTTCTTAAACTTTCTCAGTTGCAGGTCAGATCTGTAGTTAATGCCTCTTCTCCCTCACACTGGACAATCCTGTCTTTCAGTGTATATCAAAATCCTTCAGTTTGCATGCATGAAAAAACCATGTCGAAGATAACAGGGCTTCCACCAGACTAAAAGCAGAACAATACAGCTACAGCTTGCATTTAAAACTCATTTGGGAATAAGAGCGAGAAGCAAAATAAAATGCATGACAGGGATCTCTTTGCATAAATGAAACTTGAAAGTAGATGAATGATTCAACAAATTCTTAACTGTACACAAGTTCTTAAATCTCAGCAGTAAAACACCATCTGCTCTTAATTTTTAATAAATTACTTCCCTGCAATCTCATTTGTAAAATACTGTGGATGGAATATCATCTTCATAATGCTTCTTGTTTTCTTGCTCCTAGCTCCATATTGTTCACTGGAATGTAAAATATGGTAAATTTGCTGAAGCTGTGAAGCACCCTGATGGTTTGGCTGTGGTAGGCATCTTCATGAAGGTTAGTTAAACTTTTTCTTTTGTATTATATGGACAAGTCCAGTATGTTCATTGTGTTGCAGGGAGACCTAAGAGCCTAAATTATAGAATAAGCCAGCATTGTGCTGTACTGCATAAACCCATAGCAAACTAGATGGTGGTCCAGATTCTTGTCTTTCTCTATGTATAAAAATTGTACACCAGCAATGGAGTACAACTGTCATCCATCACTGTGGTGACCCTGTAGCCGCTTACTTGCCTTCATCACAACAGTGACGCTGCCATAACTCTTCTCGGTGAAAGGGGATGTACGTAACTGACAAAACGATGTGTGTAGGAATCTGCAGTAGGAGTGGCCTAAGTAACATCTATTTGCCTTTTCCTGTCACTGTTAAATGTCCAGAGCATTTTGTCTTAGTTGAATTGTCTTCACAGCTAGTTGGAGAAGGTGGTTGCTCCCCAGCAGCTTGCACTCTCTCCTGGCCTCGCTGGATTTTATTAGGAGGGTAACTTCTAAGAAAAAAAGAACAGCTCAAGGCCAAGAATAAATCCACACACTGTACATGAAAATAACTTTATTCTGCCCAGTGTCCTTGGCTGACCTATTTGTGCTGACTGTCAACTGGCATGATTTTACAGAGGCTTTTTACAGTTCCAGTCACTTTTGCTTTAATAGTCCCGTTATATAATGAAGTGGTGCTGGCAAAATGTACTATAAAATGTTTCCTTGAGAACTGTAACAGAAAACTGAAGGTATCATGAGAGTGCATGGTTATTTTCTTTTCGTGTGGTTTGTATTACAGGTAGGAAATGCCAGGCCTGAAATACAGAAAGTTGTGGATGCTCTGAACTCCATTCAAACCAAGGTAATATTTGCTCTCTGTGGTGATTGACAGCAATCACAACTGCACCGTTATCCTCTCCAGAAAATGGATTATTTACTTCCAGTCTGCTACATGTACAAAAGTAAAACAAATCTTCCTGCCGTCAGCGCTAATGCTCCTGTAATCTTAAATGCAAAAGAGATTCAAATGAAGTTGTGGTACAGGGCAGGGAATACAAAATGATCACCATTCCAGGTATCTCTGTGACTATGCTGCTGTCTTTTAACTGCATTTAAAGCTATAGGGTAGAATTCATCTTCCTAATCTGAACTACTCTTCCAGGTGCCCTTTCTAGTCTCAGTGACAGATGGAAAAGGCACTTGCCCTCATTTCCACATCTGGGATATATTTCCTTCCTCCAAGAGGGCATGCTTCTCTTGGCTATTTCTAGAGGGAGTCCAGATAAGAAGTTTGATCAGGATATACAATGCTCAGGAAAAAAAGCCTTTCTGTAATTTAAATATTGTGTGAAGTGTGTATGTGATCTTAATGAGCTGAGTAAAGAGAAATGAAAAGTACTTCCTGAGTAGTTACGTACCTTCATAGTGGGTAAAGGCCTGTGCCAATGAGAAATATGGGCAGGAAAAGTAAAGAATGAGACTATACTGTCATCTTTGTCATCAGGCTCCCTTTGAGGTAAATGGATGTTGCCTTTTACTGCAATGGGCTCTCCAACAGATCTCCCAGGTTCTCTGTTTCCAGTGCAATTGGTGTATGTGGCATCTGAAAACTCATTGTTCCTTGAAGCAGGGTCAAATCGTATCTTGAGAAGCAAGGAACATAAATTCAACATTTGAAATGAGAAACAATGTCTTGAAAGTCTTATAATATAAGAAATATATTGCTGAAAGCCTTTAACCCAAAGGTACTGTGGGGGGCACACACCACTACATGCCAAACTCCGTTTCTGCCTTTCTCCAAACGTGGTGTTTCCAGTAGGAAACTTTACTACTGCAATCCCAGCATGCATATGTGGTCACCCCTCTGATGTTAGCCCACCTACTTTCTTTATTGTAGGGGAAGCAAGCTTCCTTCACAAACTTTGACCCCACTGGACTGCTTCCTGCATGCAGAGACTACTGGACGTACCCCGGCTCACTGACCACTCCCCCACTGCTTGAATGTGTGATCTGGCACGTTCTGAAGGAGCCCATCACTGTCAGCCCCGAGCAGGTAGGTCTCCAATGGATGGTGTCAGTAGATGTGTACTGGAGTTGTATGGATTGCTTTGGTTCAGCCCTCCTGCTGATCTGTGAAATGGCAGTTTATGTACTGCAGAGCTATGCAGGGCACTAGCTAGCATCATGTGTCAAAAAAAATATATATATATGTATATATGAAGTGGTTATCTCCTTCTGGCAGGACTCGGCTTCTATGCATGGAAGTAGTTTGCAGTAAAACGTAAGGCATTTGGACACAGTCCAGAGAAAATTTGGGGAGTTTTAATCAGGCTTTCCAGATACATGGTTAGAGCTGCCGTGTGGTAAAAATGTGGGCAATTTGTAGCATGCATGAAAGGACCATCTACACATGCAGAGTTCATCTAGCATGTATTGTGAGCATCAGTGGGTTTGCTGTACATGCACACATCGCCTATCTGGGTATACTTGCCCTGAAAATACAGGGTTTACCAAGCATCTGAAGAGCATGTATTCCGCATCTGCAGTCTCACACCGTAGATCTGTAGTTGATTTGTTGATCTTCCAGCATTTCCAGGACACAGAGCTCATTTTACAAGTTCTACTCAGTGCAGAACAGACTGGGAAATCCCACACAGAATTGTGACAATTCTAACAAAACTGCGTTGTTTGGAAGAAGCAAAACTTGCAGATTCCAGAAGTCTGCTGCCTAATAAAAAAATCCTCTATTCTGTTGAGGAGGGTAGAGCCTTCCTAGTAGGAAGGAGCTCGTGCAGATTAAATCACTCCTGGCCCTAGCTGACTGCACCATCCATTAATGAAATTGCATAGAGGCAAGATTCCATCCTCAGGTTTACATCTGTGTGCTTGGGAGATATAAATAGAATCTAGAGCCTATAAATATAAACTAGCCCTGAAGGGCTTTAGTTTACCCTTCAAACTTTTAAATCCTTTTTATGAATGGCAGACGTGCTAACAATATACACATAATTCTAGGGGGTTTATTCAGCTCATGTGAAAAAAAAGTGCAGTTGAGCTGTTGTGGGACTTAACATAATAAAAGATAGAATGATAGGAAAATGACATTGGAAATAAATATTACAGCAATTATTACCATTAACAAACTGTAAGGGAGCATTAAAGTTGACACTGTTTACTTGTTTTAAACTACTGGTATTGCTATTGATAATCCAAGGTTTTCAAATATGGTTTTATTATAGGGCAGGAGCACATCCACCAACATAGAGCTGTTTTTCCTACTACACCTACTTTAACCACCTACAAGTGGTAAAAGATACCACTTGTTTCTCCCACACACGCCTCTCCATATTACCATTGACTTTTCAAAGATGGATTTGAGATCAAAACAGAGTGTGTGGCAGCTTGCCTTTTCGTTCCAAAACGGATCAAAACAAGAAACCGTAAAGCAGTGTATTGACACTGGGTTTAAGTTGGATTGTTGTCCAAAGATAGATAGAAGCTGGCTGTTACAGCAGGGTGTAGCAAGCCTGTTATCGTTTGCTGTAGTGACACAGCCGTTCCTGGCAGAGGTTGAGCTCCGAACTTTGTTCCGGTTGGTTCTGAAGGTAAAGTCCTCTCCTGGGCTTGTCGCTGGTGAGGACGTTCCTCCTCAAATGAGGGAAAGGTTGGCCTGCAGCCTGAGTCATACATAAGCCTGTATCCCACCTACATAGTTCTGTCAGCAGTTCCAGCTATCTGGGTGAGATCACATTTGGGGTGGGTTATTCTTTTGGCACAGTATTTTTCTTAGTTTTTGGAGATGCCCACTTAGACATCAAGGTGCCTTTATTACATCATACTGTGCAAACATCAATTTTACTTTAGGAACAAGCACTAAAACCTTACAATATGCTCCCATTGATGTGGAACACTTTTCCCACTCATCGTATTTGAAAATCAGGATATCTTGAATATATTTGGCTGCTTTAATTTGACCCAAGGGTAAGGTCAATTTATTTTTTTTTAATATCAACCGGGCACAAAAAATCCAACTTTCAAAAAAGTCAAACCAGTACGACTTGCAGAGGATTCCGAAAGGGTTTCAATTCAGATCTGGATCAAGGACAAACAGCTCTTTGCACAGAGTTCAGAATTTGTGGGCCTAGGTCTTTGTTTTCTGTGTTTTCTTAGTTCTTCTTGCTAGGATATTTTGTGGACAGGAGACCCTGCGTCAGGGGCAGGAAATGGTGTGGACGAAATGCAGAGACACACAGGTGGTGACACCATCTCTAGACCATTAGTGCTGGTGAAAGTTTGAGTTGGACCCCTGGCTCAGGCCCAAGGTGTATAATTCCAATAGTCCTGCTGAAACAGGAGTATGCATTTGAGGATGTTTGTGCCTTTTTCCGCAGATGTGCAAACTCCGTGGCCTTTGCTTCAGTGCTGAGAATGAGCCCGTGTGTCATATGGTGGACAACTGGCGCCCGTGTCAGCCTTTGAAGAGCAGAGAAGTCAGAGCTTCCTTCCAGTAACCTCGGCGCTGAGTGTGTTAGAAATTGCTGTGTTTGTGAGGAGCCCCTTTCGCTAAGCACAAATCAAACCTTTGCCATGTGTGCCCTGGCAACATCTTGTCTCCCAGATCCATTCTTTCTTTCGCTCTGCGTCTAAAATGCCAGCTAATGAAATGTGAAAGGCTCTTGGCCAAATAGGAAAGGGTTCTTAAGGTGTGGGGTTGGGGGAGGCATGGGGGGTGGTGGCTGTGTGCATTTTGGTGACTATTACTGCGACTGACCCGTTAATATAACAAACAGTATGTTGGCTATTTGGGAGAGGATATGGTGGTAGCGAAATAAGCCATTTTAAGAAACCTCATCCACAGGTGTGATAGTACACGTAACTAGTGATAACTTGAAGCTTTGTGAAAAGCACAGGAATACAGAATCTAGATATGATTTAGGAAAAGTATTTTGAGAAAGTAAAACAAAATGAATATTGAGAATTAGACTTCTTAGATTTTAAGAAACTGACATGTAAATATTTTTGAGACCGTTTTACACTTTTACCCATGCTATCAACAACCTTGATTATGTCTTAATGGTAGTGTTGGATTTTTTTAATTAAAAATGTCCTAAATTAAGTATTATCTTTAAAAGTTGTTATTACCATAGAAATAATACAAAATATCTTTTCATTGAAATAATATATGCTCTAATTTAAAGAGGAAAATAATATTGTATTTTAGATAACTTCTCTAATAAATCTATACTTATATTTTTGCTTCCATGCTGTTTTAATTCAGGAAAGGAGTCACTACTCTGTTTGTGTTGTTGCTTATTAAACATAATTACTAAACATATATTATATTGGGAACTGGTTTCAATGACACTGAAGATGAATACAAACCTTTATGGATATGTTAGGAAATTTACACTAGGTAGCTCTCTGATAGCAGAAGGAAGTGTTACTTTTGAGTAATCACTACAAATTATCATCAAAGTTGACTGCATAATTAAAGATCCCCTCACAAGAATTGTGAACAAAATCATACAGAAGAATGGGCTTCTCTAAACCATTTGCTTAAACATTGCCCTTATGTGTCAGCCCAAAAGCAAGGTGCCTCATCTTTATGCAGAACATCTATTCAATCCATTTCTCCAACTAGACCAAATCTTTCAAGACTGTGTCCCCAGCATTTGGTTTTTAGCCTGACAGTATCATGTCATATGAATGATTTCAACAGAAGATTTTTTTCAACAGAAATATTGCTAAGCAGACAATAGCTTCCAGTAACTTCCATTGCTGGATCCTTACTAGCTGATTTCTTGTGTTTTCATGAACACATATGCAATAGATACCTACATATAAATCTGTTCTAAATACACGGGGTCCAAACAATACTAGAAGGGGCTACCCTCCTTCTCAGGCTCATGGCTGTTGTGAGATCTCTCATCTCATTGGATTCTGGTCCTATTTTTTAAGGCACTTTATTATGAACTTCCTACCCCATCAGGGATCACTTTGTAATTTATAAGATGTCAGTTGGGCAGGCTAGGTTCTGGAACTCCCAGGATCTTTAAATGTGTGAGATGGGAATGAAGCTTTTTCAGAGTGCATACAAACATCTTTAGAAAACTGTCAAATCTCCCCCATTGAAAAACTTCCCTGTTTAAAACACCGTCCCACCAAAGAAAAAACCCAAACCCCAAAACCAGAACAGAAAAACAAAGTGTTCCTTTGCTGCATGTCATCTGTTCTAAGTTAAGCTTTTCTGAATGGAGCTATGAAGGTACTTGTCTCTTCCTACAACAACTGTGCTGACTAATTCAGGTTCTTCATGTTGAGTGGTTTCAATACTTTCCTGACTTGAAGTGTCACCCACAAGCCTGAGTGCAATGCATGTGTCCTCTAAACAATGCAAGGGAGGTTACACCTCAAAAATGAGAATTATAGATCCAATACATTGTGGCTTAAAGCTGCTCAGGCAGGCCAAGAGGAAACACCTTACAGAATCACAGGATGGCTGAGGTTGGAAGGGATCTCTGGTGCTCATCTGGTCCAACCCTTCTGCTCAAGCAGGGTGTCCAGGAGCATGCCCAGAAGACATTTAAGTATCTGCCAGGATGGAGACCTATGGGCTTATGACCCACTTATTTCGGCAGGTAGCATCCTTTTGCTGAAGAAAAGTGCTTGTTTGCAGTCACAAACACTAAACTCCTTCCTGGAATTGTGCATGTGTGCCAGAACGTGGTCTCAAAGGTAGCAACCCTACTCTTTGCATAATGATTACATGTTATGGCACTCCTAAAATTAAAAAATAAAATATGACAGTCCCAGATTTTCAAATTTTAAGCCCATATCTAGACAACTATGATACTCTGACTACTAGGTAATAAGACTTTCTGAGAAGTGGTAATCTCATTGGTATCTGTTCAGCTTAAATCGTATCCAGGCTGGTATGTGACAAAGACCACGGACTTCTGCCTAATGGCTAGGGTAAAAACTTGAAAACACCTGTGAAGTTCTAACCACTGCTGCAATAAAAGGTTCCATATCTCATACTCCATCTCACTTCAAGGTTGCTCCATAAATAATAAGTAACAGCGAAGACAACCAACATGAGCCATATATTTATCATCTTGTTTGCAGGAGCCTGTTTACCTGGAGTGTTGCCAGCGCCATGTGTTTGCCTTTGCTGAATATGAAGTGCCTTTGTATTCAGCCAGACAATGCAAGTGGTTCTTTTTAAGTGAACAAACTTAGAGAACCACCCTTCAAAATCCTCGCAAAAAACCTTCTCCAGCATAAAATGGTACATGAGCTTGTCACAAATTCACACTTTGCTGTTAGAGTCTTGTCTAACTAATGGATAGCCTTTTCAAGGAAGACATATATATTAAGGCCAACCCAGAAATGAAGAAAACAATTTCTCTGGCATTCACAATCCATTTCCTGAATGGTGGGTTCCATTAAGATAAAGGTGAATAGAACTATCCAGTTCTTCTTCCTGACCTTTATTTTCCTTCACTATTTGCTTGTATGAGAGGTTTTAATTAGGTCTTGCAATTATTCCACAGCAGACTTAAAACAACACCCATTCTAACATCACTCTCAGACCTGTTTCAATTGGAAAACTGTTTACGAATCCATAATGAAAAAAAAGAGACCACTTTTGTCATGGAACAGAAGATGATCCACTGCAGGTAACTATGTTACTGTCAAGTAGGCAGCTCTGATTAAAGGGAAATTTATTTAGAAGGAAAAAAAGAGAAAAGAAAGAAGGCTAGTGTGTTAATTTGAAGTCATCGTAAGATACTCAGCCAGCACTTTGATGGAGGAAAGAGAAGCATGTTCACTTGCAAACTGTTCATTTTGCACAGTTTGTGATCTTGTCTCGCACTTGTCTGCCAACTCCATGTGTTAGAACATTTTATGATTTCTCCACTGCTATTTCTAAGGGTTGGATGTGTCCTAGATTGACATGGGCGGGTAGACTGTGATTAGAGATGTTCCCTGGGAGATTAGATAATAATGCCCTGCATGGAGTCAGCAATATTTATAGAAGTCCAGATAGTTTATAGAAGAGTATCACTCACTAAATGACAGCTTTAGGATTTTCTAACTCTTCAAAGAAAAGCCCTGCAAGCAACAGCTGTGTCAAATCTAATATCATAGAAACAAGCAGTGATGAAAGCACAGGCAGTGGCTTTACTGAAAAATTCCCATGGACCCTCTAATATTAGCCACTTCCTCTTCCAAACCACAGCGTCTCACAGAGTCACGTAGCACCTGGTGACAGTTGCTTACACTGAGTGTTTGACATATTTTAAGTATATTTGGCAACTGGACGCTCCACTGCTGTCCCCCTTCCTCTTTCAGTATGATGGTAAAGGGCTGTGCTGCCTCAATGCCATCGATGGTTCACTCAGGCCACAAGACTCCCCAGCCACCAACTTCCTAAAAGTGCGAGTGCAATGGGCACAGGTTTGAAGCCGTCATGGCTCTATACCAAACCATGAGAGGTACGATGACAAAACTTTTCAGGGATCCCTGACTAATTTTAGACCCCAAGTCTCGCTAGTTTTTTATCTAAGCCACAAACCAAAGCCATTTTGGGTACGTTCCCATCCCAGTGTGGATTACAGTGTAGTGATTCCCCAAGCTCTCATGTTCACACAACATCAAGCTCTTCAGGATGCTCACTTTAGTTCAGAGCTCAAAGCGACGTAGCTATGTTGTCTGAGCTGATGGACCCACCTCATCAGGGCTTGGTGCTAACATGGTGCAGCTGTGTTGCTTCTAATCCCAGAACAGAGTCAGTTTTGTCCAGTGAGGATGTCAACGCACTGCAGCGTATTAAACAATAAAAAGATATCCTCAGGACATTTTGAAAAGGACAATGTATAAGCCCTGCTTTTATCACCTTGCATCGTATACATGTATGACAAGAGGTAGTCACTACTTCTTTGAACTCACACCCTGAAACAGAGAAGAAATGTGTTGAAACAATACGAAATAAACAAGTGATTAGAGCAGACAGGTGGATATTAACTACGTATTTTCTTGAGTGGTAGGTTTTAATGAGCCTTTTAACATCACTCAGTATTCAAGGACCTGGAAAATTTGCTGCAAAGTACTGGAATAGAATAGATTATTTCAGTTGGAAGGGGCCTACAATGATCAGCTAGTCTGACTTCCTGACCACCTCAGGGCATGTCAAAAGCTAAGGCATGTTATTAAGGGCATTTTCCAAATGCATCTTAAACACTGACAGGCTTAGGGCATCGACCACCTCTCTAGGAAGCCTGTTCCAGTGTCTGACCACCCTTTTGGTAAAGAAATGCTTCCTGATGTCCAGTCTAAATGTCCTCTGGGGCAGTTTTGAACCATTCCCATGCGTCCTATCACTGGATACCAGGGAGAAGAGCTCATCACCTCCCTCTTCATTTCCCTCCTCAGGAAGCTGTAGAGAGCAACGAGGTCACCCCTCAGTCTCCTTTTCTCCAAACTAGCCAAACCCAAAGTCCTCAGCTGCTCTGCATAGGACATTCCTCCCGGCCCTTTCACCAGCTTTGTTGCCCTCTTCTGTCTGGGAAGTCCCAAGATCAAACATGTAAAAAGAGTTTGTGTGGCACTTGGGTGCCTTGGACCAGGGATAACACAGACAGAAATCCTTCTCTGTCTGCAGTGCTACACAAAGGGTGTCTCTGAAAGGCACAACAGACACGCCAAGGCTGACAGGTTTCACAGAGAGCAGAGCTAGGCTCTCTCTTCTGGACGCTGATCTACTAGCCTGAAGGCCAGGTCCAAAGGTTCAGCTCACTCCAATAATGTGGGATGACTCTACCTGCAGGGTTCATCAGTGTAAGAAATGGAACCCATGAACAGTAAGGATCCTCTTTGCTGATCATGTGCCACCCCATATATAGATGAAAAAGCAGGCCAGTGTAAGGACTCATGGGACCTTCTCTCCCACTCTGCTCCACAGCCTTCTCCAGTGCACCTAAGCAGGGAAGGACAGTGGAAGCAGAGTGCCCTTTCCAAAAAAAAGGAGGAAGGATAGCCAATTACCCTGGTTTTGCAAAACTGTGTAGCAGCGGAATACTTTTTTTGAGTTACTCAAAGGTCAGGGAAGAAGTTCCTCTTTCCTCAGCCTAAATTTTTCTTCAGCTGGCTGACTTGAACATGATACAAGAAGAAGAAAAAGAGACTATATAATGGGATGATGCTCACATCAGACGATGCGGAATATTATAATTCAGATGATGCATCTCTTCACCACTTCATTGATTGTTTTTCTTCCAAAAGTTACTATAAATAGTCTAATTACATTATTCTCAAATGACAGTCTTAAATAATATATTCCTTGAATCAAAATCAAAACTGAAAGGCCTCTAGATGCTTGCACTGAATGTGTCTTTTGGTTGTTTTAGTGATTAATAACCATGTCCTGTAAAGGAAGATGATAGAAATATTAAACAAAAAACCAGCAGCATTTTGCAGG
>RSEF01000002.1:134940627-134958364 GCA_003993805.1 Himantopus leucocephalus
GAGTTTTATAAATTTACATGATAAGAACAATATATATGAATAATATTTTATTAGGCCCTGGGACTCATATCTAACTACTACAATATATCTGCCTACATGATAAATGTCAATCCCAGTTTGTGAGAAGAAAAAGCTTTTCTTCCTTCAGCATATTGTGCTTTCAGCAATATACAGCTTTGAAACAGTGTTTATTTTTGTCATTCTGAGACCATTTGTCTTAGAGAGGATATGAAATAGAAAACCAATATACCCATTATCACCAAAAACAAATAATCCACATCAAGCCCAACAAAATATTTTTTATTAAGTTAGTAGTTGCTTTATCTTTGTCTTCAACCCTTTGCACTTTGATCAAAACTGTACCTTTTGAAGTGTTTACTACTAATAATAGGGAAAAACTGGGACACATGGCTGCTCCAACAAAAGGTACTGTGCATTTCAGACACAATACATTGGCTTATGGTTGCTTACAGGAACTAGAGATTCCCACTAGGGTTGAAAAAAGGCTTTATTAAAAGATGTTTCAAGGACTCAGATGAAGCTAATTGCCGCAGAGGGATGGGGAGCCAAGTAAAAAGTGGGCCTGTCATAGGCAGCCATCACTCCTAGTCATTGCATTCCCAGTGACTGAAGAGCTAATGACACCAGACTCTTAGGAAATTCATAGCCTGCAAGCTTGATTAGGTAAGACAGCAAGTCTAATCTGCATTTAATGAATGATTCAGGAATAACTTTAAGAGCCTAACTTTAAGGTAGCAGGGTACTGACAGAAATAGGTACGCGCTCTATGCACACATCTTGTGACCTAGCTAATTATGGGTATCCAAAAAAGTTATTACACTTCTTCCATCCAGTTTCAAAATCTGTTCTCTGCTTGTTCTGCCAGATAAGAAAATCTAGCATTTTGATGCTTATGCTACTGTGTAAGGAGAGGCTAGAAAATAATGAGAGAAAAAGGAAAATTGACTAAACTTGTTATTTCTGCAGTGCAGTGTAGGCAAAGAAATATTTATGGAGCCCCAGTGTTATTAGCGTGTATTCACAGTGACGTCTGCTAATCAATAAGAGGATTTTGACCCACATTGGTCTGAACACCCCACATAAAGAGTGCTAAAGACATACAAGTAAATGCAAAGAAAGAAAATTAAACAAATATAAAGAGAAGATTAGGACATTTTCATTGGTTTTAATCCCAATAATATTTTCTCTTAAGATAGGGAAAAATAACCATTTTCTTTTAAGAGGTGGTTCTTAGATATATTCTTTTTCAACTAGAAACAATTTGTGAATGTTGGCAGCACTGCAAAATGTCACAAAGGGAAAACTGTATTGACATGCAAAACCTGTAGTGATGCCATCAAAGTTACCAGTCCTTCTTGGAGTCTGAAAACCCTCCAGCGCCTTCCTTTTGATTTAGGAGGGAAAAATTGCTGAGGCACTTAAATGTGACTATACGTCTATAAGCTGTCTATAAACTATTATGACTATAAGTTGACTATATGTCAAGATTCCGGTAGGGAAGAGAGGTGTTCAAGAAACAGATAATTGTCACTCACACTTTTCAGTCTTTTGTCCCTCTGTCACTGAAATACAAGTGCAGAATTTATTCAGCTGGAACCACTGACACTTTCCTCCCTGCGCCTTACTTCATGTCTCGTACAGCAACCTTCACTTTCCCTCTGTCCTCAGTTAGGACCTCAGTACAGTGATCTAGACCTGCCAGGTACTCTCAGTATAGATTCCCATCTCCTGTTCCCTATCTTGAAAATACCGACCCTGGGATAACTGGGGCACTGTGAAACAGCAGTTGTACTCTGCGTGACAAGAAAAAGGCTACTGCCAATATAGAGACAACCTGCGTCAGAGCAGCTGAGGGATGGCAATTTGCTCCTTTGTTTTGCTGTGCTTTTTGTTTCCCTGTCTAACTGAGTTTCTTTAGTGCTCTGGACAGCAGAGTGGGTAAAATCAAAGCATTTGGAATAGCTAACTATTACCTGCATTTTACAATGGAGGAAATAAAAGCAAACACAGAAATAAAAGTGATCTCCAAAGCCATACTCTGTACAATCAGGAATAAAACCCAAGGCTCATACATTAACTATGAGACTATTCTTACTCCCCAGCAGTCAGAAATGAGCTACTGATTGCAAGAGCAATAGAGACATGCTTGAGAGAACGAGGGCTCTCGGCCCTTTGAAGCAGTCAAGGGAATGTGGGTTAGACCCAGATAGCACCACTGCCCGTGCAGCCTCTGCTTAAACAGCCAGCTTTGCACCGCAGAGCTTTTCTGCTGCGTGCTGCTGTACATACCACCAGCCCTGCGCAGAATATGACTCAAGATCTCTGCAGACTTGTAAGGTTGAAAATATCCTCAACAGCTTCAGCTCTTGCAAGGCATTTTAAGACGTAAGCGAAACCTGCTGTAACAAGCCCAGTCTGGATATGCAGAGTTGAGAAGGGTGGCACACTGCGCAGTATTTCTATTAAAAATCCTCCGTTCCAAGGGACTGAAATGCAACTGTAATTAATCACTGCAGGATGGAGTGAGGCAAAACACCGTTCCCGACAAGTACATATTATTTTTCTTTCAGCAAATCTGAAAATATTGCAAGCGTATGTGAAACACTGGGCAGATTACTCCAGGGCCTTGAGATTATTTCATTTTCCATGTTAATAAAAATAGATTTAACAGCAAAAACCAGCATACAACGGGGATTTGTAGCAATGGAATTTCACTAAATAAAAACGCTATGACCAAATTAGAGCCTGTCTACCTCTGTTCCCATGTCTTAATCAAAGGTCCTTTATTTAGCCCTTCCCCCAGCCATGAGTTCTGTCGGGTTTTTTGCAGACAAAATTTAGGCTTTTTCTCATGACCATAAACTACACCAGTGCCACAGAATTCCTTCACAGAGAGCCATTTGTGATGCTCTGTGAGTTTGGGCTTTAAAACGTGGTCCAGGAAATGCATACACCTTAAAGTCTATTTTATGACTGTGGCTCTGTGTCTGCTCCAGCATCTGCTGGTGTCCCGGCAGGACCTGTGCTGTCAGCGATGTCTGTCAATATTTTTTTTAGTGCTTTTTCCACATACCCTTACCGGTCATCTGTGAGTCCTACATCCAGAGTACCAAGTGAAATCTCTTCCTACAACCACAGCATCAAGAAAAAGAAAAAAAAAAAAGATACTCTGCAGCCAATTCAAAGCTGTTTGCCAAGGGGACAGCAAGCAGGAGTAGATTTACCTGATATTTTGTTCCTAGTTTTTCTGGGTAGAGAAAATCTCTGGTAAGTTCACTGGCGGCAAAATAACCATGAGACAAATGTAACTCAGATGTTGTAAGCACAAGAAACCCTTGATCTGTTGTATGGCACATAATCAGACACTGGAAGAAGATGATGATTGACTTTGTGATTATTTATAGCATGTAAATATAGACCCTGGAACTGAAGCAACCATGGCCTCTGATAGGTGCTATACTCTACGGACCTCAGCAGCTGTAGCCATGCACCAACGGGTCTTCTGTCACTGTTTATGTGCTGTTTGTTTCATGTCATAGAAGGTGAAGTGGCACAAGTCATGTTCCTTATCCCTTTTTCTTGATAAAACACAAGCTTTTTTCAACAGTTTCATAACACCCAATGAAAACTCAGTCATTCATATTTTATCTATTCAAACTGAATGGCTTGTTCTAATTGGGACTCTATGATAGTGTCAGTCTGTCCCAGTTTCTTATGTTAAAATATTTTAAGTGTTCATCTATAAACATGTGCTGAAGAAAGCTTTGAGTTTATGAACTTTAAAGGGATATTATGCATTTTATCTCTTTTTTTTTCAGTTTAATGTTCCACACCTAGGCTTATTATGGGTTAGGCCATGGTTACATCATCACACTGAAAGCAATAAAAGAATAACATACACCAGAGAGACACAAATAGATATGTTTAAATATGTCAGTTATACAATAAAAGCCCTGGAGTATAGCAAACCAGGCACAGCAGAACCAACCAAAGAAAAAGAGATGGCAATAACTGCATTACTTCTCAAGGTAACTGACAGGAAGCTTTCTACCCTAAGATTATTCTTTTTGGCCATAAAGATAAAACATTATCAGTGTTCTGAAAAACTCAGGACACTAACTTTCGACAGTTCCTCAGTACTTGATGATGTTCATCCCAGAAGTCAAGAATAAAAGTACAAAGGACCTTAATACGCTATCAGTTTTTAAGAGGTTGCCATTGTCTCCACTATGAAATCTGTTCTAAAAACAGATAGCATTACATTGCCCAGTGTGTTGAGCTGATAACAAAATAGGTAATTTGTCATTTAAAGTAACTGCTTTTTTCCACGCTTCCTGTCCTTATCTTTGAGAAAATGCATGGGCTGGAGTAACTGCTGTACTGGGGTTTGGTCATGAGCAATGCAGTCTTGTAGCCTCTGCTGAAAGTTACTAACTTAAACCAAATCAAAACAGAAAAAACAGTGACATGAGAAAAAATATTGTTTGTTGCCCAACCAGGCAATAGAAACCTTTTTTTCTCATCTTACTGTTTTGCAGTCTCTTCTTCATCACTGTAGAATAATATCTATAATCATGTTCAACTTTGATTCAGATCTATGGTGACAATTCCTGAGGTGGGACAGGGGCTGAGTTTCTAATCAAGAATTCATTAGAGTAAGTAGACTTGTGTCCTCACCCTGCATGAACACAGAGGGAGGTTTAGCTCCTGCTTTCTTGAGGTGAACGTAAAATCAATTTCTTACAATACCCTTTCCCCTCACAGTCCCATTCAGACTTCATGGAGAGTGAAGCTTTCCAAGATTAGGTCTAGTACCTTCTACTAGTACTACACTAACTTCACACCAGTTTCCAGGTTTTCATGTGAATGTAGCAAAAAGTTGTGGTGGGAGTAAATTGCCCTCTGTAAAATTGAACATGATGAGGCACGCAAGGGCTTTTAAAAGGGCTTTGAATCATCTTAGTCATCTTCACACTTTCCCCACTGTTTGGCAAATGGTACAAGCCGTCTCTCATTTCTAAAGGTCTGTTGCAGGCTGCCTGGTATTGCTTGTGATTCAGCCTCCTTTTTGCAGAGACAGTTTTTTTTTGCAACCTACACACCAGGGAGGCTGTGAAACACCTTCAGTTCACTCCGTCTCCAAGTCCTTAAGTTGAGTGGCAATTTTCAGAAATATATCACTACAGAAATCATTAAAAATCTCAGGTATGTTGCCAAAGATCAGCTTAATTTTGCTACAGAAAAAAAAAATCCAACCAAAAAAAAAACCCAAACCACCAAACGCCCCAAGCAAAGTTAATCAGCCTGTATTTGCCTGCCTGTATTTCTCTCTAATTATCTTTCATACGCAGCAGTGGTGAGAACGATTGTCAGAACTAGTAGCTCTAGAAACCACAACCGTCAGGCTAAGTGAGACCTGACTAACAGTATCTCAAAGTATAGCAACTTTACTCAGTAGTATAGTAACCTAAATTTATAGGTATTTTTCCTCTGCAAATTTTTTTGCAAGTAAACCTCCAAAACATAAACCATTCCATAAGGCACAAATGTATGCTTTTTTTTAATAAGTCCGGGCAATCAGCTCTTTAATGAACATAATGCTTCCACCTGTTTTTTAGAGTGAGAAAAAAAGAGTTGTTCTTTGGATGCTTCAAACAAAGTAGATATTCTGATTGTGGGCAAAATGAATGAATATAAAACAGATGGAGCCATTTTGGTTCAGTTATAAACAAAAGTCTCACTCAATGGCTTACAGTGAATTTACTGGGATACGTTTGTCCATGACAGTGTTCTGGAAGCACTTATTAGTTTGATTATGCTAATATTTCATTTTGGTTTTGCCAGATGGAGGTTCAGACGTGCAATATTTTCTGAAGCATATATGGGATACACCAGAGAGAGGACTGAGACACTAACTCCATCGTTCACTGGAATAGAAAAATTTTGCCAGCAGGAGTGAGAGGGAACCACGGTGTTTTAATGACAGGGATTATACTCATGTTCAGAATGAAACAGAGCTGCTATTGCAATTTTCAAGAGAATAACACTCATAGTATTACATTCATGTGCTGAAACTGACAATTACTGGATACCTACATTTTGTGATACTGTCAATGTATCTTTTCTTCTTCTTTGACTTAGCACATAAAAGAAGATATACGTGCCCATCCTGTCTACAGTAGCTCACCATATAACTGTAAGTCTTACATAAATCAGCACAAAAATGTCTACTTCTAGAAATGGGATAATCATGGAATGAAAGGAACAACACTACAGATTTCATCTCGAACAAACAGAAAGGGCATTAAATAACTGCAAGTTTTGCTAGTGTCACTCATTACATTTGGTTTTAAATTCCTAATATATTGGCCATTCATATAAATATGCTTCAGATATTTTGAAATTTTTTCATATGTGTTACATCACGAGTTACACTTTTGTCCCTATACTCCCAGTCTGGAGTTTTAATTATTCTTCTTCTTGACCTCAGAAAGGCTGTTATCTGCTTTAGGCAGTTTCTGCAAAGGTCAGCCTCACACTCAATCAAATTAATATCTTTTGTCCTGTTTTGAAATTTAGAACATTTACATCCTAAAGACAGCTATGTCATCTATCCTTAGGTAATCTGCCAGTGAACAGATGCTCCACATCCATTATCTTTGGGGGGTAGAGAAGGATGAAGGGAAGTTATTTGCCTTCTGGAGTCTGATTCCACCTGAGCTTCTCATACAGACAGTATGGACCATCCCTTGCCACTGACTATCGGGCAGAACAGAAGCAGATGTCGGAGACCTCTGTTTCACAACTGATCACACAATATAAATTAAACTAATCTCTAGTGTGGGTCCTAGACCAGGACTGTATTTTGACATGGTCAAAACCCATGAGATTGGATCTATGAGACTGGACAAAGAGTTCTGGGGGAGAATAGGGGAATGCCCCTCCAATCCCAGATGACTGTATACTGCCATTTCATTCAACGTCTACATCCAGACAGTCCCAAATGGCTCCAGGTTTTGTCAGCCAACAACGAATCCCTCTGGGAAATGTAACGACCAGAAACCTTAATATATGGCAAGACTCTAGGCACAGTTACTCTTTGGACATGGCCACAGTAGCTCCTACACAGAGAAAAACCTGTGACTGGGTGGCAGACAGATGATTTTGCCAGGTCTCTGCTATCCGAGAATTTCCTCAAGGCAAGGGATTTCCCAAATAACTTTTTGCTCCTCTTGGGGCCCTTGAGGACAGAAAGGGGATACCATAACCATGGACATGTATTTGCAGGGATTTTAGTTGGAGAAAGGTCTGCCACTCTTTTCAGGTATTACTCATTAGTGGTATGAGCAGTATCGATGCTCAGCCATGCAAGAGCATGTGTAGAAAACGGGGCAGGGGGAGGGGGGAGGGAATCTTGCCTCTGCAGACAAAGGAGGAATGCTCCTTTCAGAATAAGATGACTTAATGAATCCAGAACTACAAATCATATGAACAAAAACATTGTCATTAAATGAAGATCTGCCACTGTTGCAGCATAAGGATTCAAGACAATTTCTTCTAAACATAGCTTATGGGCTGGCTGTTTCCTTAAAAATCGGTGCTAGTCCAGGACCTTCTGTAAAAACAAAGCAAGCTACTTCTCGTGTCTCTGAAGACATCAAATATTTATTGAAATCTTCATTTATTTAGCCACCCACAGAGAACCACATACAGGAGATCTTAGTTGCTGGTTTGACCTTGACTATTTAATGAGATGTAGAATGATGCCATTGCAGGAAATGGAGCCTGGCAGAACAAATGCAAGCAGCCACTGCACTGAGATCTCTCATCTTCTACAAAAGCATTAGTGGGTAAAAAAGGTAACATTAGATGAAGGAAACAAGCCTCAGCATGTGGCACCAAATATCAGATGCCAAAAGGAGAACTAATGCTATTTGCTGGCCTGTTTTATGCCATGTTTTTTTCTGTGCAAGGTGGCTCTGGGATGCATCGTCGGGAACCTGCATGCTGTATGGCAGCTGGTAGCAGCAAATTTGATATTACTCAAAATAAAAGGTATTTGAGTAGCTTCTTCCCTTCTCTTCTATCTTTGCTATTATTTACGTTTGTGCAAAGCAATTGTATTGTACTCACAAAACATGGCCATTCTGAGATGCTTTTTTTAGAAGGAGTAAATGTTTATCCAAGGGTTATGGCAGTGAAGGAAAAAAACCCTTTCCAAAAGTCTTTCCAAAAGTGGCAGTGTTAGAGGTCCATTAAGCTCGACAGCACAGAAACTTCAAGATGTGTCTCCTGCTCGGAAGACAGGATTGCACTGTGTCCATAGCTTTCTGTCTGGGGAGACTGTAAGGAAACTAAACATAATTATGGTCTCTTAGGTTTCTTTATTGTACCAACAGACAAAGTTTACAGTACACAAGTGCAGAGGGAGTAGGATGTTTTGCCTACTTTCTTTTTTTTTTTAAGCTTGCTTCTTTAGGAAGAATATTTGTCACAATCGTGCATGTGTCTTCACCCCAAAGTTTTCACCTTGCCAGAAGTGAGGATGGCTGCCAACCGTCCCAGTTCCCTGTAGACAGCGAGGCGAGATGTACGAGGCAGAGATGCCCAGAAATGTCATATTTTATACAGGTTAAAATACATTTCCGATGTTGAGGTCTTTTAAAAAGTAGGCAGTGTTGTTAGGTAGTTAAGTCTAAGTGCTCTTTGTGTTCACCCATAAAGATGGCCTGTGTCATGTAGATATCTTAGAAGAATTGCATATGAATGAGGGATGTGGAGGTGGAAAGGTCAACTGCTTTGTAACTCAGGTCAAAGAGGCATTTTCGTGAATGGGAAGGGCTGGGTTAAAGAAAGTTCAGTCTTATATGGGGGAAGGGGACCAGTATCCCTGAGACATGCACATATGTTTAGGACAAACAAATAAGAAAGACTTCAAAGACAAAACCAAAGGTTTATTTTTCAGAGAAAGACCAAATAAAGTCAAATAAAAAAAAAATCCACTTTGATTATCAGTTTCATTGAGGAATGCCTCTAATCCAGAGGTAGTTCACTGAGAAGCAACGGAGAAGGTAAATTCGCATGTTGGCTGTCTCCTCTAATCACACCCTTCCCTTCCTCCTCCACCCCCCCACCCCGTGTGAACAACCTCAAGGCATACTGTCTATAACAGATGAACTCTCCCACTCTATCTGACCACACAGCCAAGAACGCTCTACTAAAAACATGTTTTTAATGGCCAGAAAGTTCGCCTTCAAAGTGGAGTAGTAAACCAACCTGTAGGCTATGCCTAACCCCTGTAGGAAGCTGGCGGACTTCCCAGCATGATAAACCAAGGGCACCAGGTGTAGCCTAAGAATATCCTCCTTGGAGTACATTCAGCCTCCAGCCTCTCTGTGCAGATCCATCTTCATCCTCTCCTGTTGCACGGCTCCCCCAATATCAGGCCCCTTTTCTATCGCTCCCACAGTCCCTTCCACGCCGCAGTACCAGATTAACACTGACCTTTCTGTCCAAATCTGTTACTCCTGAACCCACTTTACTCATCTCTGGGAGCAGCAGGTAGCTTCTGGACATGGTTACAGACAAGAGCTTACCCAAATCCCAGTATTACTGAGCTTTCCGAGAGTAGAATTTTTCTCCAGGCCAGCTCCTGCCACTGGCTACTTTAGCCTGGCCCTGGGGAAATGGGGAGGATTGCAGTCAAGGGTTTACCACCTTCTTGCTCCTTTTGAACTGGACTGGAAGTAACGTTCCTAAGAAGCCCCCTTCACGTGTGGGCTGTAACCTCTTACAGGCACAGACGACGCAGAGGGCAAAAGTGTGCCTTGTATGTTCTTCCTTGTATAACTCTGTAAGCCAAGCCAAGCCAAGCCACAGATTTATTTTTCTTCTTGGCCTGCGTAGTTTCATAGCAACAACTTTTCAACAAGCATTACTGGAGATGTATTATTTCTTCTGCAGTAGAAATTGAAAAAAGATTTCCATTGTAAGAGATTTTTACAATGACTTTTAATCATTTTTTTCCCCTCATATCCACTTAGCACCCCAAGTTGATTCTCTCACCAGAATACCACCACTGTGGCCTCGCCTTTGTGTTACATTCACTGTGTATATATATCTCCATGGACATTTTACAAACAAACAAAAAAAATACTCTGATCATATCTGTCTGTATTCAGTGGAACTTAGAAGTGCACTTAAGAAGCAAGATTAGAAACTATTTTTTAAATGTATTTCTAGGAGTTGTTGTAGGATTTTTTTCCCCACAGAAGAAAAAATCTTAGAAGACAGGTAGTATAAAATAAGATAAATATGTACTGGAGTACTATCACAACCTGCATGAAGCAGTTAATAAGAGTGTTTACTAAGACACCTGTTATAATGCAACTGCCAGGAGCTAATGGTGCAAAAACATTGAAATAAGTTTCCCTAGTTAAGGTGTCCTCTGTGCAGTCTGGATAATAATTCTTAGGCCAAAGTTTATTGACCACATAAGGGTATTCTGCTGGATTTGATAGTCCCTCAGAAGATCTCTGTATAACATTCTCCTGGAAAAGTTTTCTTGTTGAAATTTTTTGGTTGTCAGTCCAGTGGCAGAGACCCTCTGGAGTTTAAGAGTCTAGTGATGATCAATGGAATCAGCTGCATTGTGCATTATCTATTGTACAAATCACCCAGAAGACTCAAATAATAGCCAAAAAATGAAAAATTTAGATTAGGGCACCTAAATCTTAATATATCTTCAATATATACGTTCTTGACTTCGAATTATGTATTTCCCCCAAAAAAAGTAGACACAATTGCCACTTTTTTAAGCAATGAAATGGTGCAAAGATGAAAACATATCATTGAAAAAGCTCGATTACAAGGTTAGCTTCCCTTCTTGAGGAATGCAGAAGGACAAGCAAAGACTTTACGGCGCTGGCATTCTCCTTTCACCTTTACAGTACACAGAGACAAAGAAAACAGTTACATTGACATTGCGATGGGTAATGACAGTTACCTCCCCATGTGGCTCATGTGGGGCAGACTATCCCTAAGGTTTGAAATTTGGGGAAGAATGAGATGGAGGATTCCTGTCAGTAACACACAAGAGGCAGAGTTGCTTTCTGGTTTTACAGGTGGAGGTGCCAGAGGTTTGCTAAATCCATGCATTTCCCGTAATGGGAAGCCCTCGAAGTCTGCTCCTCATGGGAGAGACGAGAGATACTCTCGCACATGCGGCTGCCTTCTAGGACCCTCTTTTCCCTTCTGCTCTGACACAAAGCCAAAGGTTTTCAGGGAATTTGAAAACTTTTTTATTTCAAGGCCTAACCAGCACATGTACACCCCTCGACAGAGGAGAGAAACCAGTGAGACTGTGGCTGCTTTTCTCTAGACAATGCCAAGAAATAGCTGGATTTTGTTGGAGGCAGTGACTACCAGAAACTCACAAGATCTCGCCATCCAGCGTAATTTACACCCAATCAGCAATGCATAAATTATAAAACGCCTTACCTCATCCCTAAATTGCTCACACCCTTTGCACATATCTCAACTGACTTTTTAGAGTCTCCCACAAAAAGGGGGAAGGGAAGATTATAGGCTGGCTTTTCCACAGGAGAACGGATTATCATATGACTTAGCCAGCTCTGAGAACATGTAAGGACGTATCACATAATAATCGCATATTTGAATATTTCCATGAGAACATCTCATCCCAGCTGAGCCAGAATCCTTTCTTTGGGGGAATGAAAGATCTCAGCCCTCTACAGAATGAAAGAAAATGAGCACTAGGGCAAAAAAGTGAGTAAGTCAGCACATTTTTGTCAACCTACAACAAATTGGAAAATGGTCACGTCTTCTGTGGTAAATTACATTTGGAGAAGAAATTAAGGAAAACCAGAAACCTCCTTAAAAAAATTAAATTTGACAAAAGTGAAAATTTTGTCTTCTTTGGTGCTTCAGTTTATTTTTTAAAGTTCCATAAAATGTGAGAATTTTCATAGCTGATAGTTCCCTGCATCCTGCTGCTCTTTAGTTCCCAGGCTAGCTCTATTGCTGGGTGAAACAGAAAGATATCTTAGAGCCAACACTGCTTTGCACAGTGAGTCACAAGCTAGAATAGCTAAAAAGAGCTCCACAATTTATTCCTGGTTTTAAATGGGAACTGAGTACGATCCTTTTGATCAAACTGCTGCTGGAAACCTCCCCTTATGAGCCATCGGTAACACTTCTCATCTCCGTGTGTATTTCCCTTGATGTTATTACAAGCAATAATCACTGAATTAGGGAATCAAATGCATATTTGAGGGAATCAAGGACATTCAGAGCATTTCAAGGTGACTTTCACTTAGTGAATGAACTGATTCCAGATAACAGAGATTTCATGCAATTTTAGATAGAGTTGGCAGTTCAAAGTCCGGTATGTTCTGTTATAGGGGATAATATACAGAAAGCAGCCTGTCAAGAAGAGAACAGACTGATTCAGTGAGACACCCTTGGAAACAACAGGATTAATGTTATTCCATCTCTCTCTCAATCAGGTAATCTCAGATAGTCACAGAAGAGTGACTAGAGATGTGCTCACACTGATTATCCATTTATTAGGACTTTTGAAGGGAAATAGAACCTCAAAATCAGAACAATTAAAATAATTCTGGGTTGTAGGATTGATGTAGCAGAGCTTTTTGGTTATAAACATTGCAAAAACACCCAACACACTTAGTAGAGTGGCTCTGAATACACAGCAAAGTATCAAGACACATTAAAAACCTCATCCTTTCCGGCTATGTGTTCCCTTATGTCATTAATTTCTTAATCTATTTTAAAACTACCTACTCGCTGCCAGTCTGCAACACTTCTTCAGACAGCTTGCCATTTATAAGACAATGTCCTGAGAGCTGACATCAATGGAAAATGCAAGCATTCAGTTCTTCACCAGATTTAGCTGCACACTGCTCCACCGTCTCTTAGAAAACATGACATTTTTTTCCACTACAGTTACTTCACTTAGTAGATTACATATTTCATACTATAAAATTCCTAGAACGTCAGCGGCTAGTCCTGGGATAAATTCAATATCCTTAATAAAGAAGCAATGAAAGGTTAGTGGCTCTGTGGACAACTGAGAAACAGAAATTAAGTGTGGATAAACTTTCTTATTTGGCATACTTGAGAAGTGAATAAACTACCCAAATTAGAAGTGAGGGATAAACTTTGCTAGAATGTGTTCACCCTTGATTTGACCTTTGACTCCAAATATATAAACCTTTTTGTATTTCCTGCAAGGAGTCCAGCAAGTTTGCACATAAATTCCTCTGCTGACCACACTTCTGCCTCATGGTCTTCACCAGCCTTCAGAAAGTTTAAAAGATTCTTCTTCAGATATCCTCCTTCCCCAAACATCCTGCCTTCCACCCCTCAAAGAGTATTTTATATTCATCTACTCCTATTTTGTCAGGAAGCAGAATAAATGCACATTGCAGATGTGGTGTTCCTTATTTTAGCTAGGGCCTCCAGTAGGGATAAACGTGCAAACTGGAGCGGAGTCCCAGGAGATGGTTGTTTGCAGTTTGCCAAACAGGGCTGTACGCAGCACCGATGATTCACCCTGCTGATGCTGACTGTTTCTCAAACTCTGGAGAGGAGTCAGAAATGGCATGGTGGAGGAGCAATTAAAGATAATATTCTTCTCTTTGATACAATATTTTCATATGGAACTGAATCACTCACTTTCAGATAGTTCTGAAGATCTGAAACACTTTGTTCAAGCTCATTTTCTAAATGAAAGAATCTTTTTTTAAACAAACGTTTTCTTTCTTTCAATATTTTTTTCATTTTTACAAGGACCTGTTTGTTCCCCTGAAAAGCTGAATAAACACTGAAAATGCCTAGCTCTGTGCCTGAATACTCGAACAGTCACAGCTAGGAAAGAGTTCCTTTCATGTGCATGACTGCAGACAGTCCTCTCCAATGTGGACTTGTGGTCCGTTTGTGGCCACATAATTTTGTGACTGTTGGGAAAAGTCTTCTATATATAACCCTGAAGCCACCAGCTTGAATGGCTTCAGACCGGCTAGCCATTCGGTTGCACATAACATCTACTGAGAGGGCTCACCTGAGAACTTAATTGATGCATAAGTCTTATTTGACTGGATTATAAATACCAGCTCCCATTCAAGAGTTCAGCTCCCTGGATTCATGTTACCTGAAGGGCAGCGTAAGTCTGGCCATAATCTCTTGTGATGGCTTACATCCATTGAAATAATGACACCATGAATCACAAGAGTAAAACCTGTATGTACATGAAGCAGAGTTTTCTTGGCAACTGACCCACTGAGCTAACACTCACCTCTGGAAGATGTCCAGAAACCTCAACACCTTAGCAACTATGCGAAATAGCAACAATTCTGCCGCGTTACCTCCCTGAAATACGGCCATCTACTGCGGACACTGAAAATGTGAAATCCAGGGCTAGGCTCACAGGGAAGTTTTAACTCTCTATTGAAGGACCCAACTGTCAGGATACCTCAGCCCTGAGTTACACAGCTAGCTGCATGCATTGCTTCCTAGTTGCATGCACTGCTTCACACGTAATGCATGCAAAAATGTAGGCTCTAGGCATATAGTTCCCCCAAAGCCAGCAGGCTAAGCAGGTGGCACATGTTAGCCAACAGAAACTGTAAGATTTAGACCACATCTCTAGCCTTTGTGGAATCCCCTACTCCCATATTGATTTCAAACCACGCAGCTTTGCCTCGGTGTGAGGCCCTTCTGCCAGTCCTTCTCAGAAAGTATGGCCTTACCAGTGGCTGTCGTCCATAGGTGGACTTATCTGAGTATTTCTGCAAAAAAAGTGCAACTAGAATAGATTCATTCCTGTGCTATAAGGCGGCTAAATCTACATTTTCCACTCCCAAACCACTGCAGCCGATGCTACCCTGGAACAGAAAAGAGAAGGATCTTCTCAGTCGCTCTTGTAGAAGCTATAGCCATCCTTGTAGACTCGTAAAATATTCATTGTGCCCTAGAAAAAAGACAAGAGTGAACACATCACCATAGCTCACTGTTTCCTTATGATTCTCATCTGGGAGAAGAGAAGAATCTCACTTTCTGCTCTCTCCTCCAATTCAAAATGTAAATGTTTGAAAGGAAGTACTCTGTTCCACAAGAAACCTAAGGCTTAGCCACTTAGTGTTAATCTCATCTTGTTCTTCTTTCCTGCCTCTGACCTAATGAATATTTAATTATTCCCTGGAAAGTGGAATTTAAGAGAACTCCACTCCAGCCTCCTATCTTCTCTTAGAAAGTGTATTCTGGCCTTGTTCCTCCTCCTGTGAGGGCTCAAACTGTCGAAGGTCATTAGAGGTCTGAAGTACTGCAACTACCACCAGCCTAAGTATTTTGTGCAAAGCCTTTTCTAATAGATGTGGACTGAAAATGTTTGTCAATTGAGCAAGAGAGATGGAGAGGAGCTTGTCTGCAAAGCTTGAGGGAGTTATGCATCAACTGGCTCCTGAGAATTGAACAATGTTAAAAATGAGGCATTTCCAGCATACTCAAAGGTAAAACTTTAGGGACTTTGCTAATAAGCACATAAGTGACTGTNGAGTTATGCATCAACTGGCTCCTGAGAATTGAACAATGTTAAAATGAGGCATTTCCAGCATACTCAAAAGTAAAACTTTAGGGACTTTGCTAATAAGCACATAAGTGACTGTGGACTTGGACAACACTAAAATAAGGCAAAGCAAAATGTTGCATTTTGATGATTAAAGTAGCAAAGAGAAGCTGAAGTCCCAGTTAATTTCTTCCTTATTTTTCAGACTAAGAGCCTTAAAGTCCTCTGGTGACCATAGCTTTTGTATGCTCATGGCAATGACACACTTGGGACTGAGTGCAGACAGCAAGGGAGGGCGTCCAAGGTGTCAGTTCTCCATGGCATTGCCACAGATAGCTCCGAGCTGTCATCGTCTGCATCTCCAATGTAAGACACGTGTTAATGAGATAGGGCGGAGGTGTGAGGCTGTCCCTACCACGCTGTGTGAGGCAGCCTGATAGAGCAGGTCACAGAGGGCCTGCAGGCACCACTCAGACTGCGGCAAATTGTACTAGGAGGAGCCACTGCAGCACAGTAACACATCTAAAGAAACACTGACACTTCCAGCAACCTTTCCCCAAATGCCTTGAGGAGTTTAACTAGCAGTTTCATGCTCTATGTCATGATTGTATTACAGGAGAAACTCTGAAAATAGCACACCTTTTTTGATCCTGCTGCCAAAGGAAGAGATGGGATATCTGGCAGCAGAAAGCTGCTGGTTCTGGCAGAAGGAGCACAGCCAGGAGAGAGGCAAGGGTCAGTGCTTACATGTGACACCAGGGCTCTAAGTTGCTGCTTACTTTAGCTTAATCTCAGCTCAGACTTGGGACACGCAATTTGAGAGGAGCACTGAAAATTTGTCCCCAGAAATGCAGGAGTAAGAAGATTACTTGGATAACAGGAAGTTCACCGAATCCCTGTACTCTCACGATATTGTAAACATGAAGTTCGTACAGCAAGAAAGAAGTTTATGCAACAGGAATTGTAACAAGAAGAGATCCAGCTGGAGGTAAACTCAGTCAGATTCATAGAAGTGCAGAAATACAAAACCTTGGAAGACCATCTTCTCCCGTCCTTTAGACTGAAGCTGGTCAATGGTCTACACTAAGATCTTTCCCTACAGATGTTTGTCTAACCCATCCTAAAAGCCTCCAGTGAAGGAGACTTCACCACTTCCATAGGAGAACACTTTCAGTGCTTTAACAGGCAAACAGATGCTTTCTCTTATACCCAGTGAGATCACTTTTGGTTAAATTTAAGCTAATTTATGTTTGCTCTTACCCCATTGGCCCCGAAGAACAATTTATAATCATCTTTCTTTGCAATAACATTTTATAACAACAGAAGGGAGAAAAATGTTTCCTGTCTTACTGGGATCAAGTAGAAGGAATAATTACCTCCCACATCATTGTCAGCTCTTGTGAATGCAACCCAGAGTAAGATTTGCCTGCTTAGCTACAGTGTGAGATTTTTTTTTACTCGTATTTAGTCTGTGTGCAACTGCACTTTTTTCTGGTATCCTATAACTAAAGGAAAAACTCCAAAATCCTGCCTTCCTTTGAAACACATCTAGCATTCTGGTTGCATTGTTTCATTAATTGGCCAGTACATAAAACTGTTCATCATTTAACTTTGTAGTTCAAGGAAAAATAGAAACTACTATAATTATATAGGGTATATGCACGTCCTTAATCTTTCTTTCTAGAACAGACTTGCTCTTCTCCCATAAGAATGGAGGTCCCCACTATGCTGGAAATTACTCAACATAAAGTGTTATGAAAATCAAGGGGTAAATTTTATTGTTACAAAACTTTTATTAAGGCTGTATGAATACTTGGATACTTGCAACTTATTTATTTATAAAGGAAAATTAAATCACTGATACCAGAAGGATCAGCTTGGGTCCTCTTACTTCGGTTAAACTTAAAGAAATTGTTCCAATGTATAGTCCCACAGGACTATATAAACCTTCAGTAACACAGAGGTTTCAGGAAGAACCTATTTCTGCTTCCAGAATCTGCAGCGATACAGAATTAGTCACCATGAACATATACACAATGTCATGTTCCAAATGAATGCGAGAAAAACACAGTGTAACTAGTAAAAGCACTAAGTTTAAAAATGTTACACTTA
>RSEF01000002.1:134958464-134990802 GCA_003993805.1 Himantopus leucocephalus
TTCTCCTCAGGGCTGCTCTCATTCCATTCTCCACCCAGCCTGTTTTTGTGCTTGGGGTTGCAATTTCACGTAAAGGCTCTCTAAACCATTCACTAGCAGAAGCGAGCAGTGCACCCAATAGATCCATGAATTGCTCCCTGACTGGAACAGGCAGAGATGAGGTATACATAGAAAGTGAGGTGTCTCTGGCAATGTTTCACTAGACTGAGATCATTTTCCTACAGGAATCCAAACCGTACCAATACGTTCTTCTGCCACGCACTTCAAACTGAGTCCTACAACAGCTCTTGTTTGTGAGGTGTTAAGAATTGCCGTGCGTAGTCCAAAAAATCACAGAATTAAATATAAACACAGAACAGCTGTGAGGTGTGTACAGCTCAGCAAGGTAAACCCTTAAAAGCAAGCCCAGAGAGCATGGGCTTGCCAGGCCTTCACACCTAGCACAGGAGCACCATCCTTAGGATGAACACTCCTGCAGAAAGCCTGGTGCTCTGGTGTCCCAGGCAGTTACAGCTAGCTGTGAGCTTAAAGCCAGCCTGGGCAATAGCGGTTTCCATTCCCTGAATACATCAAGACAACGTTCAATGCAATTATAAACTAGGCCTGCAGTCCCAGAAATTCAACAGTGTAGCACATATACAACACAAAACACCACAACTTCATAATCATGTATAACAAGGTACAGTGTTTGATTTCTAACAGATTAGCAGCTCCTGCTGCTTCTTCTCCACTTGCTGTTGGAGTCTTCTCTGATCTAATCGGCTTTTGCAATAGCAGCAACAGAGTTGGAGTCTGAACTCCAGGGATCTGTGTCAATAAAACAGGATTAGGATCTTTACGGACCTCAGTCAAATGCTAGGGTTTACAATTTCAGATATAAACAGCATGCACAGATGAACTGTTCAAAGCAAAATTTCTGTTGGTAATTGCTTTTAGCAATGAAAAAAAGGAGAAGAAAATTTCGTGACATCCATGCCAAGGCGTCTGCAAGCAGAATGTTTCTCTCAGGCATTACTAGCCAAGTTGTGTAAACGCATCATTAAAAATTTAGAAAAAGCAATATAAATATTTTGTGTATGAAACCACAGCTAACATTACAGAGTTTAACTGCTGTTGCACAGCTCACTGCTAGGGGTAATCAGCTAGACTTTATCCTCACGGATGGGCCCTCCACGTAGAGCCCCGGCCCCCTGCTCAATACAGACAGGCTCCAAGACAGAGCAAGCAGGAGATGGGTCATCCCTTTCCCCACACCATGCTACCAGTGATAAGCTCTTTGAAGGTCACTTAACTAAATTATGTATCCTCATGTGGACAACAAAAGAAAGGGAACTGATGCCCAGTTCAGAAGCATCAAATCTAGCTGAAAGCATTGGGAGTTCAGAGGCTGGGCTCGGTGGAGAGTTTTGAAGAACCTCCTTTGAGGTGTAAAAGGGTATTTAGACAGAATTGTGTGCCTATGGTTTGAAAAGGGGTCCAGGAAGATCTTGCACAGCTCTCAACATGCCTAAACTCATCAGCACTAATCTTTTGGCCTGCACGTTCCTCACTGACCTCTTCAAGGGCAAATAACATGCTTTCTGCTGACCCCCTGCAACACCCGGCTGGTGCGGGTGGTTTAGGGTTTCTCTCTGGATCTTGTCCTTTGTAATTTGTCTTTGGTAATGCAGATGAAACAGGAAACAGTATCCAGAAATACAGCAGCTAGGGATTTGGGGATTCTCCATTTTGAGCCCTGAAATTCAATAATCAGTGATCACAAGCTGAGCATTTATCATCAAGAATTGCTTCTGAAAACTTGACTCACTCTTTTTTTCTCCCTTTATGACTCATGCTCAGTCCTGCTTTCCTTTGGTAATATTAAAAAAACCCCACAGATCAGCATTAACAAATCTGAAGTGATCCTTTAGGACATTTATTTTATAGCTTTACACTGTTAATGTACATTGTAGCAGATAAATTATAACAAGCATTCACTTGCCAGCATGCTCCAAACTAAGTAAACAAAAAATGTCCTGTCTCGATGTTAATTTCTTTATTTATTTGCTGACTAAAATCAGTTGTGCTCACAGTAAAACAAGACAGAGACATGAGTTTCTGTGATGTTCTCTGCACAAAAGAACAGTGAAAGTTTGTCTCAGCATAGACCTCTGTCTGAGCAGCGCAATGGGTCAGAAGAAGGAAGAAGCAGCTATTCTAAAAATATGTATTTATGTGTTCTTAATAAAAACCACAAACAAGATGGCCTTTTCGACCAAGCACTGAAAAATATGTGGGAACGAACTAATTTTTCCCTTGATCCTCATTAGATGCCGTTAGCAGTTGCTGCACTTACAGAAAAAGGTTTCTTCTCTGCATAAGGAGAAGTTGTTGTGGAAAGCAGCGATAACGCCTGAGGTACTTCTTTCTGAGTGCTTTTGCAAGCAGCTCAGTGGAGCTTACAAATGCCCCTTTAAACTATTTCAGCTTTGAAGGATCAGCAGGAGAATCTTAAAATCAGAAAACAAAGTATTTACAGCTACTGGACCGAATATTTTTGAATGAGGGTTTGGAAGCACATGACCACATGGAGTTTTAAATTGCATTAAAAATACAATATTTATGTAGCTGTCCTTCCTGTCATTTTTTCAGACCTCCAGTATTGTTCCAGAGAAATAGTCCTGCACAATGTGTAATAATGCATCACAGGACCCTGTTCCCATAGATCTGTAATTTCTTAGTTTAACCTTCACCTAAACAAATATTCCCTTAAATAAAATAGAATAATATTCTCAGTGTCATGTGCTGAGTCTTTTCAGTCTCTTGGAAGAGTAAACAGAGCCCCCCTGCCTGTTCCTGCTTCCTTTGACTCCTGCTTCCTTTCCCACGTGCTGTATTTCTCTAACTGTTTGACCCGTGCCTGGGCCTTGCAGGTTCCATCTTCCTTTCTTAGCCTGGCACTGTGTGGCTAATCAGCCACGGAAACGAGCTTTGCCACCTTCCTTGGGAAACTTTTCCACTTTATGGGAAATGAATCCATGTGGGTGTCAGAGAGGCACTGGACCCTCTTCACACAACAACACATTGTTTCTCTTATCTTGACCTTTCTGTCTCTTCTTTAATTCCCTACATTTTTTTCTGAACTATTGGATTCTTGGCTAGTTTTACTGTTTGCTACAGAGTATTCCTCTCTTAAGATTTGTTTTTTGTTGTCTTTTTTTTTTTTTAACTGACGTATTCCATGGAAAGAAATGCTTATTTTAGTCAAGATATGAGCTAGTCTAAAAGAAAAATGTTCTTTTTGATCCACACACCTTAGGCTCCTAAATCCAGACATCATTTCTGAAAGCAGTTTTTCAAGAGGAAATCAATTAAAAAGATGGTAGTTCAGAAAATTCTTCTCAGCTTAACTGCTGCGTAAATGATGTGTAAAGTAAGTATGTAAAAAGACAACAGTGCCGCACTTAGAGGAATTGTTCTACTTTGATGCTACATCCCAGCTGGCACCTGGTTTTGGTGTCAATGATGTCACATTAGAATATCAGCTGTGTTTCTCTTTTCCTTTCTCCCACTCGTTTACCAAAACAGTATGATGTTCAGTGCTCCCTACCCTACTTTGAATAAATTTTCACTATTATATACATCTGTCAAGGGTTTACGGTGAATATTAAACTGTTGAACATTAAATTAATATTAAATATTGAACAGTGAGTGTTAAACAGGTGAATATCAAACAGTTCCAGAATGATGCAGGAAGAAATGTCTTGTTGATGATACCCAATCGTAAGAAAATGGCAAAAATCACAAATGGTAATGATTCCTTTGCATCTGAATACACATTATTAAAAAGGTCTTCAGCAATTACAAAGCCTTTTTGTGATATTTTGTGATTGTAAACGTGTATAGGCCATGATACCAACTACTTTGAGACATATCACAGCTTACAACCTCCGCTCTACATCATCCAACAAGCTGTTTAAGGAGAACGCACTGATTTTTGCTCTGAGTTTATTTACTGGGGCAAAAAGACTACTGATCGGACCTTAGTAGTAGCCACATTTTAGTAGCTTCTGTTATGGCATGTAACAAATTCTTTTGATTTTTGTACTCTTACATATTTCTGATAGAGATGTGGATCCACATAGCAGTGACACTACCAGAACTGTTCACGTACCTGTCGTAGTATATGGGAATTTGCTTTTATTGCATTTGAAGACCTCCTAAGGAATACTCTACAGAATTCAGGGATTTCCAGAGAGTAGGCTGAAAATCTCTATGCTTCAATATCTTCTTTTGGGTATTCCCTCCTCTCCTGAATTACATGTACTTCACAAATGTAGGGTATGATTATTTCAAGCCTGAAATAGAAACGAACACTTAGAATGGGGAAGACCTAAAAGGCTGAAATGGCAATAAAGCCCACCAAGTTGATAAGAAGGTAAGAGGTTACAGCCCTCCACATACAGAATGAATACCTGGTCCTGCTGAATTGCAGGATTAGTAGCAAAGATTGAATTTATCTAGCCTAATTATGTTAAGAATAAGAAGAAATTGCTGTGGACAGAGATATCTACGCTTCCCAGAAACCTGGAGAGACTTATATTTGATCAGAAAGTCTCTATTTGAAACTGGAACTATGCTTCTTGCTTTGTAGGCATGGGACACTGACTCACATTTAGGGAGTATCTAGGGTCAGCATGGGACACCATGTTAACATTAAAAATGGATAGCTGATATGAGATTGGGAAATCTTGTTTATAACCACTCTCCATAACCCCCTGAGCGGTTTCTGTCTAAGAAAAATCCATGGCAAAAGAAAGTCCTACACAAAAGTTTGTAACTACCTTTGGATTGGACCTTGTCAGCAGAAAAGCAAAGAAATATTTCCTTTGAAAATTGCCGTTGGCCATAAGCAACACCTACAGACATGATTACATGCTCATCTGTTGTCATGTCAGCTAATTAGTGGTGCAACTAAGATTAGGATAAGGAAAGAGGTGCTCAGTTTTGCAATAATAGCATGCTGCTAAAACAATTTCACAGGTGAATTTTGGATAAAGAAGGAAGGGACCCCATGGTGTGCTTTTTTTAAGATCTCGGTGAACGAGAAGCAGGTGCTTGTCCCTCTCAACAAATCACTTCTAGTTTTGGTAGTCTGTGAGGAGCCAGTGAAGAGCAATTTAAGACATACTTGATGATGCCATAGCTCTTGTTTAATAATATACAGGCACTCGTTTAGAGGGTGACGATAACAGAAATGTTTAACTAAGCACATGAAACCGAATAATGCTTCTGAAACCTAATGCAAGCATGAATCCATTTTGGCATGTTCCTAGATAACTGTCAATGTCTGCACACATCCATTATTAACCATTTCAGTTTCTTAAAAGGTACAGTTATTGATCTCCACTCACCACACTGCAAAGAAGCGAATGCACTAGGTGGAATAAATGCTAGCAGGGAGACACCAACTCTGAACATCTTGCCTGTCTTTTCCAAGTAGTGGAAAAAGGCATTATAATCTGATCTGACCATGCAGTGCCCAAATAGCCAAACAACCTCTGAAACTCCCAGTAAATTCTTTTGGCTTTACTGTACATTAATTTAGGAACTTTCAAAAAAGTTTTCAAGGGCCTCCAAAGCTATGGCACAGCTGATTCAGTTCATCAGTCAAAAATGAGAAATATGGTGGTCAGTGAGCACCAGTAGCAAAGCAGAGATGACGGCCTCTGCATTATGCAGAGGAAGCAAAAGCCCCCTCTGAGAGCTGATAGCATCAGTTAGGTAGAGGAGTCACTTCCTGAGTGGAAGCTGAAATCAGATATAATTCTAATAATATCTACCAGGAAATCACAAAAATCTCCAGGATTCATTAGTTTCCCAGAAGATGTAGATGTTTGTCTGAATCTCAAAAGTCAATGTACATGGTATTTGTTTTCAGCAAGTTCAACAAGGAGTATGACAAAGATCCTGTTGCCCTTGCCTCCAAACTTATTCATGTTTCTTTATAAGTTGCTACCTGATGAGCCATTTATATAATCGAGTCCCATGTTATTTCCTCTGCTGTCTCTGCACCAACAATGTCTAATCTGACTTTGCTTCCTACGATTCTTATCCAGTGCTGCATTTAAATGTCAACATCCAGTCCAAAAATCTATGTAAAACAAAAATGACCTATGTTACTTAATATTTTTATGAATTGTTACAATGTCAGTAGTTGTGAATATAAGCCTGGCCATCATAGCTCCCTTTCTGAGACATTTTATTCTCTGTTGTACACTGCATCAAATTTTTGGTCATTAGTGCAGCTATGGCTCTTCCTACTTACCCAGCTTTTCCACCCTTTTCCTCTCTCCCACCTAGACTGCCAAGTACTCTTTCTCTTGATCCCCGCTACTGCCTCTTTATCTACTTAGGTGCCAACCAGGGAATACCATGCTACTAAAGAAATCATTTGGAGATCTTGAATGAATGACCGTATCACTTCAGGCACCTCAGATGTACTCAGAGTGATCACCATCTTAAAGATGAGGTAGAAACTGTCAAAAGCCAATACCTGGTGCTTATACCACCGTTATTGTTTTACATAATCCTAACTTGTCTAATATCTAAATGAATTTCTTCTCCATGTCAGGCAATGCTGTTATACCAGGAAACTGATGGTACAATCATTATAGCTCCTCCCAATCCTGTGCCTGATTTTTGCTCCCATGAACTAGCGTAAGGCGTAGTATGGCAATGTGCTCTGGAGAAGCAGTATACATAACGATAGCTACGGTCCCACACCAAGATATTATTTCTATTTACTTTTTTGTTGATAAGTGAACAGTAAATGTGGGAGGGGAGCCACTTACTTAGGAGGCTTACTTATGGTCATGAGTCACTCTGTAAATCAGTAGACTTGGGACTAGCTACTCAGAAACAGTGCTTTCCACTTTGCCAGTATTCATTGTAGGGCAAAGGCATCCTAACCTAAGGATCATATTAGCAATCTGCACGCCAACTTGAGACCTGCACTTAATTTGCACAGTAGGGAAAAAGGTGCAGGAGTGTCTGCCTCAAGAGGATGATGTTGAAGTGGAAAGGATACTGAATTTAGCCGAATTAGTTAACCAGTTGGTCTCTTTAAACATTCACTGTAAGCAACGGAGAGATTCCTCCCGAAGGTGATGCAAGGGATGTAAATTAAGTTCCTGCTGTAGGTCCCCTTTAGGAGAGCACCTGGCTTTTCATTTGCTCTTCAGAGAGTCAATTTGGCTATTTTACCTAGCCAAAGTTGGAGAGTATTAGTATGTGCCCTCAACTCAGCTGCCTTCTCCCCTCTCTGCATTGACAGTGTTCGAGCTTCAGGCATCATCCAGCATGTCCAACATTTATGGTTGGACTAGATGATCTTACAGGTCAACCTTAACAACCTTAACAACCTTAACAATTCTATGATTCTATGTCATTAAAGACCTCAAAGTGCTGACTGCAGTGTGTTTCCTTGCAAAGCTTTGTTTGCCCTGTGAGCTCTTTTTTGGCTGTTGGTGGAGGTGTTTTCAAATAATTTCCAAGTCAAAAGATAGATCTTTTCCAAGACCACAGGTTACAGAAACTCTTCTGAGGACTTGGGCTGAATTTCTGTTTTTTAATATCAGCTTTCTTCTGGAACAATTAAGATCCATACTTTTTCACAGAAACATTGGTACTTCCTGAATAATTTTTATTTTCTCTAATGCAAATTTTTTATTTATTGTCATAAAACTTAGTTGTTCTCATTACACCTCACTGATGGTACATGCAGTAGTCACAGAGTTCACTGATCCATAAGTGACCACAGGTGTAATGACCCCAATTGCCTGCACATCCATGTGCTCAAACGCACAAAGACAGGATTTGCATCCAAATGGGTGTTTGGAAGAATACTTTATAGGCCATAATGAAGCTATATTGTTGTGTAACCACTGCTAATGTGCTTTTGTAATTGGTTTTGAAACTGTATTTTAGCATTTCAGAAACAATTAGGTGGAAGAATTAAAAAACCTTTAGAAAGGTGCAATTCACGTCTGATGTCTAATTTAAGGGCTCCAAAGAAAAAGTGAAGCACTTGTCAGTCCCATCTAACAGACCTTTGCACAAGGTATTGCTTTTTAGGTTTTGGACTGAGTTATATATTGCTCTTTTTACATGAAAACACTAATTTTTTGTTTTAAGTTTGGAATTGGGAAAGTATTACAAAGTTGGCTTTTCCTGGACTTAGTAAGATAATACTTCTGAATGTCAGTTCTGAAACTCTACCCTCTGAAAATCTTTCCACGTGGTAATTATCCTGTTATTAAAAATTTTTGCAAGGCTTCAGTTCTGGCGGTAGAAACACCAATGAGGTAGGCATACACAACTTTTATGTTTCTGGGTTTCTCCTTTGCTTTCAGTAGAGCTGCTTTTGTAGCTAAAGCTGCACCTGCATAATATGGATGAGGATAAATGTCAGTGAATGATAGTCACATCCTACATTTGAAAGCTAAAAACTTGAGCTGTAGAGTTTCTCACCTGTTATCTTCTGTATATCTATCAAGTGTCTGATGAGCAGAAATGGAAATTTCCTACAGAAAAACAGCGTTAAATCCCGGATCTGTTAAATTTGATGCAGCTCGACTCGACTGCAACAATAATTTCCACTGAAAAGTGGCTCAGGTCTATCCCCCCATCATTTTTACTTAAAGTTGCACTATGAAATCCACCAAAATGAATTTAAGCAAACTGATTTTAGATTCGTACTACCCCATGCTCAACAGTGAAATTCGTTTTCATGTAAAATTTGTTGTGTCCTTTGAAAGTTTACTGTTACCTAATTGTACTTTTATTACAAAATTCATCATAAGATTTATCAGATTATCACCAGTTTTCACTAAAATATTAGGAATTTTCAAGAATAACTGTCTTGCAACACTACTGGAGATCACGTAGGGATTAAGAAAAGCAGCGATTACTTTTGACTTCAGTCCAGTAAAGCACTTAGGTAAATGAAAACTGCCATTATCATCAACACAGCCATAGATATTTCTAAAGAAAGCAAGATTTACACGCTCACACAGATCATAGTCCAATATCTTATTCATTTATACTGGACATAAGGATTGCATGAACATTTCTAACTTTCTTAAGTTTAGATATTACCATATAAATGACGTTTCAGCAGTCTAAGGAAGTGAAGTATACTAATATGAGTGATAAGGTTTACTGGAGGCTGCGAGGCTGCGTACAAGTTAAGTACAGTCTGCCCTCTTTTAAAGGGCATGTCTCCAACACGAGTATGGGATGTTGGTACCCAGGGTGTTCCTCAGTTATGTTGCTGCCTGCAACTGCCTGAGCTACCTGCATAGAGTCTGTCTGTGTGTGTGTGTATGCTTGTATTTTTATCACAAACATCAGGCTATGTTAACTTATCCAGCTGTAAGGAAAAAACATTATATTCTTTGGTGGAGCCTAAAATGAAATTAATTTAGCTGCTGGGACAGTACTTAAAGGATGCTTTTCTGTGGGCTTGTTTAATGAACCAGCTGTTTCCTATGAAGGGAAGGGTAGATCTCCTTTTTACATTTTACAAAGGAAACTTAAGATTAATTAGAGCAATTAATCTGCATGGTAATAGTATCTTTTGGAATTTTCCACATGCCTACAAGTTTGCATGTCAGCTTTCATGCTCCAAACATATGGTCTCTTTCCTTTCCTTGTCATTGGTTTCAAAGCGAAAGCTGAGTGAATTCTTATTGCTCACTCTGCAAACAGAAGGGTACACAAAAGAATAAGTTGAGCAAATTATATTGACAGAAATGGTCTTGCATAAAACGATAATATCTTACTCTTTGAATCATATTATGGTCACACATGTGAGTTAAAGTAATAAAAGAAGTAATAGTTTAATGCCTATAGAGTTGAAGGAACATTTCCTTTCATCTGAACACGCCAGACAAGTCCTTGTGAAAAGCAAAACCTCGCTACCTTTTGAGTTAACTAAACAGGCCCAAAGGCTTGCATCTTCTTTATATTTAATTGTTCTTTAGGAATAATGCTATTTTTAATAAATCACCTTCAATTGTTATGAAAGACATACATTTGTTTTTTTTTTTTAATTGCCCCGATACAGCTGGTTGAAATAGTTGTTACTGTGATAGTTACATTTTTTTTTTCTACGTATTTATACTACATTTTCTTTCTTGCATTTTGTCATTCTAAACTCCTAATGACAGTTTGGTTAGAAAGCTTCCTCTGTGTGCGTCCATTTTAAAAGGACTACGCCAGAGAGGATTACCTCTAGAAAAGCAGGGAAAGCACCACCATCGTCCACAAGAGTGAGGACCTTTCTGGCAGGTCATGCTTTACTCAAGTACAAGTTTAGCTCGGTGTAGCATCTGCTGAGAAAACTCTGTGGGTGGTGTTATGCCATGATGATACCTAACTGTCCTTTCCAGCTTTAAAAAGGTACACAACCATGTAATGTTCCTTCCCTTGAAATGAATGTTTCTATATCAGCCACATAATCTCCTCAGATATTTTAAATAGCAAACATGATAATCTACATTAATATTGTTGAGACTAAAATTAAATAGATTTGGTTTTAAAATCTAACAGGTGCCATTTGGACAGGTTGGAATGGAGCAGAGCGGGGACTTTGGAGACAGAGGACCTCAGGAGGTCCTGTTCAAGCTTCAGACCATAGTGAGGCAAAAGTTATCAAAACAAAGCTTCAGGCCACAGAAAGACAATAAATATTATTATAACCCCTTCACTGCAGCTTTCTACCCCTCTTCTGTGATTCTATGATCACTGCACAGTGCTCACATAATGTGTCACCTCTCAGTGTTTAATGAGAAAAATTGTAGTTCCTCAGTCTCCCTGTAAAACATCGTTTGCAGCCCCTGTAGACTATGAGTTTGAGCAGTGGGATTGGCTCCATCTCCTGGGCAGGTCCCACAGGCTCTTTTGAGCCTAGAGACTATCCTGGGGGAACACTGAGAAGGCAAGTGCTGAATGGAGAATAGCTGTAAATCTGTCTTTTACAGGACCTTGCTAGAGGATGGGAATTTTTTAGAGAGATCATCTTGTTTCTCTGGGCTCAGCAGTACCAGCCCTTCCCCTCACTACTACCAAAAAAAAGTGAAGTTGTCAAAACCTCAGTTTGACTATAATAGCAAACAGGTTTGATCTGATCTGTGTTCTGAATCCAAAGTGATGCTGTCCTTTGGCCCTCAAATATGTGATTAATTTTGATAAATGTACTTAAAGATCCACTAATATATATATTTTAAAAAAAAATAAATTGCTGTATTTGTTTCCTGGGGAGAAGAAAGCTCAGGCACAGGAAAATGGTAGTCCTTAGCAGTCCATCACTTATGCAGTCCTCTAGACAAACAAAACTAAACTGGAAGGGGGGGCAGGGCGAATGCTCCCTGTTTCAAAGGATTTTCTATTTTCTCCTCTCCTTCTTTCCTTTCTATTGTTCTGCCTGATTTTCACTGCTCTCTGTAATGGCATTTCCTTAAGGTCAATCTATTGTTATTTAGGAGTGTGATTGAGATATCAGGCTGAGTCATGCAACATTTGCCAGCTCCACACCTTTCAGCATTCTGCTGCTGAGTGGAGGTAAAATAGCTGTCGTTACTACCACTTCCTAAATAAAAGCTGCTTTTTAAAGAAAATGAGTAAGAAAAGGATTTCGAAAAAGAAAATTACTTTTTAATGCATTTTCTTAGGGTTTTCATAAGCCTGCAATGAAACTGAAGCTGCCCAGGGCCAGCAGCATTCACAAATAATGTCTTAGTAACACATGCATCTAAGTTTAAGAGAGAGAAACAGGAGAACAACAGGAGAACTTCAACAAAGAAGCACATTTTAAATCCACTGAGGATGCCAATTAAGAATGAATGAGAAAAAAAAAAAGGTCTACCTAAAAATTCTGACAGATTAGTGAAAATCTGTTTTTCATTTCACAAATAGAATTTTACACTGGTCACCTGCAAAAAAACCCTTAACTGGAGATGAAAAAGTCTGCATAAAGGCTGCCGCGTGTGAAATATATCTAATGTGAGCCATGACACTAACCTTAATTTTCTTTGCAGCAATCTTGTACTTCAAATTATTTTGCATTTGCCTTTATCAGCTTTCTAACAACTACATAAAACATCTGTATTGCAGCTCAAAACTCTTAAAAGGGGCATCCTGAGATGGCTCCACATGTAGGCAGGTACTTGTTAATTCTAAATTTCTCCATTTGGCTGTCATTAAGAAACTATTAGAAACTAAACGTATTATACTTCTGATGTGGGGCAATGCTGCAGAGCTTCTACTGAAGGAACTAAAGGTCTGGCTAGGTACATAGGCATGTGTTTACATTTGCCACCTTAGCTCTACAAAGCAAACTTCGCTAACTAAATCCGAGCAGAATGTTATTTGTTTTTTTCTTCCTTCCAGATTTGCCCTTGCGGTCATTGCTCAACATTTCCCCTCCTCCCTGACATACTACAGGTGTGTGTCTGGGATGCAGCTTTCCGGGCTATCCACACCTTGCTGTTTTAGGTGAGGTTTGTCAGCAATCAGAGCGCTTCTTACTCTCCTCTTTGCTGGGGAGGGGAGCAGCAGGATGAACTCTACATAAAAAGTAACAGCTCTCAACTGGATGAATTCTGGTATCATGAGATACTGACCTAACACTTCAGTCTGCAGCTCTGTCGTGCTGAGACTTTGTTAAATCTGAGACAAATTCTTTCAAAATATGTAGGTTCAGACTACCTGCATTAATATCTATATATAAAAATTTACTACAGTAGCTACTGATTTGCCCCAAAAGGTCATGTTGGCCCACCTTGAGTGACTTATCACACAATATAGCTGTAGTTTTCAAGTAATAATTCCCACCTTGAGCTAAACAGCTTGTGACTGAGCTGTAGCTTCCAATTGAAATACAACGTGCCTTTCAGAAAAAATATACAGGCTTCTCCAGCTCACGGAAAATTCACCACGAGCCTCAGGAATCCCTTCCAGGTGTTAACTATCTTAAACAACTGCAGTGTGTTTTCAGTTTTGCCATTTTTTAGCTTTATTGGCCCAGGCTGGTGAATTTTGCCATGTCAGGTGAAACAGTGATGAAGGATTTTCTTCTCGAAGCATCAAGTATGGAATTCACCTACCCGCTCCCAATCTTTATTCTTTAAAAGTTGGAGTTCTAACTTAAATAAGTTGTATAGCCTCCTTTTCTAGCTTGTGAAAAGGTATGCACGGTTCATCTGAACAGTCTTAGACACCTAATCTAGGGCTGGATAAAGAGAAAGAGGCCATTGCAGGACTCTTCCCTCTCCGTTAACTGTGGAGAAAACGTGGGCAGTTGAATTGGAGGCCACCTTTCAGGCCACTAAAATTACATGAGGTGAACAGCCCAAGTGGTCATGAGTCAGAGTCATCTCCTCTTTGACAAGCTGTACTGTCTGAATTTCCTTATTCGCTCACTGTGTGTCCATTTTCTAAATCACAGCCAGTTCTTACGGGTTTTCTCTGAATTGTATTTTGCCCTTGAAGCCCACTATGAAAGCAACTTCTCAAGCAACAGCAGAGTTTTCTTTTCAATGGGAGAGCTCTAATGCCCACTAGCAACTCTTTTCTTTTCCTAAAACATTTAAGGGTATACTTCTTAAAGAGACAGGAACCCTTCTGACACTTTTGGTTGCAACTGGCCGATGGGTTCGTAGTGCTTGGTTAGGCACACAAGTGTACGGATGTGCACATCCACATGCACACACATCCCCCCCACCCTGCCCCTGCACATACAAGTGATCCAGGCTTGATTTCCCCATCTAGCAATTTTAAATGAAGACTGCAAGTAAATATTTGGGGGCAAAAATTACATGCATGTTCTTGCTTTCACTGGGCAACAGAGAAACATGAAATGACCGACTGGTAATGGAAACACTCTATATTTTCCAGAGTTTGAAAGCTGATTCATAAGTCACACTGATTTAGATAAAAGTGTCCAGTGAGGTGCCTTCTATGGTTGCTTCCCTTTAATTGATTTATTACCTTTCACATTAATTGCTTCAATGACTTCTGTCTACCATACCTGTCTCATTGCTGTTAATGACTCCTGTAGACTACAGGGTTTTGTTCACAGCAACACTAAATTTGTATGAAGCTATGCTGAAGAAATCTACTCTGATAGCAGAGTGGAAGTTCTGCCCTAAACCAGGGAAGATTAGGAAGAATAATTCTGTTTTTCTGGATAGAACACTTTTTCCACAACAGGAAACTAAATTCAGTGTTTGGCCTTCCATGTATAGCTTAAAAATAGCTTTGTGCAATACCTTAAGTTAGATTTCACCAGCTAAGCAATAGTTGGAAGAAGAACTTCTCAGGATATGGCGGGGGTGACCATACAGTGGCATCTTGCAATGTAAGCACCAAAGTATGAACATTTGCTTATGAAATACACTGTGATGCTCTGGAAATTGAGGATGTTAAAAATCCCATTGTCCTTTATATAAGAATAAGCTTTTAAAGCACAGTGATTAAATTTTACCTTGGTAAATTAAACTTCCTATAGAATTTCTGCCTGATGAAAGAATCATCGGTGTCCCATCCTAAACCACAGTATATTGTTGGATGTTGATAAAAATTCGCCAGGTTCCTTATCAGTAAGCAGCTGCATTTTAGTGGTGATGTAGTATATGTGTGAGGGTAAGTAAAACATTTGGGAATTCTTCTGTGTTATTTGCTAGGTTTTTGTTGTTGTAGCAACATTGGTTTGTAGCAGCTGTGAAGCTTCTGGGGTTTGTTAATAAAAGAACACACCAAGAATGGAAAGAACTGATGAGAGAGGTAAAATAAAACTGATGTTTGTACAATGATTGGAGACCAATTACTTTTACATTTTTTTGTGGTTTTTTCAGAATTCTTTTTCTTTTCTGTGTTCTATTAGATGATTCTATTTTGTTACCTCCATATAATCTGTGTGAAAAAGTTGCTTATCTATATACAATTACACATTCACTTGCTCCCCCACCCAATACGAATATACATGTTACTCTAATATGGGTATGTAATGGTGTTATGCCTATTTGTACTACATGAAATTTTTACCTGCATCCTTTTAAGGTACTATGACCTTAAAAAAAAAGTATGAAACACCTACAATAAATAATGTAAACAAACTGCTGTGAAGATTCCTTATAATTCTGAAGAATATTTTTTTTTGCCAATTGCCACCACGTTCACACGTTTTTCCAACAGTTGTGTTCTGCTAAGAATAAAAAGCTATGGAAGAGGAATTTACTGGATTCATGCTGGGAAGATTCACACCAGAGTAGATGTATTAACATTCAATGCTGTACTGTGCAAGAAATTCCAGTGATTGCATTAGGGATATTCATGATATGAGATGTAAAACATCATGGTTGTCAAAATATCTCTGTAATTTGGCATGCTTCAATAAATAAGGAGAATGAATTATAAAGCCCTTGCTTTTTGCAAGTATTCAAGAAGAAATGTGATGAAGAACAAGTTTGTTCAAGACCTGTTCTTTAGATCTGCATCGACTTCTACCCACATCAATAAATCCCTGTCAGGGAAAGTAAATGTTTCACATACTGGATCAAACACTGGTTAATAAGTTATTTGAGAATCAATCTGTATTTATCCAGGTTCTGCCTGTTAATACACATTGTGGATTATGTCCGCTTTTAACTCCTCTACATTTCTCTGTGGGTTTATCATTGAGTATTCTAAAAGCAGAGTGGTAAAATGCTGTAGTTGCAAAACAAAACAGACTGGAAAAAGAAAAATGCAATAGATCTGGAAAGCTCATTTAAAATTTATGAGGGATTTGAATTTGAATATCTGAATTTGCCAGTCCACAAAGGAAGAACGTAGGAGGCTGCAAGTGAAGAAATTTCCTGTGGTTCTTCCTTTATAACAAGCCACAAAGGAAGGAACTCTGTACTCAAGCAGGCTTTGTAAAGCTCTTCAGTCTGTGCCTACATCAAGACTGCTGTCGGGATGGTGATGCAGCTCGGGAAAGCTTTCTGGGCAAGGACCCTGTCCACTGACCTGCAGCTTCAAGAAAACAGACAGATTTTGGTACGCTGTGTGTTCAAATAAGATGTAAGATCTTTACTCCTAGAATGCAGAGTTTGACAGTCTCATTCAGTATTTGCTATTGGAGGTAGCTATATATAATATGTCCGAGNGGTACGCTGTGTGTTCAAATAAGATGTAAGATCTTTACTCCTAGGATGCAGAGTTTGACAGTCTCATTCAGTATTTGCTATTGGAGATAACTATATATAATATGACCGAGACAGTTTTACATAAACCAGGGGTTCTCCATTTCCATAATGTGGATCACATCCAAACAGAGGGGCTCCTTTTTAGTCTCAAATACCCAGTCTTACGAGCAAATAACAATTCTACAGCAGCATTTTTTTACAGGGAGTTTTGACATCTTTTCACAATAATAACCTAAACTCCAGGCAATAATACCTAGAACAAGACAATCCAACGGTTTCCTACGGAACACAGAGGTGCTGACTACTGTGAGAATTGCTCATGGTCTGTGGACCATGAATCATATAAATTCTTCATATAAATAGACCTTGGAAACCTACATATCTGAATACAATTGGTATGTGCAAATAAGGACTGTATGTAGGGTAAGGCGGCAAAAGGATACAGAAGAGCTTTCAGAAAGAGCGATTGAGCTCAGGGAAGATTTCTGACTCAGGGAGTGGGATGCTGTTTTACTCAAGAGCACATGTATGCTGCTATGACAGCCATAGACCAGGGCGAGCACTGTTTTTTGAAATACATGAAAGTAGGTTTTTAGCCATTTGGGTGCTAAGAGCTGTCTTGACGTAGAAAACTGGGAAAATAAACCCACTTCTTAGACCTGGGGAAGCAACTTTAGGGAGGAGCTAAGGATCTGGAAAAGGCAGGTTTGAAGAGGAAGATTAACTCCCTGGAACTGTCAAGCCTGAGCTAGATGCTGAAATAAGTAAGTATGAATAGTTTGCAGCTAAAAAACCCTACTTGGTCTCTTTGCTGCCACCTTAGAAAAAAAGCATAGAAACCTGTCTGAGAAAGTAGGTTGCCTTTGTCATGTCTTAGTGGTAAATTTTAAAAAAAACAGACAATGCTGGGTCTTAGACAGCCAGCATAAAAAGCAGGGGTGGAAGGACCTGTGCCAGCACCACACCCCTTTCTGGCTGTGAAATGGTAACTATGAAATGGTTCCTCAGGCTGGTTTATCTTCTAAGAGGTAAACTGACCTCGTAGAGGGTGAAAGGAAATCAATATAGTTCATGACTGAGGACATGTATTTTTTTTTTTTTCATAGGAAATAAAGAAGTAAGCACCACACTTTTGAATTTGGAACAAATCTGAGTTCAGTGAACTGATAGCTGGAAGGCTGGTGGCGTTCATGCTTAACACAGTGTATTAATTCAGAGGAAGCCACTAGCAGCCTGAGGCCGGAATAGGTGCTTTTAACTCAATTAAATTAATTCATTAAATCAACAAATGATGAGGCTACAACAATAGAGCTGAGAGGAAATGAAGGCATGATTATGAGGGTCAACATAGCATTGGCTAAGATAAAGCACAACACAGACGGCTTTTCAGAGATGGCAGGCTGAAGGGTTGCTGATATGGAAGATATATACAACAAATAAGGAGTGAATTTAACAGTAGAGCCATATTGTTTTTCCATGGCCTTGAACTTTCTTTTCTTAAGCAATCAAAATTTGGCAGAGACTTTTAACAGCACTCATAGGTACCTGTTGTTATGTTTCTTAATGCTTCTATTAAAAGAATGCTGCTACTAATCTAATAAAATGTTTAGTTTTGCAGTTTTGCATAATTAAATCTGTCACATCAAAAAAATTTCTGGGCTACCAGGTACGGTCACAGTCAGTGACAGCAACTCTGATTAGGATCCACCAGTTATTGATGTTAATGTAGAGTATCTGCAAATCAAGAAGTATCATTGGAATTTTTAGGGGTTTTTTTAAAGCTCTGTCAGGATGGCTGAACTCTTCTGTTAAAGCAACAATGCAGATAAAAACTATAAGTTACAGGAAAATGCACTGTTGGCAGTATTGGAGATTTTAAAGTACTGCATTCAAATTGTTAGTTTGCTAAAGGAGTTTGCATCTAATTCCACCTTGTTTTCATGGAAGAATTCAAAGCAAGTTTTCAATAAGCTGAGCTGTCAGATCAGCCTTGTATCATATGATGCGGGGATAGAAAATCATGAGCTCGAAAAAGGGAAGTGTAGAGCTGCTGTACAATTAACCATTTCCTCTTTTATATTTTGTGCATACATCTGAATAATGACTAACTTAATTCCACTACTTCCCATGGAATACTAACACTAAATTTAAAAGACAAATTTTCTGCATCATGTTTGTTCCTGTGTTCAGTTACTAAATTTTCATATACCTATCTGTGCCTTCGGAGACCCACTCACCTTTACAAAGTGTATATTTGAAAATAAGCCTTAAGAACCTTCCAAACTCAGGGGTAGAAAAAGAAGGAGAATCAGAGAGGGTACGTGCTGGAAGGGAGAGGGAGTCCTCTGGGAGATTGTAACTTTCTCTTAATTTTACCATTTCCACATGTAGATTCATGTTGGTAATCCACACGGCTACTGAATCATAGATTTATTTTACAAGTAACCTGTAGGTCTTGCAAATAAAAATTCAACAGTGTGAAATTATTATATGGGCGCATAAGACTGGAATGAATCACACGCATTTCAAATCATCTTGTCCTGGAGGTGAGCAGCTCAGAATCTGCAGATAAAAGCAATGCCACCCAAAATATCATCAATTTTGGGTCTGTGGAGACAGTGGTGGGGACGTGATGTACCGGGGGCTTGAATGGTAATTTTCCACACGTTCAATGTTAAACAAGTCAATAAATCAAGGAGTCAGGAAGTAATTTTTCCTTGTTCATTTTGGGGGACAGCAAATGAAGCTCATCTTCATAACATGTGAATGATTCATATTTTAGATATTTTCACCATGCCCAACATCTCACTTGCCTCTTCCCAATATAACTGGTGCTCTAGAGTTTAGTACTGTAAGTCAAAAGCTTATGAAAAGGAATTAAGATGATTTTGTGATTTATGAGGGGTAGTGACAAGTGTGGAATGGACCTGCTGTGACATCTTTGGAAGGTAATTGTTCACCTGTGACCACAGCAGACCATTCCTGGTGATTACATTGTCCCTCTCAGTCCTCTCATCTATTTTTGTCCTGTGCCCACCAATGCTAGAGGCTGTGAAAAGCTGGTGTTTGTTTGCTGTCTTTAGGGAAATCTGTGGATCTTGTACTTGATTCAGACATCTGTGTTGCACCACTGATGACACTAATTTAAAAAGACAGCTAATACTGAGGGCTATCAGTGTATCTACTGATCATATGCATCTGGAGACTAAGAAAACATCTTCACAAGGTGGACAGAAGCAGTTTTCCATTTCCACCAGTGTGACTCCATCTGGAATATATGGGACTTTTGCTTCACAGTTCAACATCTGTGCTGCTTGCTGCATCTGAAGACAGTAACAACAGTCAAAAGTCAGCAAGAAATCTCCCAGTATCTTCAAGAGCAAAAAGAGAAGGTGCTGAACTACCATGTATCATTCTCCCAATTCAGGGTTAAGCAACACAGTCAAAAAGAGGCAACTACCCTTGCCCATTTCATATTCTGTGCAGGCAGAATTTTTGTCTCCTGATCTCTTAATCTAGTTCTTATCACTGTCTCCTTTCACTGAAAAAAAAACAAACCACAGACAAATATATATCAGACTTAGCACTATACTTAAATGGACAGATTAAAAAAATGTCGTCTATAGCTGCCCATTTATCAGCATGTTTGTCATTCTGAGAAATAGAGATGAAAAGTCAAAAAAAAAGCAGTGCATTTTGACTCTGCCATTGCTAGGGTTATTCTTCCTGAGTGTACTTCTCTGCCTTGCAGGGTAAACACATAAGCAATGAATAGACAAGAAGCACTCCCAGCAAAAGAGAATTTACAAATCTTCAAACGATGTTGAATGCAAGTAGGCAGACCATGACAAAATGTTCACACTTCTTCATCAAATCTAACTAGTTTACAACTTCATATTTATGCTATAAACTGTGAACTGGAGTTCCTCCGTGGGAGAGTAACCCAAATGAAATGACAGGAAGCAAAAAGACAACTGCTTTTGCAGGTGTGGGCTAGGACAGGATTTGCTGGTTCCCAAGTCTGTTTATTTAATTGGAAAAGTCTTTAAGAATCCATTTCCATCATCATTATTTAAAGGGACTACTAATTTACTCTGAGAATTAGTTGCGTTTATTCTGGAAATACAATCAGTGAAATAACGTCTTTAATCTTTGCCTTTTTTGAAATGGAATAATAATTCTGCCTGTCTCAGTTACAGGTTGTGAAGCTGAAACTACAACTGTATGAAAGTGTGCATATTCCACAGTGGTGGGCACTAGTTCAGGAATGATGTATTTTATGATCTTTAGACAGAAGTATCTTCACAGGAAGTTTTTTGTTAAAAGTAGCAGTATCATTGCTTCTTGTACTGATAATAAACTAATTTATGGTCACAGTAATGCAAAACTTCCAAGATTTCCCAGATTTTCCAGCAGGTTTGTGACTTCAAAGTGCAAAGCATAGACATTTTATTTGTAAATCGCTGTCAAATATTTACACAAATGTAATCCACCAAGACATCCCAATATCAGTTACTGTGTGGTTTTCAAGTAGTCATGCAGAAAAATGCTGACTATTTAAAAATACACTTATTGGTTGTTATGATACAATACTGTGTAGACTGTCAGTCTCATAAATTTAAAATATTTTTGGCAAGACAAATTCGAAATTCAAGAAGTAATTTCGAACATGGATTCATCAACATAAAGGATCAGACAGAAATTTATTCCTTCACTTGTAGTATAGCACCCTTGGCTGGCTTTCAATTTCTTAGCAGTCAGCGCTTGTTAGGCTGTACCAGTTTTGGGCCCCCAAGACAGGAAAGACACCAATAAGCTGGAGCAGTTGAGCGGAGGGTCCCCAAAGTGTTCAGGGCTGAAGCACTTGCCCCGTGAGGAGAGGCTGCAGGAGCTGGGCTTATTCAACCTGGAGAAGAGATGGCTTGGGTGGGGGCAGCTGCCAGTGCCTACAGGGAAGGGACTGAGGAGTTGGAGCCAGGCTCTTCACAGCAGTGCATGGTGAGAGGAAGAGAGACTATGGGCAGAAGTTGAAAGAAAAGTTCAGACTGCAGATAAGGAGACCCTTTCCCTCTGGGGACAACTGGGCAGGGGTGCAGGTTGTCCAAGGAGGCCTTGCCAGATCCATCCTTGGAAGTTTCCAAGCCCTGAGCAGCCTGGTCTGAGCTCAGAACTGGTCCCACCTGAGTGGGAGGCTGTACTGGAGACCCCCTGGCCTCCCTTCCCACCTGGGTTATCCTATGATGCTCTGTTGGCAACTGTCAGAAGGACACTGCCCACCCATGTAGACATGCATGGCAGTGAGCCAAACCACACAGCCAGATCCTGTATCTCACTCTTCCTAGGAGAGCCCAAATGAAATTCTAACATCACCTAGGTCAAGAGCACAATTCCCAGTGATTTTTGACAGGGTATCACCCATTGTATTTTGTCCTTAAATATGGAGAAGAAATACAGGAGTTTTGCCATCAGCTTCAGAGACGTAATGTCACACCAGATGAATATGGGTGTCCAGCCCTACGCTGACCAGGGAGCCTGGGCCAGCTGGAATCTGCACTCAGCTCTTAGCTAAGTACATAAAATTACGTGGACTGAATCCAGGTATGAGAGTTAAAACAACATTGAATATTTTCATTGGTTTTTTGGTTTTTGTTTGGGTTTTTTTTCCCCCCCACATGTACCTAATCAGAGTTTGGGCACAGCTCAGTTTTCCTAGGAAGCAAATATATATGAATGATACATAGTTTTCAAAGTTAAACATGTACAATGTGTACATATATATATTTGCCTAAAGTGTGTGGTTGCCAGACAGTGAACACAACTGATCTAATTTTAACTTCTGACGCACAGTTAGACATGATCTGGTGTCCATAAAGAACTCCAGTCAGTGCTCAGGCAGATTAAATTCATAGATTCTTGCATTTCTGTAGGCATGTAATGCATATATAGATGAGACTTGGATGCGTGTCTGAAGTTTCCTCTGCTTCTCACTTAGACAAAGTTAAAGTACAATGTATTTGAGATCTAAATACTGATATTACCTAAAATATTTATCACTTTAGAACACTAACTGAAACAATTCTGAGTTTGTCATCGTGCCCAGTCCCTGATGTATGCTGATATATACCAGACTCAGTCACCCCCTACACTTCTGTGCTCAGTCTCTCAGAACATGACTTTTTTCTAGGAAGGCTAATTCAAAGGCAAAGGCATTAGATCAATGAAACACAAGGAAAATGGCTGTAAACATGTTGAGAATGCTAAGTCTGCCTATTGGCATTTTAACCTTTGGGGAATTGCTCTGGGTAAGAGCTTCTTTCTTAAGTTCCTCACCTCAGCTACATCAGCTTCTGTATTTGCCCAGTTAGAGGTGCATGTCTTTTGCTACCCTTTTTTCAATTACATCATTTGATTTAAACATTGTTGCACCAGAATGATTGACATACAAACACGGCCTTTAATAAAAGTCTGTTGCAGTGATGAAACATTTATTACATGTCATTGTATTATGTTACGAACCACTTATGCAAAGAACTCCAACAAATTTCACATTGACTAGGCAAAAATCTATGGCCTGGCCTACAGAAATACTTGGGGCTACGTAGTTAGGAGAACCTTCTTTTTGACAACATGCACTGTAAAAATTCTTATTTTTTGGAACTCCAAGAAGAGCTGTCTTTTGTATCATCTTAGACACATAGATTTATTTAACTTTAGGTGTAATGAGAGGTTTCAGTATCAAAACTGTCTTTTAAGAAGGTAAATCTTCATTTTGAATGGCAGTGATAAACATGAAATTACAATACACCACATTCTAGTTAGAAAAAAAACCCCAACAAACAAAGATCCAAGAAAAAATATCTACTTTTCAAGATGCCTCCATAATTAAAGCTAATTTTACTTTCTGGTCTCTATATTACTATAACTGGACCTTTAGTCCCACACCCCTGTTTACAGTTCTTGCCTGCCTTTTGTTCTGCCAACAGTTTTTTGAGGAAAATTACAGGACTGGTGTACTTATAGTTCCTCATGAATAAAGACCAATTCCCGCCTCGAAAAGATATATCTGGCTAAACAGCTATCAAGTGGCGAGGGTTTGGCATACTTCATCTGCGTTGTTGGCTCAGATCTACTTTCTCTTCTATCCACAGGACACTTCCATAAATGAGGCAAAAAGAGGGGAATATCTCTAGAGTTCTTTCACTGCTCCAAAGAAAGTTCACCAAGATGATGCCGGAGGTTAAAAATAAATGAAAATGTATAGCTATTTCCAAAAGCATACAATGAATATGATTTTAAACATCACAATGTGTGGATTTTTTCACTGCAGTAGTGTTTCTCCTACATGCAGAAGCAGGATATCAGTACTTCAGTTCTCTTCTATGCTTCTTTTCAAGGACTGAAGAAGTTGCGGATATGGGTGAGAACTGAACGCTACTGAAAAGGATCTAAAAGTACCCACTGGTTTCAATGGGATTTGAATTCGGGCCTTAGTGCTGGTATCTGGACTCCCAGAAAATTTCCAGAGGTAACTGCAATGGTCACCCTATTGCCACTGCAGCCAGAAAGCTGCCACCTGCCTAGCTAGAGCGTTTTGACTTCTTTCACTACAAATTACAATGAGATATTCATTCTGAGGGTCCGCGGTGTCCCATTCTTCAATAACGAAGTCCAAGTCTGTACATGTAGAGGCAGTACAAAATCAATACTGTGCAACTCAGCAGTGAGTCCCAGCTGCACACGGAAAGGGATGAGGTTGGGATGGATGAGAGAGTCCAGGGACAGTCCCCAGTCCTGGGTCTATCTAGCACACACAGCCCTGCCATGGCGCGGTGCCAAGAAGGTTTCTGTAATCACCTGCCATGATGCAACTTCTGGATGGGTGTAAATTTGAGCCTGAGAAATGTAAACTTCGTCATCATAATGATTAAGCGAAGGCGAAGCTTTCCCTGGTAAATGTGTGCCTCGGACAAACAGAAAATGACTCGCATGTGTGCGTTGCCTCGGCTGCTGGAACAGACTGCTAAATGGCACCATTGCCAACTAAAAATTTGTACAAAGTTTTGTAAAATATTCTTATGTCCTGCCTTAGCAGTAAAGCTTTATTTTGTGTTTGGGTTTTTTTTTTTTGGTTGGTTTTCTTTACAACTGCAGTCTGCAGAGACTCGTGCTTGTAGCTTATTTCTGCAGCCATGTTTTCACCCTTTTTTTCCATTTAGAGAATTTGCAGTCATTTTCCTTTACAGGTACCAGGGTATATTTTCAACTGAAAAACATTTTTTTCTGAGAGATAGGACAGGTCACTCAAGGTAACATCACAACGTAGCGTTACCAGGGAAAAAAACCCGGCTTGTCTGACATTTAGAGTCTTCTGTTCCTCTGTGGGCTGTGGTACAGATGTGGCCAGTACAGTGATTTCATGCTTTTTCAGGTCAGGAGGGTTAGATTATTACTCAAACCTAAAGCAAGGAAGTGAAAATTTACGAATTCCTACTTTGCTGAAATTTAATTTGAGTGGGAAGATGGTGAATATACCCAGAATGTGTGTTGCTCAACATGGTCTGGCTTCAGTGCTCTCCCATACGATCCATGAATCACAGGCCGTTGCAAAAACTGTCTGAGGAACAAGTTAACTTTAAATAAATAGTCTCCTTTTTTGAGGGGTTTGCTGAACTGAAGCCAGGAGGATTAGCTGCAGGATATTAATAAGAAGCAAAAAATATATATAGATATATTAGAATAAATATCTTTTTCTGTGCTATATTACTTCATGAGGCATTTATAGTCAAAATTAAACAGGTCATGGGGAGACCACAGTGCTGAATCTTGGCCTGTAAATGTTATTTATTACCACAGTGATGAGGGAAAAGGCACATAACTGAGTTTCTTCTCCTAGTGTTTGTTGGAAAAGGTCTTCTTCATGCTTTTATTGGTTATTTTTAATGGTACAGAGATGCTTCTTCCTGAGAGCCATGCAAGTTTTTGTAGGCACTAATCTAACACAGTGGTATGAGGCCAAGTGATACAGCTTTATATCCCTATAATTTCCATTTGCAAAACCAAATGATAAAGTAATTCAAAAGCAATTTACAGACAGTGAACTTTGTCAGCAAGAGAGGAGCAAAGAGCTATTCCATGGAAAGACTTGCGGGACTACTGTAGTTTCGAGCAGCCCATTTTCTCCCACAGTTCACAAGCAGGTGTACAGGTAACCTGTCATGCTCTGGATTCAGCTGTGTCTGATTTTGGTCACAAAGGGAAGGTGTTTCCCTCCAGATTACCTNTGGTCACAAAGGGAAGATGTTTCCCTCCAGATTACCGCAAACAAAAGGCAGTGTCTGGGAATCTCTGCTAAAGAATGGTCTTCATTAGACACAAAAATTGATTTGAAATGTTGACTTTTATGCTGGTCCGTCTCAGACTAGATCTGAGTGCAGACTGACATGCAAAAATAGATAAGTGATTTGAAAGGATGCTGCTTTACTGATTAATATCCAGAACTTGAATTTATGCATCTCCACTTTGCTTACAATTTCCAGGATAAAAGAGAGCAACCAAAGCTCTAATCATGCCAGGTACTGATCACTCTCCAGGGGGGCACATGCCTTCTCTTTGGAGGCCAGTTACTGAATTTGCAGTTGTGATTTTTGATTGCTCCATTTGGGAGACTGTAGGAGTGGACTATTCTCTCAGGAAGAAGTCAAACAAAACTCTGAGTTTGTCTCTGAGTCAAATAAACTGTGTTGTCTTCTTAATTGACTTTCGGTGGTACTAACTTTTATTTATTCCCAGAGCATAAATAAGCAAAACAGAGTCAACACATCCCAGATTTCCCTCCACTAAGTTGGCAGAGGGTAATCAGTACAACAAATTGTTTCTATAACCCTGAGTTTTTCTCAAGAGGAACTGCTGTGTCTGTATTTGGATAAACACAAAAGTAAACTCACACACAACTGAATTTTAACAGAAACAGTGCAATGTAACCGTATTAACATAGTAGGGTTATTTAGCCCCAGTCTCATTTTATAAGTTAAATACCTGTATAAAATATAGAAATATATGTATATTTTCTCACCTAGAGATGAAATTATTCTGACAGATCCAAAGAGATTGTAGTCTTTGCAATGTGGAAAAGAGGCAATGGAATCGGAGAACATTTTGTACAGCCAAAAGTATCCAGGGTGTCACAGACATTTGAGATGGAAATACGTTACCGAGAGCTTTGCATCAGGGAATGAGCGCAGAAGCTGCCTCTGGTACCACCATCCCTTGGGACACCCTGCACATTCAGAGCACTGGCTGGGATGTTAATACTGATTTCCCAGTTGCCATGATTTATGTGCCTCTTTGTCTTCATTGCCCTTCTCTCTTAGGTTCCAGAGAGACCAGAGCTGCAGCCAGCAAGGTACTGATGACAGAGATTGGAGGCACGGCAGCTCCCAGCTGGAGAAAAGTAAGAAATGTGGCGGGTTTTGTGTTAAACTGTCAGTCTATAAGAAGGAAGTTACCCTTCTTGTTAGAAATCACCAGTGGAAAGGAAAAATCAAGGGTCCACGCTGACGATCAGAAGAATGTGGGTTTTGTCACCATCCAAAACTCAAGCCAGTATGGAGGGCAGTGCCATGATTTCCACTAGCAGAGACTGAAGGGGGCAGTTACAGGAATCGCTATAGGGCAGACAGGCGCATCCTTGCTGCCCCTCCAGGGTGAAAAAGTCACTGACATATTCACTGGCATACTGAGCACAGCCAGCAAGGGTGACCTTAGCAGGCAGGTGATCTCCTTGCGTCACATCCGAGAACAGCATGGCTTGCTTTTACCTAACAGCCTTCTTCATGCCAAACTCTGCCTATGCTATCCCTGTTCCTACTTCTCATTTGTAGTATCAAGAACAATCATAATCAGCACCTCTTCACTATTTACTTCCTAGTTTCTGTTGTTGTTCTTTTTACTGTCTACTTTTCTACTTTCTGCTCTTATTTTTCGGTTCTTCCTCATTCATATGAAAGAGAAACAGTGCAAAGGTGCTGACCTGCGGTCCTGTCCACATTAACTGCTTTATAGGCTTGTAAATGACCTACTGTGATGGAATCAGAGGATATCATAGGGTTGTTCTAACACAATATCCACATGACCAGGAGTACATCTGCATGTGCACTGGAAGTCTGAGATAAGGCTCGGCAGTGAATAATGTGGGAGGACAATAAGAAGCAATAAATAACCTGAACTTGCTTTCAGGCAGACTTCTCTGGATGAGGTCTATGGCACAATTGCCAAGCACCAAAAGCTGCTGTGCTGTCCTAGATGCAAACTGTAGCTGCATTTTCACATAAAAATGTAATTAATCTTCAGTGTGGAGCACTGTGTTATCTTTTAACTATAATGAGAGTTTTGGTATCTATTGGATGTGCAAACAGCAACATGCAGATGTTTTAGTCTCAAACTGAAGCCCTTGTTCTCTAATTCTCAGAAGACATGGCAGAAAATATTCAAAACACCTAAAGTTACAGCACAAAATCCCACAGACATGTGAACAAGATTATTACTGTTTTACCCCTAAACAGGATTACAAAGAAAATTCAGAGCAAAGCAAGTAAAATTAGTGACCTTCTAAAGAGTATAAGGAACCAAAGTAACCTTGTTTAAAGTCATTGGCTCTCAAATAGTTCAGTAATGCCAGGGTCTAACTGTGCCTGGCAGTTCATTTTATATACACCTACATTGCTCTAAGACAATTTGCAAACAGTATGACAGAATGGAGAATTGCCTACTCTTGAAGTGCTCTATTATTAATGAACTCACAGCAGCTCTGTACCGTATTTCAGGATGGGAAGAGAAGAATACCATGTGCAAGTGAAACTGTAGGCTTGTTTGAGTAAGCAGCATGTAATTATCCAGGCTGGAAGGTGGCCAGGGCACTAAAGCTGACGCTTTAACACTAACCTTGCACCATTCGGCACCCAGCATATTTGCAAACGGTTTGCTGCAGTTCATTTTCCAAGGTTCAGCATTAGACAGGAATATATTCTGTATTATATTCTCATGGCAGCACATCCTCCTCCCGATTAAAGTCCCCAAATCTGCTTTTGCTGCCTAGCTCTAATTCTGATACCTTTAATTTATCTCTATTAAGGAAATGGAAGAATGAGAACAATAGCTTATTCCTTCCTTTCCAAGAGCCTGGATACATTTAAGTGGCTGTGGAAAATTACTCCCCAGAGTCTTCTTGCAGGTCCAGACAACACAGGTCTTAAAATGGTGAGAGTCATGCACGTCAGGAGGAAGGTCATGCACGTCAGGATGAGGGTCATGCACATCATGAGCACTTCACAAACAAAGACACTCTCTACTGTGTCCCAGGGAGTGCAAGATACCTTTGAAATCACAACCATTAGCAAGCCTGCCAAACTTTGCTTATTTTTAATTTATCTGGTAAGCTGCCGTCAAAAGCAACGTTCTCTCTTTCCTCATTCCTCAGACAATATCAAATGACTAAAGAAGGAAGCTCAACAAGTCACTACATGGAATAACTGGGAGGGAGAGGTCATTCGGTTTGTGCTGAGGTGGGAGCAGGAGCCAGTTCAGCTGTGGGGTTTGTTTCGGAATGATGTGAAATAGGTGGGAGGTGCAGAGATTTGTCGGGACAAAGGTTGGTACCCGCAAGGAAGAGGCTATATAGGCTTGTTGGCAGAACTCAGTTTACAGGAACAAAATCTTTTATGAAGCATGGCTCACGAACTCCGTCACCTGGGATTCAGGCAGGGATCCCCAGTTCAATGGAAATATCGTGCTTCCAGATATTGCATCAGCTTTTGGAACTGTAACCAAACAATAGGTCTTTTAATAAGCAAAATTTTTCTATTGTGAACTACTTAATTGCTCAGCTTTGCATTTTCCCATAATGGCAAAGTTTTGGGCCCTGATGATTATATTTTCCAGAAGGAGAGAAGAAATTTCACACAGTTTTTAATCTTATGTATGTGGGAGTGGGGACTGAGCCCGTTGCTGGCTGGCTCTGAGCCAGAGGAGCCAGCACCTAAATAGAAAGCAAAATCATGAAAAAACAGATCTAACAATAGAGAGGAACACAGACCCCATTGTTCTTCCAGGAATATTTTCATAACAGGTAGAACATAGTAATGCCTCATGATTTAAATCTGTAGCGCAGAATGGCTGCTCATTTTGTTGTTTGTATTTAGCTAACTCTGATGAACACCCCGTNTTTTTTTTTTTTTTTTTTTTTTTTTTTTTTTTTTGAGAGAGAGAGAACTGGCTTCTCAGAATAGTAATTTTTCCTCATTAAGACTTTTCTGGGGCATTTTCACAAAGTTGTTCTTTAGACACTTTTTTCATGCACCATTGAAATCGTTGACATCTTTAGTGAGCTTAGCCAACCAGTAGGATAATTTTGTATTTCATAAATATTAGTGAGGAGGCTCACTAGAAAGTACCAGAATATTTTTGACAACTAACTGTCCCAGAGCTGTCTGCAGATGTTTATTTAACTAACTACTCCATCACTGAGCTTTTGTCTTGCCTTATTTATAGATCTCAATGTTGACTTCAAGACAAATATGTTGAACAACAAAGCTTTTTATCATCATTACTTCTACCGTAGGACCTTCTAAGCATTCATATTCCAGTGCTTCTACTGCCAAAGTGCTTTTGTACTACCTCTTTCTTCTACATCTGAGGTCTTTGTGAAAAAGCTTGAATTAAATGTTCCACTCACATTCTTGGTGACAGACAGTGCTCGTATTTTCTGCATCTCCACACTCTTTATCTTTCCTCGAAGTGCACTTTGTTCACCTCTACATTTTTTCTCTATTAAACCAACTGTTTGGAAAGCTGTAACAGAAGGAATTGTTGGGTGAACTTCTGTAGCAGTAATTTGACCTAGATGGCTAGAGATTTCCGCTCAAAAGCATAATTGCAATAGTACAATAATGAGAATATAAGTTAATATATCTGCTTAGCATTAGCCAATGTAGTAGATTGTTAGTTCATTGATCTCAGCAGTGTCAAAACTAGAATTTATCCTGGGGTTTTTTTTCTTTCTAAGGTTCAATTTTACACGTAATGTTTCTCCTTTCAACTTTATAAGTTTATAGCTAGATGAACATACTCATAGTATATTCCTGTCTCTGTCAGGAACTAGCTTTTGAGGTGAACAGGTTGAACTTTCTAAAATGTGCATACAGTTGAAAGCTTGCTGTTTTAAAAACACTTTTTTGTCTCGTCCTACCCCAAAAAGCATTTATAATCTCTAATACAACTGCTCAGAATTTAATTACCTATTAATATATTACCCATTACATAAAATATTATTATGCATTTATATCCTGATCAAAACAGACACTATACAAATAACATTTGAGACATTATTTCAAATGGTCACAAGAGAACCATAAAATAAAACAGATGGCAAGGGCTAAATAAAATGAACGGTAATCAAAAAGGTATTAAGTTCTTTGCGAATAGGACAATAGTTTTGATTAACGTCAGCAGGAATTACAGAGATAATGGGAAGGTCTACAGAGCTCTGAAATGGTTTTCGGTGTTCCAGTCTGAAATAAATAATCTACTGTGACAGAAACATATCTCATCAACATTTAGTCAGATCAGCTTTCTACATTGAAAGCTAGTGTGTTTTCCTCCATAACATGCACAGGTCATGATGAAAAATAGAATATGAAAATTCACAGATTATTGAAAATTACTTTTTGCTATTTCTTTTTTATTGGTTATGGCAGTGACAGTTATTAGCAATAGCGTAATATGGGAAACTTGTACTTGCTTAGCAAGCAGAAGCTCTGAAAAGAATTTTGTAGGCTATTGCAAAGAAAAATAAAGTTTAAAAGGGGGCTAATTTGGTGATAATACACTGAACATTACAAAGCATACAAATGCTGGTATGGTATATAATTTTATTTTATAAATTGGAGTTTTTCTTCATGTAACCCAGCATCTGTTTATTAAAACTACTCAAATTCAATTTCTACTGGACCTTTTAAATTTCCTGTAAAGGAGGGTGACCTCCTTAGTGGGAAGGAACATATGGGCAGCATGACACAGTTCCTTGGATGTCAGAATGGGATTTGCTTACCAGGGTGGATATCAGCTATGCCTGGGTATGAAGTGGAACAATTGCATACCAGGAACATATTGTAGAGGCAGATCTACTAATTCAGTCATCAAAATTATGAGCAAAATGTTTACAGTTAAATTAAGGTCCGAACTGTGAAACAAATGAACCCCTGCCGAATTTATTTTCAAAAGTACAGAGTAGGATTGAGTGTTTGAGTTCTCAAGGTCAAAATATGAGCCTTATAGCTGAAATGTTGTGCCTTTTTCTTGTTTACCTCATAATAAAAAGTGAACTATAACCTCTCGCTTTTATGCTGTTCCCTCCTTCCCTTTACACAAGGGCAAGGGGAATTATAACCCTAACAAATCTATATAAAGAAAATAGCACAGAGCAAACTTTATCGTTTAGCTACAGCTGTTGAACTCATTAGTTCCATGGGACTAGCGAGATCCAGCAGAACAAAGAATTTGTCTCAGGGGATTTAACTGAAGGGTCTGAGAAAGTTTGATCCAGCTCTTAGAGAAATCAATGTGAACTTTTCCAGTGATTTCAGAGAAAACTGGATCAGATCCAACAGTCAGAGAATTCTGAGTTAAAGCTGAAATTTATCCTATTTAGTCTTATGTGCTATTTCAGTTCCCTGTCCAGTCAAAAACTGTCAGAGTAAATGAGAAATTACAGAATAAAGCTTGATTTAATATTGCTCGATCTGTGTTTTCCCACAGCTACTCCTATACTCCCTATTATCCCAAAAGACACAAAACGAAACAAATAAATACATAATGTTCACTACACACACAGTCTTTTTATTACAAATACAAGCCAGCTCCTAATGGAGACATTTGAGATTAGGTGAAATGTACCTGTGTTTTAAAATCTGGTTTTAATACACAAATAATTTTATTGAAAATAATTACTATTGTAAGTTGAAACCAAAATTGCCAAAAATATTGTGGAAATTCAGGCCCTGAGTTTTATGGATGTTGATCATGGGCACTGGTGAGACCCCACCTCGAGTACT
>RSEF01000002.1:134990902-135005368 GCA_003993805.1 Himantopus leucocephalus
GCTACATTTAATAATTTCTCCCTCCATGCCATGAAAGTTTCTTTTCTCCTTTCTTGTCAGGGCACACATACATTTTTAAACACACCTTTTTAAATGGTTGCACTCATTCTAAAATGTTACCTAAAGCCCCATATAGTAAGCAAAAACCAGCTTCCCATAAGTTGGAATCAGTCTCTATTATTATCAGTACTTTCTTTGATGAACAGATGAAACAACGGAAAAGAAGGAGGACATCCATAGCTAGAATGCCAGTCTGAGTCTAATGAAATACAATTTCAATACCCTGATCTCCACCAATCCTTTTCTAAAAGCTTTGATATTGTCTGACAGTACTTCCCTACCTCACAGGAGTATTATGAAGAAAATTACATTAAAAATGTTGAGCCAAAATGCATTATGCGATATAAATATTTTAGATAACTGGGATTTACATGATATTCTTCATTAATAACAAACTTATATTGGTATGCCTGATTTGAATAAATACCTAAAGAATTAANAAATTACATTAAAAATGTTGAGCCAAAAGGCATCATGTGATATAAATATTTTAGATAACTGGGATTTACATGATACTCTTCATTAATAACAAACTTATATTGGTATGCCTGATTTGAATAAATACCTAAAGAATTAATATACAGTTTACATCCATTAACCTAGTGAGGTTTGTATACTTAAGCCAGTTTAAGATATTGCTGATCCATTTTGTGTCTGATTGGGTCTTGAATACTATGATTATAGATCATCTCACCTCACATCACATTTTACTTCCACAGAAATGCACACAAGGGGCAGAGAACAATAAAGAAGACTGGGAAATAATTATGGCTCTGGTAGTTTATTTCAAGGAAGGACTTACTTATACATCTGCCACTGTTCCTAATCTGTCTTTGGGCCACATATTCCTTCAGAAAGAAATGAAAGGCAGCATTTGGCCATCTGGGCTTCCTTCAGATGCATTACTCAGATTATCAACTACACCCCTGGGCACCATAATTCCTGATGAGCGGAGCCGGCATCCAAACAAGCGGTGTCACCAAAAAGCACTTGAGCCCTGAGACCTTGAGATAGACCATAGTCTTTACTTTTAGTTTGTTTTATAATAAGATTTAAGTTTCTTAGATTCTCCTGTGGCTGTAATACCTGGTCCGGATGCACTAATGATTTCAAGGCATATTTATTTTTATCTTCATTTATATGTAGGATTAGGGAGGTGAAACAACGGTCATCCACAGACTAGCTAGAGCCAGACTGCAAAGCATCCAGAAGATCAGCTATTGCTCTATCTACTAAGCTGATGCATTTTTCATTGATTATAGAAATTGTTACATTTAATTTGTATTTCTGTAAGAAATCTGTATTCCTTTTCTGTGGATAAAAATACATTTTTAGCCAGCATCATGTATTTCCTAATTGCCCATTTAAGCTGCTCCCAAGTACAAAGACATGTTTTGAAATAAGAAAACGCTATCTGTTATGAATATCTGATAGCAAATATTTAGTTACTTAATGGCAAACCCCAAATCCCTGTGCTTATTTTAAAGGTGATGTAATTCTGCTTCCTGTATACAGAATATAAGTGAAAAAACCATAAAGTCTCTGGAAACTATTAAGACCAAATAAAATGTCAGCAGTGATTACCTTGGGAATTGGTTCCTCAAATGCATGGAAAAAAGTATAGGCAGAAGGCACGTTCGATAAGTTACATCATCCTAGCCTACAAATAAAAATCTAAAGCTTATTAACAAAACTTATTCTGCTAACTCTTGTTCTTGGCCATGTCCAGTGACTGCTTGCATGTATAAGTAGTGTCTTTTATTAGCAATGAATCACAAAATTATTATTATTTGCCACCCACTATAACAATCAAAACCCAAATTTTTGAGACACCTGTTATAATTCAAAACTAGTTGTCACAACTGTCTCCTCTAACAATCCTTTTATTCTCCTGTTTTATTGAAATGAGCATTTGCTAATCAAGTCAACAAAGACTGGGTAATTTCATATGTTCAATAACAGATATTATTAGTTACGAAACTGAGTATTAAAATGATTTGATACATTTCAGACAATTTAGTGATGTTTTATGGACTGAGACTGATGATACAGTCAAACACAGAAGTACATTTTAAACATAAATATTCTTTGTCCTTGTGCAGATATCTTGATACACAGCTATCAGCTACTTGGGGGATTTTCTCCAGACTAGGATGGATGTGTTTGCTACATGCTGGAAGTCTCTACCTCTCTCTCTGACAGTTAATGGAAGACTAAGGCTAAAGATAGACTCCCGTTTTGTAGCTAGGTACACAGACTGCAGACAAATGCTGCTTTCCCCAGGTTATTTGGTTCTTTCTCTTTGATGGAGGCCATTATAATCATGTACAGTTGGCTGAAGGACTACGTGTATGCGTCCCAGCTCACTTCAGACAATCTCAGATAGGTTTAACCTGGTGATAATGGTGAATAAGGCTTTAACATTTTTTTGCCTGAAGAACCTGTAAGACCTTATACGAGCCTTTCAAGGCTCAGGAAAACAGGAACACTGTTCATAGCAAAAAACAGCTTGAAAAGGTATGACCTTGCTCTGGCGACCACACATCCCAAAGAGGACAGCAGCTGCCTCAACACTGGCTGTCCAAACTTATCAAACTTGCCTTCTGCCTCTCTGATTTTTTCCTTGCAGGTGAAGGAGGAACAGATTGCCAAAGCAGCTCCTGCTGGTATCTTGCCTGGTCTTAATAGCTCCTAGAGACCATTTTGTCTTTTCCATGTGTGTTCAATTAGGTACCCTTCAACATTAAATACATTGGCAAACATACATATGGATGAACACTTTGGGAGCATCTGTCCTAGCAAGAATCTTACAAATGTAATAGGAATCACCAGGACTGGCTATCATTACTCTCAGAGTACACAGAGGGGTTTAAGTCTGGGAGGTTCTCAAACAACAGGTGCTTCCCAATATGGCCTATGAACAAGTTAACCAGTAGGTAAACCAGAATATGGATTTTCAGCATGTTTGCTCTTTTATATGAATGCTTTTACCACAGCTAAACCAGTTCAGATCGCAGAGCACCTGTTCGCCGTGTTGCTCGGGGAGCAACCTTGGAGACCTGCCACGCTAGTTAACGTCATCCTAGAGGGAGCAGCACTCCTGGGCCGGCACAGCCGTTTGCTTGAGTCTGCTTGAACTCAGTGTGATGAAATATTAAAAAGCTGATCTGAGGGACATTGGGATTTACTGTATCCAAAGAGAAAAACCCAGGCACAGAGGCAACAGCATGTGCTGCATTGTAAATTTGGGATTTTCTCCTCCTCTTAAGGTAAATAAAATGTAGTTCTCTACTTGCAACATAGATTTTGGTGTCATTATCTTCAGGTTTCAACCTCTATTCAGAATTCCCAGCAGACCAGAGTTTACAATTAGGGTTGTGCCATCTTCTTCATGCTGATGGGAATGTCTTTGCATGTATATCACCTTCCCACAATAAAAATACACAATATTGTCAATAATGATACCACTGGGCACAATTCAGTTGCCCAAAGATACTTTATCATTAAAGATCCCTCAGGTTTCTCACCTGGTCTTCAGCTGTTGTTCCAGAAGGGCATGTGTCTTCTGAAGACCCTGTGTGATGCAACTACTGCTGTTGATGCCTCAGATGCCCTGAGGCATCTCAGCTGGCACAGGAATAATCAGTCTTCAGTTATTGCTACAAAATCCATTATTGATCTTCTGTCAAAATATGAGACACCACTGATCAATCTGTAGGTAAACAGTCTTCCATAAGTCATCTACGGGTAAAGGATTTTATGAACAGCTGGTCCTCCTGTGAGGATTATGTCAGGCCCTCATTTATAGTCTTAAACTTGTGAGGCTTCTCCTTCATTTTTCTGCATTTGCCTAAAATAAAGCTTGCCATCTACTGTTTACTGCTAAAGACAGTTATCTGCAGTGCAAAAGTTCTGCATAGCTGCATTTCACTCCAAAACAAGTGACATATGTTGTGTGTGTTACACCATGATCCAGAAATTGTGATTTAGCTTGACAAAGCTGGAATATCTGCCTGTGGATAAAATTTTTCCCTTTTTTGAGGAGAAAATCACATTTAAAGGCAGCTAGTAATTTATCATTTCCGTGTCATTTACTGAAATTTTCCAGAAATAGTGGAGGGAAGGCACTTAACATAAGTACTGCTGTAAAAGTGCAGAGAGATTACAATGTAATAAGAAAATCAATTCCCCAAAACAAACAAAAAACCCACAAAGCATTCAGAGTGTGTTTTAATCATGTCCCATTTTCATGACCTTGTTGAATTGAGGTATTTCTAATATAGATTCTTACCTTACTACTAAGTCCCTAGATTCTTGTTTTAACAGCAATTTTTAGTAGTTAAATAAAATCTTAAGCATTTCACTGCCTAAAGTAGGCAGTAACATGTGAATGCTGGAATTTAGGTTTCGCTGTCATTTGCATTAGTTCGTAATGCTTAACATCTTCGTTTTAAAATGATCACATAGAAAAAGCCAGTCCTCAACACATGGTTTTGATGGGATGACAGGAACATCTGAGAAACAAAGAATACTCCATCAACACCCAGAGCAATGCCTTTGTAATGAAAACATGTACTGTCCCGCCACCCACTCCTGCGCTGGCAACTACCACTGCAGTAGCTTGCTCTCTCATTGAGCCCCATGGACTCCCCTGTGCCTTGGGAGAGTGCATTTGCTTATGGTGCAGGCAACCTCCTTAACATCCAGCCCAAAGGGACAGCAGTTATTGGCTCTGCACTATCTCCTACAATCATCAGTCCAGGGGCTGTGGAGAACTCAGCACTCTGTTAATCCATTTGTGCCATTTACAGTCCAAATCAATGAGCCAGCACTGAATCTCTTTCTGCGTTTTCCCATCCCATTCGGTGCGCTCTCTCCTGTTCAGTCCCTCCCCACGAGCAGCTCCGGGGTTTTGCTCTCGGCAGCAAGAGACGCAGCTGACAGTAACACTTTCACGCAGCTTTTCTGCTCCCAGACGTTTCAGCTCCTCAGCACGTTTCTAATCCCGCCTCTGAGCTCTCAGGAGACATGTTTGGCCTCACTGTCTACCCTTGGCTTTCTGTAGACCTCAGCCCTTTCTTCTGGATGTTCAAATACTTTTCATGGGAGAGTACTCCTTGGCATCTGTCAGCTCTATTCTTCTCACAACCTGTTCTTGCATGATTCAGGACTATAACCCCATTCCAATAAGGTAAAATTGACATTATTTGCTGTTGCCAGCACTGCAGCAGCAGTACCTGACAGGAATCACCAAGAACCTCCCAGCCAAACGTGACTACTTCCTTACCTGCAGCTTACTTGCTTTCTTGTCAGGAGTCTGACCTTACAAACATGGAAAACGAGGAAAGATTTCAGACAAGAATCCACAACAATCCTATGAGCAGCAAACTCACAACTCTTCTACATGTTTTTTCTCCATAATATGGCTCCTTGCAAGGCAAAATTATTTGTGACAAAGAAGGATTTCCTATATGAGCTTGTAAGGAGTCAATCACACCCACAACGTTGCACAAGTCATTCAACATACGGAGTATCCTGAATAATAAGGAAAATAGATTGAAGCTGAAAATCACTGCTCTCCAGATTACAAGGAGCCTGGTCTTAATCACACATTCCTGCTCATGTTGGTATACGTCCTGGCTTGTCAGGAGAAGGGTCTCCAGGTACAAAAGAGCCTGAGAACCTCTGCTCCAAACAAAACAAATCTACCTATAGCCAGCACATCACTGCTTCCCTCAGAGCAAGTCAGACACACCCCGAAAGAACTGAAGGCTTATAATCTCCTTTTTCATGATCTCTGCACTTCTTTCTCTGCCTTTCACAGTTATTTGAAGATTATCGTTGGACTTAAAAATATGTATACATGTAAATGTCTTTTTTTCTCAACTGACCTATATCAGTCCTTTCAAGCACAGCACCTGGGTGTTAGCTGTGGATGCCAGTCTTTGGGGAGAATGCCCTGGTGGACCTACTGAGCAAGTAGAGTCAACTGTAGGAATCTCAAACCCATAGAGAGGGATTGGGTTTGAGAGAGGATCACAGGACTTATCTTTCTTTGCTTCAAGGACTTTGCTTTGATCTTTTTCAGGTCATTGGCAATAGAAAGTTGCTCACTTCTGATGGCTCTGTGGTGACTCACGAAAGAGAATGTGGCCTGTTTATTCCACGTATCATGGGCTGATAATCACATTTCAAAGTCATAATTAGCAGTAATGATTAAAGTCTCGGCAGCCATACATAAGCCTGAAATGTCTGGCGACTGAACTCTCTGTACATTATCCTGCTGTGTCAAGGTTAGACCATGCTGTTGTCCCCGTTCCATAGACAGAACTCACCAGGACTGCTAATCAACACATTTCATAGGCTCTATCTGCCCACGCAATTTCTCTTTAATCCTTTATTCCAGGACTGACAGACTTAATAGCTGTTTTTAAAAATGGAGGGAACAAGTAGCAAGACCTATATTGTAGCACGTATTAGATATAAAAATATCAGTGTCAGCTGGCAGGCAACCTTTCATTTCAAAAATACAGCTTTGCAAGCTAAAACCCAGCTGGGATGAAAGGCAACTTTATATAAAGGCAGTGCCAGTCTGCCTGTCAACCTCTCCACTTTCAAATTAGTGAGGGCTGCTCACCACCTCATCTAGACCTGCCAGAAAGATAAATAGATAGACAGACTGGAAGGAAGGAAAGAAAGGAAGAAAGGAAGAAAGGANGGGAAAGGAAGAAAGGAAGAAAGAAAGAAAGAAAGAAGGAAAGAAAAAAAGAAGGAAAGAAGGAAGGAAAGAAAGAAGGAAAGAAAGAAAGAAAAAGAAAGAAAGAGAAAGAGAGAGAAAGAAAGAAGGAAAGAAAGAAAAGTTGCTCACAAGCATTAACCGATGCCAAAGAAAGCTGCTTAGGNTAACTGATGCCAAAGAAAGCTGCTTAGGATAATCCTTGTGCTTTGAAGCATGAGAATAACAATCACCAAGTTTTGTTACTGTTGTGGGGTTTCATGGATGATGCATCCTGTTGAGGCCTCTGGAAGAACAGGCCTGCAGAGGTTATGTGCATGGCTGCTCAGGCTTCAAAACATGGGCACCCTTTGTGCTCCATTGTTCAATTATTTGCAAAAATGCGTTTGGGCTCTTATCAGTTCTTTGGCCTTTGGATAGGTTTGCAGCGTTCAAGTTCAGCTCAAATGTGAAAAAAGTTCTCTTGCAAATTTTTTTTTCTTTCTTTCTTTCACAAAAGCCCAGCTTCTGGAATTCATTTATTTGGTAATTATTTCATATGATGTGTTAAACAATTCAAGGAATTAATGTAAGTTGCTGTCCATTGTTTAAATTTGTATCTGATCCTATGATAAAATGCTTGTGATCAGTTTAGTCCAGAACGACTGTTACTCTATCTACTCCTTACCAAGTATATCTTCATTGTTTTCGTGTTTGGAGTCCTCCATATGGAGTGTTTGATCTCTTTTTATTTCAAGTAAAGGCTTGATTTTTCACCATGGAGAATTTGTCCTAGTTTGTTTAAGATTAGGAACTTTAACATGAAGGCATCCATTATCAGAAGCTATTAGATGAATAAAAAATGTACATTTAATTCAATAATCATGTTTAAATCAAGCTCCAGTCAGTGGGAGGAGAACAATGTTCCATCAGCAAATGTAGCACAGAGGGGTTTGCTGTTCTCTGCTTTTCGCCTAAATATTTTCAGCTCTAAGGTAAAGCTTTACATAAACCCTGTAAAGAAAAAACCTTTGAAGGATCTGAATTTCTATCCTGCTAAGCACAGAAAGCACTGATGAGTCACTGCAAAGCTTTTCCAAACTCATCTGAACACGTCTGATGTGGGATTTGGGTTGGGACTGCATAGGCCCAAGTGCACTCAAAGCACCTCCTGGAGTTTCTGGCTGCAATCTAGTTGGAAGGATCTCAGAGCAACTTTCCTTGGGGCTGCCTGAGATTCTGTCAGGCAGAAACAAGCATGTAGATTTGCAAACATTAAAAGAGAAAGCACCGAAAGCCAAGCCACTTCAAACACCCAGTGTTTATGGGTTTGGCTCATTTCTATTTCTAGTGAAGAACCATAAAAATATCAGAGCATACGGCTTCCAGCACAGTTGCAAAACTCGCCCATGACACAGTGGGAAAGGAGTCAGAGGGTTTTAGCCCCATTTGTCTGCACCTCGGCTGCTCCCCCAGGAAAGTGATGCTTCAGTGCCGCCTCCTGGCTTCCTCCTCCACAGCAAAGGGTCATCCCAGCATGATACGGTGCCACTGCTACCTTGTGTTTGCTCTATGGTATTGAACAACCATTCTGGCTTTTTTAATAATATAAACACAGAGCTCTGGGAAATGACTTTGTGACTAGAGATAGTGCTCAGATGTGATGAACAGCTACGGCGCAGTCAATGCTGCGGCTCACTGCAGTGCATTGGTGTCCCTGGATGGGGTCAGACCTCTGGGAGACCTGTTTTGAGACAGTCAGTAGGGTAAATGCAAGCATATGTCCTCAGCCTTTCCTTCTCCTCTCCTGCTACAGCCCCCTCCCCAGGGCTGCCAGCAGGCATCTCCATTCACCCAAGACTGATCTTTCTGCTAAGAACAGGCACCTGCAAAGGCCACAGAGGAGGGAGAAGCACAGCCAGCCACCTTTGGCACTAAAATGTAAGATACTGCCTTGCACGATCATACCGGAGTGTCACAACAAAGCCACAGTACTAGTGATGAATGGGGACAGGCAGCCAGAACAACCACTCCCTACTCTCTTCTTAGACGTGGTTGAAGTTACAGAGCCATACTTGTGTTTATGGAGTCTCCTCTCGGACCCCATTGATCTTCCATGTTTAGCTGAAAATGCAATGGTGCACACCACCTCACACAGACCCTGCTAGCCCGGCATAGCCTATGGTAGAACAGCTCCATCTTGGGATGCTCTGCTGGGAATGAGGAAGGAGGGGGGGACACACGTGAGTCTTAACCTTTGAGAAGCAGCACTTGTAACTCAGGTCAATGATCTTCTTCATCCCTGTAGAACTTTCCTTTACTAAACTGGAACTGAATGAAGATTTCTGAGCATTTCAAACTGTGTGAGGCTTTTCCCTACTCGGCTTCTACTTCTGTATTGAGCTGCAGGTACCAAGCAGGGCAACTCAAACTACTCAAACTTGCAGTACAAACCCAGGAAATATCGAACATTTCAGAAAAAAAGGATAAAAAGTCAGACATGATGTTATTCAGACTAAAGGGAACTTGCTAAATTTTGAACCATTTGTGTCTGTGGTGTCATCATGTGTATTATAACCTGCCTTTTTTAAATGAACATGAAACATCATCACTCTTTGGCAATGTCTGCTGAGAAGATGAGTTTGAGAAAAGCTGCTGCTACAAGCATTTTTTAGGGATTTAATTGCCTGCTCTGGCTGCCAATCCAAAACCTTGATTTAATTTCTTGTATTTTGTCAAGGTTATAATTAGCTTTAAACTTGTGATGAAGAACTGCAAAGCTGAGGTAAGCAACTTGTTTGTGGCTGGGACCACACTTTTGCTGGGTATCCATCCCAAATCCTCCCAGGGACCTTGCCTACATAGTGACTTACTGTAATTTTCTCCGTAATAAAAATAAATTACAAAGGCCTAGCACTAATTAGTCACTAAACTGTCTAGGTTTTCCTTTCCCGCTTGCTACATAACAGAGTCTTTCTAACATTCAATGCAGATACAGCTTGATTTTAGTTCCCAGGATGTTAGAAACTGTCCTTCATCTCCTTTTCTAATCACCAACATTTGTAATGCGCCTGTCTGCCCCCGAACTTCACAAATACACTGTATTTTGAAGCTGTGAATTTCTGTACAACTCATTTCCTGCAGACTCAGTCAGACTCTAGGATGTGAAACTTGCTTAAAACTGGAGTGGATATGTTTTATGTCAATATGTTTACACATCAAACAAAACTGAAATGTTACCTTACTTGGGAAAATATATTCCAACTCAATTTACCAGGGAAATGTCATAGGTAAATATCACAGCACAACCTCTACACAATTGTACTTTTTTCCTTCAGTGACAGGTTTGAGATTGAGCATTCTTTTGGGAAATTGTATTTCTAGACGTGCTTGGTATCTAGAAATGATGCTTCTTGTCAAATAGTAATAATTTATTTCTGCTATTCATCTACACATTTCTCTTGCAATGGGAGGCACAGTAGAATGGTCTTCTCTGTGGTATCATTGGAAAAAAAAATCAGTTTGCAGAGTTTATCATGACTAATTAAAAAAGTACATTTTAAGTATAACAAGGAACCACGTAATGATATTAACAACACAAAATGTAATTGAAGAGATTAAAAATGCATAAATATTATTTTTTCTGCTTTCTTTCTGGTTTTGGGGTCTTTTTGTCATTTAGTTACTTTGCCACCATTTTAAAATGCCACCTCTATCAGACACCTTTCTCCAGGCAACATTAAGGAGCCCTTTGTGCCACTATAATCACAATAATTTCTATCCCTGTAGGTATCCTGAAACAATATGCTAGGATTATTCATGGAGTTCCAGAGTGAAAAATAGGAATATAAATATCAAAACTCATCTGACTTCTCTTTGTGTTAACCCTGCTGCTTCTAAACACTCTGAGTGAGGAATCTTGTTTCATATCATATCATATGAAAGAGAGGAGGCTGAGAAGAACACTGTCTTGGGACTTACTTGCTTCTGTCAGTTTATGTCACAACATTACATTTATTTTAATGAGGGGGTGTTACATTTCATGTCTGCCTATAATAACTAGATTAAAACAAATGGGAAAAGACATGAAAGCCAGCAAATTCTAAAGCACTAGACATTTTTATAGCTAATGAGACCAACCTATTAAATCAAAAACCATAATCTATTAAATTAGAAAAGATAAACACAGTTGCTTTTTAAAAAAGAATAATAAAAAAAGTCTTCATTAATCAGTTATAAACCAAACCATGTTGGTTAAAGCTAAACAGAAGTGTTTATTCCTTCTCAGAGTTTCCCTGGAGAATTTCCTCCAAAGTTTCTGGTGCTGGTTGCTAGCAGAGAAGACACATAAACTCCAACAGGCCAGTAACATGCTCTAGGATGGTAGCTACCTCGTGACAACAGCATGAAGAAATTTCAATACAAGAGCTATAGTGTTAAGGAAAAAGGCAGTTTTAGCTGCTGAACAATACTGTCCCGGAGTTTACCCTCTCATCCAAGCAGAGTGTACAACTGTTGTTTGAGCAGAGTACTGTGCGATGCCATGCAGTGTCTGTTATATTCTAGTACATTCTTACAGTGTTGGCAATTCTTGACTTATAATGTCTCCTTCTGTTCTCCTGTAGCAGGGACCGAAGGGAAAGACAGCTGCCCGCCGCTGTCTTTTAACTCAAACTAAAAGCGGTTACATAGATGCCTTTACTTCATCTGACAGAAGGGAAAGAGACATCTGTTTCCTTGGGACTGCAGTTATCCCCAGATAAGAACTGTCAAAGAGAAGAATTTTGTTCTTTTGTTAAACTTTGTTAGACTACATAACAGAGTGAAAGCAGAACAAAAACATGAGCAACAGGACATTGCTCCAGGTTAGCTTTTGTACTGAATTTAGAGGATAAAAAAATTAACTCACAATTTGCTGTGGGACAAACTAATGCTACATAACAGTTTTAAACTAAGTACGACCCAGGCCATCATTCTTACAGCTTGATGTGACATATTACAAACTACAGCTAGTTGTACCATTGAAAAAAAGATACTGCTTTGAATTCAGATAAAGGATACAGAAAAATATCCTCTATCAACTTTTGCTTCATTCTATATTTGATACTTTATTGTCCCTGCAACAATATTATTTTCTTCACAGACAACGTAATTTGCTCTTCACCTGGGCAAATAAAGTTACATGCATATGTATTCACTCCTGAGTTTTTTATATTGCTAAAAGAGCTATTCAACGCTTTTCAAACAACTCAACATATTTTCTTTATTAAAATTAATTTATTTTTATATTTGTTTTATAAATCTGCCACTTGTACACCATTTGTTTATTGAAAAACTGTGAGGGAATTTAGTATAAATAAGACATGTTACTCTAATCTTTTATTTTTCATTTTCATCTCTCTCCTTAATAATTTTGCATCAAAGTGCTAATAGCATCTTTCTGTTCTTCATCACAAACTCAAATACCACATAATTCTCTTTCCACCTAATCACATTGTTTATTCTCTTAAAAAAGAACATTTACATTATATGATGCATTTTAATCTGGGAAATCATTCTTCTGTTCTACTGCTAACTTCTGTAAACTGTCAGCCATGTGTCACCCTAGAAGAGGGTGAACCATCATATGATATGTGTCTCTCATAACTGCCTGAAGAGAACTAGATACATAGGTATATCACAGGTAGAACTATACATGCTACCCAGCTCTATTGACCTGGCACCGTTAACACAATTAGCACTATTGCCTAAATTTGTCCTCTAGTTAATCTCCCCAACTCTTGTTCCAAGTCTCAAGTCAAGACCCTGTCTTGGCTTAGGTTAAGGCAAGAAAAAAACCCAGCCTTTTCTTCCACACACAGCATTTCCACCCAACGCTGCCCACACTGTGTTGGTGTAAGGCCAAGAATAAGTGCAATTCACTCACAGAGAAAGGTTTCCTACCTATAAAAAAGGCCTGACTCTAGTGTGAGATTTTCTATTCCTGGAAATCTAGAAAGAAGCCAGTGGCCTGGAGTCCACTCCATTCAATGCAAACTCATTTGCACAGCAGGTCCAGTTAAAGCTTTTCTTGGGCTTCATCATGATTTCATAAATTCTTCTATGCTTTGTATTTCCTTAAAAAACGTAGCAAGAGTCTTGGCCTAACCAATAGCCATGGTATAGCTGAATAAAACAGAGGATTTCCTGGTCTTAGACACTCGTACAGCAAAAAAAATGAGCAGTGTGAGGAGACCATGGTTGACATGGCCATGGTGTACTCTCTGCTCTTCATTGACTACCAAGAGCCTTGATTTCTCTAGCAGCAGAAGTGGGGAAAAAAAGAGTCACCATTTGTATCAGAGTGTGAAATAATTATCAGGCGTTCATGCTCAAGTCCAACACTGAGTGTATGCTTTACCTCCATGTTGCTCTGCAGTACAGCAGGGTCAATAACACACTCCTTCAACATATTTCATTGATTTTGGCTGCACACACTTCGTTCTGGTAGGTGCACCACAGTTTGAGATACAGACCTCTATAGCACTGCGTTCCACAAGACATGGGACAAACGGAGGTTGACCCTGTCAAGAAAAGAACATTTTACTTTTCTTTTACAATAGCTAATGCACTCTCCCAAGGAAAATTACAGCTGCTTTACCCTTAGGAAGGATTCAGCTGCAACTTGAATTTTAATATTGCACAGACCCATTTAGGTTTAATTCATTGATAAAGTAAGCCTTTGGTGGGAACTTTTTTTTTGAAGTTTCCATTGACTTCTACATTTAATTTCTCATAACTGTGAAATTTATGTGCCAGGTATGCACAGACTGTCAAGATATATGTTTTGGTAAAAAAAATCCAAACTAATAACTGTGTCACGTTTTCCACTTGCTACATGACCTCTATGGCTCTCACGGGCACATGAGTTTCTCTACATTTTATCTGAAGGAAATAAAAATAGATCTAGTCTCTCATAAAACTTCCTAGGATGAATCAGTGCAGGGCCTCCTCCAAAGTCTAGTCAGGATGACATATAAGATCCACGGTGTATGTCACCTCTGTCTGCAGAGACCCAGAAATAACAGCTTTGGTAGAAAGCCAAGACAGCTACGCATGTAACAAAACCTGTCAATTTTATTGTTTCATTCTTCCCTCACTTCTTTTATTCAGCCCCCATCTTTCACTGTGTGTGGTTCCCAAAACTATTAACTGCTTAGATTAGATATCACTACTCTTTTACTACATTTGTACAATGGATTCTTCTGTAAAAGAAAATGTTTGGAATATTTTAGTCTTTTCTAACAAGGAAGCACAGGAACAAGATGTACAGTAACTGTCTGAGCCACCAGAAAGTACAAATGCTGCCTCCAGGAAGCACAACTGTTTTACCATCCACACAGCAGCTGTGATTTGGGACACCACACAACTTAGGGAAAAATTTCTTGAGGCAACCTCCAAGTCACTTCGATTTCAAATAAGAAATATGTTGCTTGCATATATGTTTCCTTCCTAGCAGACCACCATCAGGAGATGTGTCTGCCATGTCTTATTCTGAACGTTTGGCTTAAACGTCTCTTGTAAGTGAACTGACATATGAGTATTCACGGCTCTTAATGGATGCAAGCCGCACCAGCAATCTTCCAAAATACATTTCTAAGACTGGCTTTCAGGAGTAGAGCTCTATGGGGTGGTAGAGACTGAGGTATAGC
>RSEF01000002.1:135010719-135028475 GCA_003993805.1 Himantopus leucocephalus
TTTGTCTTTAACCTGGGAGTGGTCTCATGGATGATGTTTATACCATACATTTGAGGAAAGCTCTGGAAACTAAGTAGACTGGATTTAAGTCTTCTTAAAACTCATCTTTTCTGCCCACTCAGTACAGAACAGATGTAGTAAATTATGTTTCCCATTTCCATTTCTGATACACAGCAGAAGTTATAATGCCATGTTCATATTTACAGTAAAGCTTAAAAAATTTCTACAGAAGTTTGCACTTGTAAACCTGCAAACTTTTTTTTTGCAAATTGTCCAATTTATACCATAAGCTGTACAAAAGAGAACAATTCTCCCACGCGCTGTAATGCTGACTCACGCACCGCAGGATTACCGAGGCATTGCTTCCCTGGAGGATTATTCAGTTACTCTGGGGAAACTGTAGCACATTTGTCCCTCCCTTTTCATGACCACTCATGAAAACACCTACTGCATATTTTGCTGCTGCAGGCAACCTCTCTGATCTGTGCTCTGGCAGGAAGATACTTCTCCCCTTGTGGTTTAACTTCTTGAGCTTCAGAAATGTAAATGGCCTGAGAAACCTAATGAGCTTTCTATCTGTCCAAAATCTAAAGAAAGGCCATGACTATTGCTTTTGGCTGCTTCAGACAAAAGGCTTCGTTAAAATAGTTACTGCAGGTTGCTTTTCATTTACTTTAGACCAATGCTGACTGTTGAGTTTCCAGTGTACAAGTTGCAGCAACAGGAAGGCAACAGTGAGAACAGAAACTTGCCTGTTACAGATGTATGCCAGATACTAAACAGATGCAAATTAGGCTATCACTATTAATTACTTTGGAATGAGTTTGCAGTAAGTGCTTGTTTATATTAAGGTTTTGCTCAGTGAACATGAATTCAGATTTTCATTAATTGCAAAGTGATTTCTGAGGCTAATGATAATTAGAGTGTTGAAAGAGAAGTACAGATCATTTCATTTAAGAAAAATACAAAGGAACAAAGGATTGACTGCTGGAAATTGCTCCTGTTTAAAGCTACCAAAAGTCAGTCTTTGACACATGCTATGAAATGTTCACCACTCTTGCAGAATTAGATCTGACATGGTACACATATCCCTCCCCCCGGTTTTACGGTTAGGACTTTTTTAAGTGCCCAACACCACAAGCGTTCGTACTTGTGATTATCTTTACATACACAAATAAATATTCAGCAATGGTGCTGCTAATATGTACAAAATTATTTACCTTCTTTAAATCCTGAAGGATCAGGAGGTGTCTTTGTAGCAGCAAGCTGACATTTAACTCCTCAGGTAAAACAGATTTGCAATGGTGCTTACAGACATTTAAAATGTACTTTAAAATAATGCTGGCAATTTTACAGAAAATATAAGGAAAAATATTATTTCTTATGGCAAAATTTTGTATTTTCTTTTGGCAACTGTTTCCTCAAACACACTAAACTCAGTGTGATTTGAAAACTACATGAACATTAAACCTGAAAGTTAATTCCACTACTCTGAGGAATCCTCCATGCTCTTTCTTGCTCCTGCACTATGTATAAATCCATCTAATTCTCCCTGCCCTGACCCTCGCTCTCAGACAAGCTCTGTGGACATTTTCCTTTTTCCCTTGGCACTGGAAGCCAGCCGGCATGTTCCACCCTGCCCAAAGACCTTGTCTGACATTCAGGCTGTAAGCCAAGCTGCTGCCCTCCTTCGCTCCTCACCGGGTGCCGACTCTGACGGCCCCTCTAAGGATATTACAAAAACTGTACTGAAGATCCAGTTAGCCTTAGGCCCTAGTTCAGCCAAGCAGCGCGGTACAGGTTTAATTTTAACAGAGATTGCAGTAAAATTGGTTATGCGCTTAAAGTTAATAGGTGTATTATTAAGTTCCACGAGGATCAGGCCTTAATGAACGTGCCCTCACGGGCATGTAATGCTACACTTACAGGGAACTGAAAACCATTTTGAAACTTTGGTATTATTTCTATTCTGCACAGTTCCATATAAGCCAACTTAGCCTTCTTTTTGCAATATATTTATAGAAGATCTATCAACTTCTCCCATAGAATAATTTTAAAAATGTCTTATTTTAGATCTCAATATTCCTCTGGAAATGTGTAAGCACTAGTAATTTTGCTATGAAATTAAGGGCATAAATAAAAAATACCTTAACCATGCCATCTTTTTTGCACAAAACTTATTTTTATTGGGAGGCCATGTTTAATTTAAGAAATTCATTTTCTGCATAACATTTACCTATAGTATCCAGACAGCTTTCTCCATTTCATTGCCAGGATGCTCAAAAAAGCCAGCGTTCTGCAGAGCAGAAAGTGAGGCACTGCTACTCCAGATGCCATCAGATCCCCTCCAGAAGGCAATGAAATACTTATTCAACATCACAGACCACAATTCTGATGTCAATAGACCTTTGTCATTCTTATCAGCTGGAACTGTAAAGGATTTGCTGCTCTGAAGGATTTGCATCCTTCCTGTTCTTTAAGCTACAGAGTATGTCCAGGGCACTTTCTATCAAAAGAATTTACTATTTCTTCTTTAGTCTGTTGTAGTATCTTCGAAGGCATATAAGACATGTATTTTTCTGTTATTTCTGGGATATTTAGAACTGTGGTGTTATGGAAGCAAACACATAAAGATTCACTAGGATTGTCCAAAATGAACTCTGGTGTTCCCTGCAGCCTTTTGCTTAGACTGTTTTTGCCCATCCCTTCCCCTCAGTTCCCTCCCATTCCCATTGTTGCTACGCTTATGGCATGGTAAGTATTTCAGAAGATTATTGACCAGACTAGAAGGTCATCCTTGAACTCTTGTAGCCTGTGAAGATTACAGAGAGTGGATTTATGCATCAAATTAAAGAGAAAGACTGGCATTTTGATGTAAAAAGAGGCTACATTTTGACTGTTCTTCACACCACACAAATTCTGTCACATCTATAATTTTCCTCTGCTGAATAAACCATGGGCTGGATGTCAGCTCAGAGTTCAACTGAATCTAAACTTGACTGTATCCTGAATATCGAGTTTTTAATCTTTTTCCCCCTCTAGAAGTTGTGCAGTGTCAGCTGTCTTTGTGCTGTGATTGCTGGGTAAGGTCTTGGCTCTATGAAACCAATGGGGATTTTGCCACAGGATTAGATGGGGCTAAGGTTTCACCCAAGCTGTTTTATTTATGCCCCTTCTGTTTTGTCCTATCCTAAATACACTTGCTACAGCTTTTAGATTTAGCTCTCAGATGAAATGCTTTGCCTTCTTTGTGAGAAAATAATAAATAGATTCTTTTTAAGCTATACAGCATAATGCCTTTTAACTACCTGAAGAACAGCAAAGTACAAAGGAGGAAAATCTGGATTTTCTTATTTATTTAACTTTAATGTTAAATGTCAGATTTATTTTCCAGACAAAATTATGTTATCAGTGTAGAAGTAAACAGGATACTTTTAGAACTGTATAAAGCATAGGTATCGATTTTCTGAAGCATAGTATTATGCAGCTTTGCCTGACAAACTTTCTGAGTGTTCAAACCCTTAGTAGTACATTGTTCTGATGAAAACATCAAATTTAGCACAAAACCAGCTCAATTTCTGTGTAAGTTACTTTGCCTTGTCCTGTGTTTAGAAATGAAATGAAATTGTCTTGATTCAAGAGCTAAGACATGAACACTGCAAAGCTGTGTCTCATTCTCAGATTGGATATTATCAGGTGCTCAATCAAAGAAAAAATTCGGTTTAGCCTACCTGGAGCACAAGGCCTAACATATCATGTAGCAAGCAAAGCAAGTGAATAGAAATGTGACTTTCAGAAAGGCTGCTCAAAAATGTGCAAGAATTGATGAAAATACAAAGCAGAGAATAGCAAGCCTACACTCAGATTTAGGTTAAAAAAAATAAAGGTGCATTCAAATGATCTCACTGGAGAGCTGAATGTTAGTCCAAAATGTCTTGGAAAACCTGACTGAGAAGCAAGAACAGCATCACCTGCAGAGCAGAGGAAAGGAGGGACCCTCTATCCATGCCTGCAGCAGCGTGGGCTTTGCCAACATCCCCACTGGGGGAAGGGGTCTTTCTTGTGGCCTCTGCTTCTGTAGCTCATCCCTATCAGACGAGGCTGGACAGTACCTGCAATGACAGTTGATTCCTTTGGGAAAAGAAACTTTACTCACCTTCTGCGGTTTAAAGTGGAGCCTGTAGAGCACAGAAATAGCTGGTGACAGAGGAGTAAAGATTTCATTCAAGAAGCAAAGGCAGCAGGTGAGTATGTCTTGGACATCTGTCATTGTCTTCACCATTCTGCATTCTCATGGGATACCCGCAGCACTGTGGGAAGGGAACATTGTTGTAAACTAACCTATTAGTGTGAGTTTGCTGTTTTTTTCTTCTCACTAGGCCTCATTTTAGAGGACAAGTTTTTCATATATTTTTTCCCTAGAAAAATTCCCTAGGATCTTTTCCGCCAGTCTTCCCTTGGTTTCATATTTCAAGTAGATAATACAGTGGCATTAGCATTTTATCGAGTTACAGAAGAGATATACTAACACACTTATCAGACAAAAGTGATTGGCGCAAAGGCAGACACAAGTGAGAGATATTAAAGCTGTAAGAAGACAGAAAAAAAAGAGAATAAAAGAATTTACAGCATCATCTGTGCTACCCTACCTTAAGAAAAGCTGTAAAAAACTTATACTGTACAAGTAATTGGTGTTTATTTTATTAGCTGTGCGTATAGTGCTCTTATGGCACAGATGTTGTGATAGTGACTCATGCATAATGCAAATGAAGTGTAGGTATCCGGTATCTCTTATTGCATTCTTTTCCTCAGTAGTTCCTAAACATTGACTTTGCACTTTTTTTTTCATTTCATGTTCTACACATAGAAGGGTCTTGAATTTTACAGTATGTACACACACTGGGTGAGGAGAGACTCACAAACATTTAAAACATGAAAACTGCACATGCAAATACCAACCTGGTTTCTCAGTTTGTGCACTCAGTGTCTGAATTTGACACCTATGGGTACCAGCTATGGAATATTAGGCTCTGTTTTTAGCTAGTTAAAAAGCTAGAAAGAGCTTAGAGGCAGAAGAAATGGCCTTTCATCTCTTATCAGAAAATACATTCTGTAAAATAACCTTTTTTCATACAATCTTAAAAAAAGCTGTCACTTTGTTCTGCATTCTTCTGCTACAGTCTTCATCCACTATGCTGGTACCTTTGAATAAATATCGCAACTGTAAGAGGCGGTGGGGTCCAGGCTTTGGATTAGGGTCCAAATCCTATCCTACAAGATGTTTGTGACCTTTTCCCTATCTTCTCACTGTGCTTTTCTCTCCAAAGATCTTGCAAGTGTTCCTCAATGACGGGTTTTCATATTGACAGTGAGAGCACTCAGAAGCACAAGTGAAGTTGATGCTTATCTTTCTCAGCAGTTGTGGCCCTCTTCCTCCAGTCCTCCCCTTCTCCGCTGACACTTTCTCCCCACGTACATTTGCTGTATGTATTTATCACTGTTTTTATTCTTGTGGGTGCATTTGCAACCAATTGAAAAAATGTAGTTGACATTTTGGCCTCAAAGAGGACTGGTTTGTGGCCGTTCCTATTTCTCTCTGCTGAAGAGACATAAGGAAGTAGCTGAGAAAATTTTGTTTCATGCTTTCACTTCTTATGTGCTTAAGGTCAGTGGGTTGGCACTTCTAAGGAGTAGAACTATTACTAATAAACCTCACAGAGAGGGAGGAAAGGTGCTCTTTATGAAATTGAGATTGAGTTAATGAAGGCCTTTGAAGATTAAGATGAAGGCCCTGAGTAAAAGAACCACCCAACAAAAAAGCTTCATTTCCTCTGGGTACTCGTCCAAGTCATTGGGAGTTGCCTCCAAGTTTTATAGCGATAACAATCCCATTTGCATGAAACCTACACATTTCTAATGAAAAAAAATTCTAGCCCTCCTCTAGTTGTTATTACAGATGCTCTCTAGGAAATCAGACTAAAAATACCAGCAGATAACATCGCAGCATGACAAGATAAAGTCTCCATTCAAAACATGTTAAAATCAAAGTTGATTTTCATCAGCCCTGGTGGATATTTGGGGTTAATTCTGTATCACTGAGATGTTCTCGCTGACTTAGCTATGGAGGGGCAAGAGTCAGACATCACAGGAAGAAAAACATACAAGTACCCATAGAACAGGTTAGTGGTCTCTACCAAGAGATTGCTATATTGTCTTCTTATAGCTGTGCAGATGGAGTTAACTGTTGTATTGAAGTCCTACGTGTGATACGCTCTATTCGCAAGGAGTCAGGACTTGCTGACTGAATAAATGCATTGCCAGTGCCTTAATGGGTTGGACTATATTAAAATTAGAGTGCAATTATGGTGCACAGCTCACTTAACCCTACGAATAGTGAAGTCTGAAAAGCGGCTCAGAAATGTCCTAAATTCAGCTGAGACTAATGTTTCAAGTATTTCATCACCGAGTGATTAACAGTTTCACAGCTATAAAAGAATATTTCATAGGCATCTTTAGCAACTTGGCAATAGCAGGATTTGGTGTTACAGCATTATGGAAACTCTTCTTTGCTGATCAGCACTGCAGCACAAAATTTTGTTAGTGTAATCACAACAAAAAATAATTCCTGGGAAAGTGGTTTGTTTGATTGTTGTTCCAGTTTGTATTGTTTGTTCTGCCTAATAGTCTATGACTCTATTCAGTAATGATTTGTTTCAATTTGGTGGAATACCTGTGAACAAATTGCAGCTTAATTTCATAACCGGAATTTAGTAAGCAACAAAGAAAAGCATTTTATGTTTCTTTTCTAGTGATACTCTGAACTGTATCACTTGGTGTTCTGAGTACAGTAGCAGAATCCAGAAAACAGGATCCAGTCACCATAACCACCTTGCCAGCAGCCAGATCTGTGTTTTGACGATGAACTTAAGGCAAGCTGCTTCACTGAAGACTATTTCCTAAGGGCTTCAGCTCATTAGTTTGAGATAATTCTTAGCTTGAACAAATATTATCTACACTTGCAGGGCAACAGCTGGAAGTTCATCCAAACTCCCATGTTGGAAGTTCATCCCATGCTGGGGCAAGTCTAGTGGCCTGCTGCTCTTTCCGGGCTCTTTTTGATCTCAAACTCTGTCCTGGGGGAAAATGAAATAGCACCTGCTATCTATGCTAGGTAATTAGCAGCTAAGTAATAACCAGCTGGAAATTCACCATCTGTTTCATTGTCGGTGACGGAAAATGGTGTGTGCTACTTGAGTTGAAGATTTTAACTTTCTTCCTGATGCTGGAGAACTGTAGAACTTCCCTAACATCCAAGTGTTCAGTATCTTCCATTTTTTTTCCAGTGCACAGGCAGGCAATAATCACAGATTCTTGGATTCAGATGAAAGGAAACTCTGTCTTTAATTTTCTCCACTGCAGCTGTCCTGTGCTGAAGGCATCTGCCGTACCTAATGGATGAGTTCTTGCTGTGGGAGCACCATCAGTTTAGTGCAAACCCCACTGAATTTTCTGCCAAACATTGCAGAGATCGCACTTACTGATCCTTAAAGTTTGACAGCCTGCCCCTTTCTGCTCCACTTCATCTCTGCTTAGCCTTTTGCAGGAAACCCAGGAGATTCACCGTTTGTGGAAGTAGGGTAGAGTTCACCATTGTTGCTGACAGCTGTACTTTGAGGTTCAGATACCAGTATATTAAAAGAAAGCATTCCCATCCTGCACACTGGTATCCTACCAAGGAGGGAAACAGCTCAGTGGCTATGGATCAATCAGAACTCATTTTACATAGACCACCAAGGGTCAACTGCTCTTGGACTGAGCTAAAAGAGAGGGCTTTTTCCCCCTCATTGAACACTGGCTGAGTATAGTACTAGTTCCTGTGCTAAAGTGGTTACAGACTCTGCTCTCTGATGTGCAACGTGGTGGTAGGAAGGAGGAGAAAGGTTTTCTCAGCAGTGAGTTGCAGGCTGTCCACCTGTACAGGGTGGAGCAAGTGGCTCAGGATCCTTTGTGGCATTTCTGTGTGCTTGAAGGAGGGATTTTTGTCACTTGGCCCTGATGCCATTCCAATACGAGCTGGTGTTATGACAGCACATTCATATTTCAGAACATCAGCTTGAAAGTAGCATTATCTAAATGTGTATTGGAGATCTGACTGCTGAATTTGCTGTGACAGTTACTCTACACTTCCTTATAGAATGCTACTAGAAAACAATAGTCATAAGTGGTATTTTTTTTTCTGAAACACAGTCAAGAAGTTGTGAAAACATGCTGTAAGTAAACTTAAAAAGTGCAAGTCAAAATAAAAAAATCCAGTGGTTCAAAATGTAAGCGTAGGGAAAAATGCAACAAATCAGACATTACCTGGGAAAACTTGGTAAGAATGTTTTTCCTGCAGATCCCATTCTCTATTCCCAGGAAAAGTGCAGAGAAGATACCTGAATTTCCCNAAAAAAAAAAAAAAAAAAAAAGAAACAAAAAACAGAGACAGTTAACTAAGACGAGTTCAATGGATTTCTAAAAAGGATTTTCTTTTTTAATAGTATTGAATGACTATCATGCTACACAGACCATGTCAAAAGAAAGACATCAGGCTTCCTTGAGGGATCAGACACACTTCTAGCTCTACAATGGGGAAAAGTTGCACAGACTCCTTAAAAACTGTCTTTTAGCACGCGCTCTGGGGTTTTAAATGCATAAAACCAGCAGGGCTAATAATGTAACTGATGAGGCTTAGGACTCACACTGCTCACAATGCAAAAATGCCCAAAGCACAGTCAGTGATGGGAAGCTGAAACAAATTCACCATAGGGCCAATTGCACATTTTTCATAGAGAGAGTAATGTAATTAAACTCACTTACATGCAGGAAATTATTCATATGCAATTTTTACACCCAGGCTAGAGGTCTACATATTCTACCACCAATACAAATGGTGATATGCAAGACTGATGCCCATGATTGGCTTGTGTTACGAGAACAAATTAGATGATTCCTGCTAAGGTTCATTTTTACTGCCAGACTGTGGTCTGTATTTATCAGACTATAGAATTACAGATTTTCCAGGAACGTGGATAAAGGGAATTATATTTGTGTAAAAGAAGATGGAATTCAGCTTGTCATTTCCAGACATTCTGCAAAGCTTAGCACCACGGGAATCCACTCTCACACTATATCTCTTTATGTGTGTACTTCATGTATAGGCAGGTATATGGATGTATGTATGCATACATGCATATATGTAAGTGTGTGTGCTTAAGGTAAGGCTGAGAGATGTTTCCTGAGCCAAAGAAAAGTTGTAAAAATTGTGTTACGTAAACTGATGGCAAACGCATTCACTACATGAGTCATATTTTGCACAGCTCGTACTTCGAAAGCCAGCACAGTTTTGGCCGCTTTTCTTGTTCTGGGGATGGATCAGATTTCTACTTGACATAGCATTACACTTCCAGTGACTTTGTTTGACAGAGATACAGCATGAGCAATTCAGTTGCTGTCTGATGGAAGAGAGCTTGGAGCTGCGTAGGCCTGATTTTGAATGCTTTTTGGGCTAGGCTGGAGTAAAGAAGGGCACTCATCCACATGCTGCCTTAACAACTCATCGTTATAAACAAGCTTTGAAAGATACTGAAAGTCTCATGAAGCATCTGTAGGAAGCTGACAGTGTAAGGAGAGAGTGTTTCACCCGTGTAGCTATAGAGTCACAGATGTAAGCCAACCTCATGCTCAAAGCAGGACTAAATCTGAAGTTAAGACTATGTTGTTCAAGGCTGCGCCCAGTCATGACTTGAAAATCTCCAAGAGTGGAGGTTCCACGGCCTCTTTGAACAACCTATTCCAATGCTTCACCACACTCATAGGAATTTTTTTGCTTTACATTAAACCAGAATTTCTCTTGCTGCAGCCTGAGACCATTGCCTCCTCTCCTTTCCCTGTGCACCTCTCTGCTGTAACTCCCCATTAGTCATTGATGACCCCTTAGCCTTCTCTTCTCCATATTGAACAAATCCAGGTCTCTTAATTTCTCCTTGTATGCATTTGTGCCAGTCCCCTAATCTTAGTGGATCTGGGCTAATTGTCTGCAGTTTGTCCATCTCTCTTGTACTGGGGAGCCCAAAACCTTACCCAGTTTTCCCAGTTTAACCTCACTAGTGCTGAAACACTAAAATTTAATGAACCTCAGGGATGATATAAAGGCAAAGTCCATTGCCATGTAAATCCGATATCAGGTTGAAAGTGTAAGAGCTGCTAGCAGTTTCCAGTAGTGAGGCAGCATGATAAGTTTCTGAGAATTTAGTTAAGTAAGAAGTCTTGAGATTACACAAGAAAGGTCAACATCTGAATAATGTAAAGGACAAATTTTTATAACAGCAACTCTTGTTTCTCTATTGACAGTATGTGCTAAGCTATTTTTGTTCCTTGCAAGACAACTATTTCGTACCTTGGTGATTTTGAACAAAGCGCTATTTAAAATTTAAATGTCAGCTTGACTGGAAAAAAGTGATCCAGAAGCCACTAAAAGGAAAAGTTTGTGACGAACTTATTTTTTTTCAGTCTTGCCAACAATTATGATTCTCTTTTTAAAGTCTGTATAACTTGGCAGTATACGCAAAAGGCACACAGGGGGCATGGAGATGATTGCAAGAGAAGAACTCAAATTTTATGCGGCAGCATCTATTTTTCGATGTAACTCCCTAGGTAATTATTAAGGTATGAGCAATTTCATATTGTGAAACTTCCCTGATGTACTTCAAGTCGTTCAGTCACTGGCATAATAGGCACTATTATGACATGGAAATATGCCAGTGCACTCACCTTGATAAGCACACGGTCAGTTGACTTAAAATAAAGTTGCTATGCAAAGTGAAGATTTATCTTATCAAGTAGTGATCCCTTCTCAAATATAGCTACAAAAGTTGATACAATCTTTACAAAAATAACTGTCTCCCATAACTTCAAAAGGACGCGTCAGCCATTTAATTGAAAAAAAAAAAAAGTTATTCCAACACCTACTCAGCATTCCACTCTTATACAGTTTTGACTAAGGCAATGCTGACATGGGTTTTGATTTGACTGTTAGATAGGACACTGTTGCCACTAAGCCTGTCTTAAAACACACGTACATTCTGAATGTTGCTTTGGAATATTTTGCAGTGCAGCATCAATGCAAAACTGAGCTCCTCACTTTTGAAATCGTATTTGTGAGATTCTGTACCCTGAGGGCCAAACCGGCTGGGTAATAACCAACATAGTTAATGGGGGCAAGGACCCTCCTGCTTTCTAGTATGACCATTCTCAGGAACACAGCTGCAATCTCCATGGTCTCCGGAGAGAATAAGTCAACCCAAGGGATAAAGATAAGTGATAGGACTGCAGCACCTCTTTGAGGTTTGTTTTTTCCTGCTCTGTTCCAGGAGATTATTGTCACAGGAAATGAAGCAGTCTCTGCAGTCAGAAAGATATGGAGACACCATTATGACCGGCTTGTAATGGGAAGAACGCCTGATACACAGAGGTCAGCCATATCTGGAACCTTCTAACCTCCTCATTTTTGTAATAGTCCTCAATAAAAGGCCATGTCAGTCGCTGATACTGTCCCCTCTCTGTCACAATAAAAAATGAAGTAAACATGAGAAAGAAATAATCCTTGGCATGTTTGCAATATATTTTGGAAGGTCCTATAAGGTTAAGAACATTATCTGGAAAGCCAGCTGTGCTCCTTACTCCTCCCTGTTCTCGATAAGTCCCTTACTCAAACGGAGGACAAGTTTAACCTCATTGCACTGACGTTTTGAACTTTATCTTCTGGTTCTTATCTCTTCTGCCACGCAAAATATGTACATGAGAACCATAATTTCTGCACGTTAGCAGTAAAAGATTAAAAGAAGAAACATGACTTTCATTCAGCTACTCTCTATGAGCAGAAGAGCTGAATGCTAATGAATGGGTACAGTCCAGAATATCAGAGAAGAATCTATAGAGCACATGCACCTTCCTTCAACAGAACTAAAGACCTTGTTGCTGCTGTGTCTTTCTCAGTGTACACGGTGCAGAATGTCTTCTGTACCAGTTCGTACTACATGTCCAGTAACAGGTTGCTGCTCTTATTACTGCTGCTGTGTCTAGCAACCCAAGTAACAAGTGAGGTTGTATCATGGTAGGCACTTCATAGAGACAGGGAATTGTCTGCCTCAGAAAACTTCCACTTTGTACCAACCAAACCGGTTAACGAAGGCGAGAGGGTAAACAATACACAAGGAATTGAAGACCCCTGTGAAAGGCCGGATGACGCTGCCTCTCCTTGCAGGGTCATGACCCTGCTGGGAAGATCTCTTCTCCCCTGCTTCAACCTAAATTTTGTGACTAAACGGTGAATTTGTGCAGGGCCCTGTCATTTCCAAAGGGCATCTGGAGCTCACAGTGAAAAAGAGCTCAAATCTACCAGTTCACCAGGCGTGCTGCCCTGGCCTCTTCCCCCACGGCCACAGGCGCGGACTCATCGGTGGTGGGATGCTTCCCATTGTCTGTAGAGCTCAGCTTTGGCTACAAGAGCAAATAGAAGCTGGCACGTTTGTATATACCCCTCTCACTTGTACCTGCTGTGTCTGACTTTTCTTTCTTATCAGCTGAATAATAAAATTAATAGGATAATCGATTTTTCTTTTCATAATGAATGCAAGTATAATAAGCATATGGTCATGTTTTTACTTAATATTCATTGTTAAGTATTTAGGAACATTATCCCCTTTTCTTACTTGACACAGCAGCACAGTTTGATACTCTTACAGACAAGAAATAATCTAGATTCATAGAAAAATAGAAATGTTATTCAGAACACATACACCAGGATCAGTGAAACTTGCAGCTGAACAGGAAATGTAATGTCTAATTTCTAGTGCGTAACATAAGGCATAACATTATGTTAAGGACTGTAACAGTCCATTACAGTCAGTGCATGACAGAACATTTAATGTTATGCTTTAAGTAAGAAAGGCACAATTTCCAAAGCTTTTGAAATATTCCAGAGCTTAAAACTACCTTAGATACCAGAAATGCAGCATTTTATGAGCTATCAGTGGAGGAAGGCATTTTCTGTTTTGCAATGGCATTGATAAAGCCGCTAGCCTGACAGATGTAAGCACTACCATTATTAGAAATAATACTGTACATAAGATCATACAGACCACAAAATACTCAACCACGTGTTAAAAACAAAAGCCTCTTTATGCCAACAAATCTACAACTGAAAGAGCCAAGTGGGATAAGTTCAGTATTTCGCTACTGAGAGAAAAAATGGTGTATAAAGCACTACTGACAATCGCAATTTTTTGGAAAAGGATTTGGCATTACAAAACTTTTAAAGAGCATATGGTATTTAGTGGAAGCATGTCTTTTATGCTGATAGATACTATGTTTCTTTTAGAAACAGGCAAATATTTAGAGACTGTGTATTATTTGGAGGGAGGATATCCTCTTGACCATATATGCTAGTATTTATAAACAAAAATATTAAAAAAATGTGATTTCTGTGGGAAATGTTGGTGCTCCAACGTCAATATTAAAAACTTCACTGTTAAAAGGGCAATCGGATACAGGTTTTTGGTTGCAGCTTATTGTAAAGCTCTGGCTGCATAAATTGCATGCAGCTTTTGTTACTGATATCACTGTCATTAAAATCTGATGCAGTCCCACTTCTTTAAAAATGTGCATTTTTAAAATTCTTATGAATTTTACCAACCTGAAAGAATGAATATTTTACCCTGTTATGTTTGCAGTCAGCTCTTAGTTGCAGTACCAGAATTTCTCCTGGTAGTTAAGAAATTTTGTTAGCAAGTTTAGAGGCAGAGTGGAAGTGATGGGAATCATCATGTTAAAGAAACTCAGGTTTAATAATTAAATTCTGGTACATAGAGGGGGAAGTATACTTTTTAAAAATTCCTTCAAGGCCTACGTATTTGCTGTGCAGTTTAAACCCATTACAAATCCTTTGAAATTGGCGTTTCAAAGTTTTTACTCTACACTGTATAACAACTTGTGCACCATGAAGCACAGGCATACGTACTACCCTCACGCTACTGGAAGCACTGAACATACTGACGTTCAACGGGGCTTCTACATGTTTCTCACTCACGCTGCAATGAGTTACTGCTGCCTTACACTGAAACCTCTCGTTTGGCACGCTTCACTTAATGGCAAATTGCCTGGGTACAGGCAGCTGTGAGATGGTATTTCTTTAGATTTCAAGTCAAGTAGCACTTATCTGTGCACAAAGGGCAGTGCTGGTAGTATTGAACAGAGGAAAAAGAAAGAAGGAGTCATTTGTTAATTCTACAAGCTTTTTCTATAACCAAATAAATTATTCTCTGTGAATGAGTTCATAGCTCTGAGCACATGAGGTGCTACATTAGATAACTACATATTATCTATTCTGATGGATCAATCACCAGTGGGTGGTCTATTATGTGGTTTATTACTCCTTTAGGTCAGGTCAGTTAGTTTGGCAAGCTTTTGAATTACATTTAATTAAAGCCAATTTAACAATGACCAATTTTCCTCGTACCATCTACAAATTTAGCAAAAATATTCCATTTGCTAAAAGAGCTTCTTGTTTGGGAAAAAGCCAATATTCTTTAACTTTCCTTCTGCCCTGAGGAGATGCCTTATGTAGAAACTCCAGCCATGTTGCTCTGTAGGATCAAGTTTGTGACTCCTTAAATGTTGTGTAATTACAGAAGATCATTAATATTTTCAGCTGCATTATTGTACTTGCTCATATATTGAGCAGTTTTCATTTGCAGACCCTGGTGTAGAGGACTGGAGCTTAAGAACAGGGTTGTAACAAAGCATATGTTATGTATAAGATGTAAATGTAAATATCTCCTTCCTTCTCCACTCAAGTCTATGTGAGAATCCAGTGCAAAATAACAAAAGCTCCACTCTTACTTGGGTGCAACCTCAGGGAAAAATATATAAAAAGTGTTCTAAATTTGCAAGTCTTGCTCGTATCAGTGGCAGACTTAAGTAAAAAAGCAAGTGTTTTTGAAATGCCAGGAGAAAGTAAAATTACAGGGGTATTTAAGGTATTGGATTTAATAATTCTCTTAGAAGGAATGACCTGCTTTGAACCTCGGGATGGAATGTGTGTGTATGCACATGTGTGCATATGCTACATCTAGTGTGGGCTATAGAGATATAAAGCATATTTAACATCTTATTTCACAAACACTACTTTTTTTGCAAGACTATTGCTCATCTGTTCCTTCTGATGGGTTAAGTTACCTCGGTGCCACTGCACATCTATGATAACACAGTCTGCTGGGGCTAGTCTGTATAATTTTATCATACCGAGACCAAAAAACCTACCCTGCCCTAACATACAAACATTTTATTTATAGGCCAGCAGGACAGAAGCCTTCCAATTCCTTATCTTTTATAACACTCCACATAATGTGATATCACGAGTGGACAAAATGAAGTTAATTTCACCTCCATGGATAACCCATGGTATGACTGCTTAAATATAAAAGCAGAGCAGACGGGAACAGTGGGACGCTGTAAGAGAGGAACAAACTGTCCTGCTAACACCTCTGAAGCAGTTGTCTCTCTCTGGAAAGAGAATAAGTTATCACTTTGGTTACTGCTATTTCATCAGGCAGGAGGAGTGTGCAGTACAAATGACCTGAAACATGCAGGTTGTCATACATCCTTATAAAAATCTACCATGTCCTTACAGCGAGGCAAAGAAAAAGTATCAGGGTCATGATTTCCACATTTCTACACGTCTTTTATTCACTTCATCTAAGCAGCAAATGTAGCTGAGCCAAACAGCCAGAAATTCATTTTAATTTTACACCGTGCTATCCTAACCTACTGGTTATGTTACGAAAATGTATAGACTTATTTCTACACTCATGGAGCACTGAGAGCTGCAGACAGCTGGTACCAGAGAGAGGGTGTGTTGGCCTGGAATGTTTCTCACCCCTACCTCACAGAGAAAACCCAGGATTTCCCCCATATTTCCCCAAAACTGGGCGCCTGATGAGAAGACGAGGTCAAGATGATACTCTAAAACCTGGTCTAATCCTTGCTGAAGCAAAATGACAAGCCCTATTGACTTCGCAGTAAAAGTCTTGAGACTCTTTAGTTGTTTTTGCCAGCTGAACCTCTCCGGTGTTTCTTGTGTAGCTCCTGTAGACGTGCCTGCATCAAAAAGGGTGGTCTGAGCCTCCCAGATGTACCACTTTGTAATTCCTACCTTTGTCCCAGAGGCAATAGCTTAATCTTGGGGTAGTGGAGAGAGACCTCACACAGGTTGTGCTCTCCTGTACTACACGTGCGATTATATCCTAGAAATAAAAAAAACCAACCCCAAAACAAACAAACAAAAAAAACCCCAAACAACCCAGAAGCAAGTAAAAATATAATTAAGAACTGACACATTCATTCTTGGTGTGTTTCAACATTAAATAGCGTAGTTTTTGGTTTGGATAAGGCATCCATGTTGGAGTGCTAGGTAAATCATGTCCTTGCCTGCTTAAATGAAAGAAAAAAAAATAAATCCCTTTTTAAAAGCTTTTGACCTTGTTTTTTTGGAAGATGGTATTAATGTTGTCTGAATCAATGTTCTGTCTCTGTGCATAGCCGTTGCACACACTTTACAGAGATTCAGCATTAATATTTCTGGAAGCTTTAAGAGACTGCCTCAGGACTTTAGAAATGACAGATAAAAGGAAAGTTTTCAAGGCTGTTTACTGTTTTGCAGGACTCCATTCTTTCACACCATGCATTTTTTATTTATCAAAAACATACTTGACATTGCCACAGAAAAAGTGATGTCTGAGAACTATATTTTGGCATTCAGGTTTAGTGGAAATTCAGTTTTAAGTCAACACTGTGAGTTCAGCTGCATATTTGCTCTCCCAGCACTTTGCATCACTGATATTTTACAGGGGATCTTTGTGAATGTCCTCGGGCTCAGAGATAGCATCACATTCCTGGAGAATTTGTTTCCTATGGTCTCAGACTATAAGGTCACCTGGGGCTATAGGGTCACACAGTGGTTGTGCAGATCACAGTGTACCGGCAGCAGAAGCCACTCCAGTAGTGTAAAAAATGTATTTCAGCAAATAAAAAATGCCAGTCACTGGTGTATGTGATTAGCACCAATTCATGTGCAAATGGAGAGAGCAGATAAAGGGCCTAGAGGACAACCCCGAAGAAAAATTACCAAGCAGACAAGCATGTATAAGAGGGAGGGAAATTATCTTTCATATACCTACTAATAATGGTGTATACTCCATGGAATAAAATATCCTGGGAAGTGATGAAACCACGCAGTTTAATGTTGTTGCTGGAGCAAACATGTTACTCTGAGAAATTAGTGATTCTCATTCAAAGTTTAAAAGTTTCTCTTTTAAACGGATAATGAACAGACAAGACTGATTTGCTGAGCTCTTATCTAACAATACAATATTTTAATTTGCACATTTTCTGCCTTTACAGTATCAAAAGTGCTATCCATTTTTGCTTGTATTTTTTCTTGAGTAGTTTATTAATCAACACTACAAATGAGTCATTTCTTTTCTGACAACATTACAGAAAACAATGAGGAGCAAAAGATAAAATTTCCATGAGAGGGCACCAAGAGAAGTTGTTCTGCACAGCAAAGGAGCTGCTGTTTCTGCACCTAAAATCTCATCATAGGCATTAAAATCATAGAATCATAGAATGGTTTAGATTGCAAGGGACCTTGAAGATCA
>RSEF01000002.1:135029475-135048186 GCA_003993805.1 Himantopus leucocephalus
GACACTTCTAAGATTCAGCCGGACAGGGTGCTGGGCCATCTTGCTTAGACTGTGCTTTTACCAAGAAAGGTGAGACCAGAGGATCCTGGTATTCTTTGATTCCATGATTCTATGATTTTGCTTTCTCTAGTTAACTCTCAGTGGAACTAACCTCTCCACATGTAGTAGTTTGCCCTTGAGAAACACTTCAGCACTGTTAGCAGAAAACAATAATGATCTATTAACCCCTTATAGTGTTTACAAGCAGAAAAAGAAAAAGTCTAACAAGGAATCACGTAAAAGAGCCATATCTGATATCCTGATAAATGCAACACAAATATAATAAAGAAATTAGAAGCCTATGTCACATAAAGGAACTTTCAGTGTATAAAGAAGGTCATCTTTTCTCGTAGTACCTTGGGAGAGAACAGTTACCTGAGGGACACTTTACTATGACAGAGAAACTTTTTCTGTACTTAGCTAAGACCAATACACTTCTCTCCTCCTTTCCTTCTTTCTGTTGGTTCTTAAACTGTATCTTCAAAGGCCATTCCTTTCTACCTCATTTTAGCAGGAATTGACTGGAATGTTGGGCATTTAGCATTATATCAGATTATGGTGTACTTGTTTTTTTCCTTGCTAGTTTTCAACTGTGTCCTGTATTTTCTCTTGTACCGTTCAAGAGAATACAAATGTTAATCTGCATACCCTTCCTGTATTTTCTCTCTGTAACTGAAATGACATGACAGTTTACTCAGTGTATATGTAAGAAACTGTCTCACAAATGATTTCCAGGGTTTTTCTTCTAGGTCAGCAGTTTGCAAACAGTCTTTCCAATTTGATTAAAATGTTTTATTTCCCCAGGGGTCTGTGGATAATAAAAAGAAGAACATCTGTACTTAATATACTTTTCCCTTCAGAAAATCCTTCAGACTACATGTGAAAAAACAAGAACCTCTGCTAGTGACCAGGTACTCCAAATTCCCCTTACTACTGAATGTTTTGAATAAGAATCTGATTATTATGTTGAAAATAACCTGAGAAGTTAGAGTTATTTGGAACATTTATAGGGTACTTAACAAATAAAGTAGAGCAGATTATCCTGCTGTTGTTTTAAATTGTTCTCCTAAAACACTACAATTCTATGCTCTGAAGAATCAAAACTGAATTATACATATAATTTTCAATTTTGATGTGCATATATTGCATGGGATAAAGTTGTACTGAATATACTGATCTTTTTCTCAATAAAAAGTGAATAGCATTTCAGAATACTTGATCTTTGGGTGAATTCTTTGTATTCAACAGAGATCCTTAAGCCTTGATCTATCCCAGCTAATTCAATGATCAGGTTCCTGAACAATCTGAACAAATCTGAGCTTAAATTGCTTAAACAAAGAATCAAGTAATTAGCCTATATATGACAACAGTTAGATCAGACTCTCACCAATCAAACTGTGGTCACTTCAGAAGATTTCCTTTCTATTAACGCATGAAATGAATGAAGACAAATTGACCCCCCCACTACAGTGCAACCTTGATGAAGCAAGTGACATTTCCAAAAATCATGGCAAGGCTGTACCCCCATAAGGTGCCAGAAGGATCAATGCTAGCCAGTTTCTGTAAGTGTTGGAAGCAAAGCTGGAGACTTTATTACGGATAAAATAGCGTATTGAGATACAAGTTCCAAAATATCTGCTAAAGACAAAAGCAAAGTAACCTAAGTTGATGTTTTGTGAGAGCAGGTGTCCAGAAAAAGAAAGTCACAGACAAAAAAAAAAACCCTAAATGTATATGAAGTTAGTCTTTAAATGCATTACTTCAATTTTATTTGCAAGTCATGGTGTCAATCAGTGTATTTCAACAACCTCCTGTTTTGAACATCACTGTCTCGAGTATGAATATAGAAGCATGAAAACAGAGTATAGAAGCACGAATATAGAAGATATGCCTGAGTATCAATGACACCTCTGCCCTACGCACCCCATGATCATGTAACTTAAAGGATTACAGCAATCTTTCTTTAATATTCTCTGCAAAACAAAACCATAAGAAACTTACTTCTTCATTTCCAAAGCAAGGAAAGCTTTGGGCAAGGAACAAACATGGGTTTAAATGTGGATGGTTTGGTGGGGTTTTTTTTTAGTATTTTAAAGCAGTAATGGAAGGCAGCTTCACTATGGGACTAAACAGGTCCAATAGAAGACGTTGGGAACACTCTATGCTCTAAAAAAACTCCCCTATGCAATTCACAATCCATGGACATTACAAAAAGACCCAGCATATCCCCAAATATAATGATCTTGAACATAAATAATTCCTTAGGGAATGGTATGGAAACTGAGGCAGAAAAATATAGCTAAGTTTTGTTTTTATTTTTGTTATTTCTATTTTCAGATAAGCAGATAAAAAAAGGTGTTATCAAAAGCTCCAAAAAGTCTAGTATTAAATAAATATAAAATATATTGGATGTCCTTGAAAAAACTTAAGTGATAAACCAGAAGAGGGAGATCCTTGAGGACATGGGTGAGCTGAAGTATATGTGGCTGCTGAGGTAAAAAGGGATCTAGTTCAGATAGCATTAGTTTTATGGTCAGATAATTGGATTGGTAGTCCCATAGATAAAAGAAGAGTAAGACACACGTTTTGTACTACTAGTGTGCTCCTACTGGTCCAGAGCTAGAAACAGTGTCCATTTTTTTTCAGATTAGAAAGCTAAGGGCACACAAGGGTTCAACATCTGGATCTCATCACAGCAATCTGATTAGTGTCTAACAGGGAACTCACCCACCTCTCCAATGTGGAGAAACATCCCCTCTCACCTTACTTGGTATTTCAATGCAACCAGTCACAATGGAAAAAAAATCCTATTGTCCTGCTGTGAACGTATTCAAGAAGTATAATGACTTACATACTCTAATAAGATAACAGGAAAAAAAGAACTGCTCCAAAACTAAAGTGGAACTTCTGTGATTTAGATCCTTACAAACATGCTATCAAATGTCTCCTGTTTTCAGTGTAATCAAGCAGTCAAGCAAAGAACTGTTTTCCATCTTCAGTGTAGAATATATAAGCTGTTTACTGGAAGTAAGTATGTTTGGTCAAAACTGACTTAGGGAAATTAATGTTTCCTTGGTGTAGTCTACTGGGGCTCTGCTCCATGGGTGCAAATAGCCACATGGCAAAACAGCTTATATTAACAAGCTGAGCTGAACTACAGTGACCTACATTCAAGACAATATTTCTGATTTCTGCAGAATACATTAATTCAAATTTTATCTGTTCAATCATAATTGGCCTGCCTGAATGAGTCCTGCACTACTGAATACAGTAAGAACAGCACTGGACATACAGTGTGGGGTTTCCTAAATAGTTTACTGTATAGTCATAGATCTGAACTAAAATAAATTGGAACATAATCTTCCCTCTCCCCTTGCCATATTATGATCAGTTCTGAAACTTACAGATTTTAATAGTGGTAAGAACCGAATTCCATTTGCTCCTGCCTTTCCTGACATTCTTGTCTGGTAATTGTACCACTAATGAATTAAGCGTTTGCACAAGCTCTATACTCCCCAGAGCAATTATTTTAGCCTTTCACATATCCAGACTCAGTACAGCACACAACAAGCACAGCTTTCTGTCAGGTTACTTCTGATGTGGGATGAAATCATTTATGGATGCATAACATGCCTGTTTTCTTGACAAACTGAGCCTGAATAATTAAACTGTATGTAACACTTTACCCTCCCATAATGTAGCAACATATTGGTTAGCAGATATCTGAGCACATTGGTAATGTAATACTGTACATACTTTGACCAAAAGATTTTTTTTTTTTAAATAGCTGAAATCACAGAGGAATCTGTAGTTATTAAGGAGGAGATGTAACTAAATACTGTCTTTAAATGGCATTAGCAACATATAGTTTCTGTACACCATTGGTATTGTTGAAAGTGTATTTTTTAAGCTTAGCGAACCGTGTCCGGAAGATTCATCATGTTCACCAGGTTATCACAGAAAACTAGAAGGATCCATAGATGATATTACATACGCAACATAACATTCAAGGCCAGTAATTTGAAGATATACAGATACTGAAGGCTGATTCCCGCAATACCTAAGCTGCATGGGTCTCCCCACCTATGCTAATATTCAGCCTTGTGCATAGATAGACTTTGGCATTGGAATGATTTCAGGAACGAGGTTCTGGGCAGTCACCTATCCAAGAGGTAAATAAGATAGTGAAAAAATACATAGGTAGCTAAGTACAAAACCTGTCTTGGCATCTGGCCAGTCATTTTACACTTTCAGATACCCTCAGTTACAATCCCCAGCTGCTTGTCATTACTCGCTTCCTACAGGTCTGTGGGTTTTCAGATTTGTTCTTGTGGTCAAGTAATAAAGGAGGCTGAGCTCTCTGCAGCTAGTTACTGTCAAAATCAGGTTTATAAGCCTAAATTGTTTAAAATATTAGTTCTTTGTGAACACAGTTAATTTTAATTAGCTGGACTCAAAGATAGAATCACACAGATAGGAAGCCCCATGTGTCCAATCTAGCCACCCAGTTGTGTGAAGCAGCTGGGAGAAGCAAGCAGGTAACGATCTACTTCTTGAGAGCAATTTTTTGCAGATGATGCACTTAAAAATATAATTTGGGGCAATCCCAAGCACTAACACAGGCTGGGTGGAGAATGGATTGAGAGCAGCCCTGAGGAGCAGGAGAAGGTACTGATTGATGAGAAGCTCAACGTGAGCCAGCAATGCATGATCGCAGCCCAAAGAACCAACTGTATCCTGGGCCGCATCAAAAGAAGTGGGGCCAGTAAGTCAAGTGAGATGATTCTTCCCCTCTACTCTGCTCTGGTGAGACTCCACCTGAAGTACTGCATCCAGCTCTGGAGCCCTCAACATGGGAAAGACATGGACCTGTTGCAGCTGGTCCAGAGGAGGTCCACAAAGATGGTCAGAGGGCTGGAGCAGCTCTCCTATGAAGACAGGCTGAGAGAGTTGGGATTGTTCAGCTTGGAGAAGAGAAGGCTCCAGGGAGACTTTATAAGAGGCCTTCCCATACCTAAAGGGGGCCTACAGGAGAGTTAAAGAAGGACTTTTTGTAAGGGCATGTAGTGATAGGATGAGGGCAAATGGCTTCAAACTGGAGGAGGGTATGTTTAGATTAGGTATTAGGAAGAAATTTTTCACTTTGAGGGTTGTAAGGCACTGGAACAGGTTGCCCAGAGAAGTTGTGGAAGCTCCATCTCTGGAGGTGTTTAAGGCCAGGCTGGATGGGGCTTTGAGCAACCTGGTCTAGTGGGAGGCATGCCTGCCTGTGGCAGGGAGGTTGGGACTTGATGATCTTCAAGGCCCCTTCCAACCTAAACCATTCTATGATTCTGTGATATAGCTGTGCCTTGACAACAGCAGTATTGTTGAATCTGAGCTGATGTTATAGCAGCTGATCTCCCTCCTAAAACGGGTATAGTATTCAAACGACCAGGAAAAGATGCCTACGTCCAAGCTTGCTGTTCAAAGTCCCTGTGTTAATGGAGGAGAGGTACTTCTGCAATGCAGTTCTCCCTTGTCTTACTGTAGATATCTAACATGGGTCAGATTAATCTCATTCTAAAATTGTCTTTCTTTTCTTACAGACAATGCCTGGAGTTATGCAAACAGCTGCATATATCTGCATTAGAGAGATCTAAAGACAGGGAGAGTGATCCTAACCTGTGTGTCATTATGTATAAATTCCATGAAAAGCTGGATTTACAGTATTTTTGTAAGACTGATAATATCTAACACATTAATTCAACCCCCTTGGATTTTTTCTTTTTTTTTAATCGTTTTCTTGTATAATGTAAAAGTCATAAGGAGTTCTGGGAATAGAGATCCAAACCTCAAAGATACACCTATATTAAAAATTAAATCTATCTGAGACCGCACTCAGGCACCGTTCAATTTACCAGTATATATGTAGCCACAGACCCTTCTCCTTGCCAGCTGAGCATCCTAAACCCCTAGCTATGGTTTTAGGATTTCTCACTTGCCTCTGAATGAAACCTTGTGTTCCTGTATGCCATGCAAATTGTCTTCGTGAAGAGAGAAAGCAAACACTCTGATAAAGAATACCTTTTTGCTTGATGACTGAGAGTATTTGCCCAGGAACTGAGCTACTATGTAGTTATAGTTATGTTGTACAAAGAAACAGGAATACAGTTTCTCAGAAGCTCTGAATCTCATTTTAACAGTGGCATCTAACTGAAATAGCTGCTCAGGTCCAGAAGAAAGCTAGAATTTCACTTTTTTCTTTCCCAGTTCTAACAATTGATTTACATTTCCCTATTGCCCAGCATGCTAACACACAAATTCCCTCCACGTGAGATTAAGGCACCAAGCTCCCCATAGTGAAGCCCGTTCAGAATGATTTGAGGACTTTGTGGTCTTGAACATCACAATAGCCACGTTTCTTTTTGAACCTGGTTTCAAGGCCTAAAATGAGGTTTATAGGTTCTCTCTGAAGGATAAGAGACCAAGAAGCAAGACAAATGCCACATGCTGTGTCAAAGTATATTTTTATTGATTTCTCATGGAGAGTGAGGATGAATGTATGCTTTGAATCCTAGGTTCACTGATTTTTCACAGGCAGGCTTTGAAGGACCCCATTTCAGGGATTTTAGATGCTTAAAACATTATCAGGCATCTAACTATTTTCAAAACCAGCTGTCAAATTCTAAAAGAGAAAGGACATAAAAAGTTGCTCTTGAATATCCTGCTAAATGTGTATTGAGGTGCCCTTGTTTGTCTACAGATCAGTTATTACCTCCTCTAAATCACTCTTGAAAGTTGGATTCAGATGTTTTCATAATTTTATCCACAACATTCCTCTACCTTCTGTTACATGTTTTGATCATTATACAATTTTAAGAAGGTATAAGTACTATAACACTGGCATCAGAAAATTCCATAGATCGGTCATATATTAGAATAGGTCAGAATCATAGACTCACAGATCATAATTTTTCTAATTCCATAGTGACCGTATTCCGACACTATCAGTCACTTGAAAATATCTTACATTTCAAATAACCACACTGAGCTAACTGTGCTATTCCAAGAGTTCATTCCTATTCAGTATAACAGCGATGACATTTAGACTTCTAAATATAAAAACAGAGATGAAGAAACTGCCTCATTTACTCCTGCAAAGCAGTACTTTAATCTTACTTGAAAAATGGTTGTAAAGATAGCAGAGGGGACACTAATATAGGACTCTCTCCCAAAATAAAATAATGTGGAAGCCCACCAATCTGAAAAAAACACAGATGTTCATTCATTGCCGTGATATTTTGAACATGAAAAGGCATTGTGGATGGTTGCTATTGCAATACAAATCTGAACTCTACATTTTAAATAGATTTTTAATTGCTACCTGGTATTAAAACCATGCAAAATCATGAAAATAAAAATGACTGGAAAACAAGTTCAAAAATCAGTCTTTGCTTTGGGTTTGTGACTGCCAAGTGCAGTATGAATGACTTGGCCAGTTTTTCAATTTCTTCCCAGCTGTGCAACACTCTCAGACTTCTAAATTAGACCCTTTTTGGCAAATCAATAACCATTTACATTTGGAAAACAGTAGTCCTCATCAAAAGAGGCCAGGTTGTGGGAAAGTAATTACTCTTAATGTGGAAGAGAACAAGAAACCAAATCATTGAAAGAAAGATGCATTAATGAATCCATTTTCCAGAGCTTCGCAGATGAGGGGAAAAATAACTTGGCTCAATATAACATTATAATAACCATTTGTATCATGAAACAGACAGGAACTTAGTTCTTCTAACTTGAACCTAGCACAAGGTTTGACATTATTCTTTAAAAATAAACAGTTCAGGCCTCTAGTCCCTGGAAACACTGAAATCATTTGGCTTTATTGCTGTCTCTAGTGTCTGGAAAGATCCCTTTTGAATCACTGTCAAATGGGAACAGTAAATGTTTACTGATTTCCAGCTATGGTATAATATTTTGCTTCCAAGTTTTTTTCCGCCCAAAATGCTGAATTCTCTAGCACTAACACTTAGTCTTTCAAAAAATATATTTTTTTTACTAACAAGACTATAAAATATGGCAACACCTAGAAAAGTCACCAAAATAACACTTAACCATTACAGAGGGTTCTTTTTACTTTAATAAACGTACACAGCTTTTCACATTTCCATGTCAAACAATAAATCAGTGGAAGCATATTCTAACAGGCTGCATTTTGTTGATTACGTACAGAAAGGAAGTTTTGAATCAGTAGCACAAGTGATTTTAATCTCTAAAGTCTAATTCTAGGTATAATGACAGCTGTATATTTGTATCTTGAACCTTCAGGCAAGTTCACATGGATAAGACTGTCACAGTCACACAGGGTTTTCTATCCCTTTTTCCTAGTATGAAAATGAATGAAAAGTGAAAATGGCTTTTTGGGAGATGGAGTTTCATTTTCTTAGCTTCCTACTTTCTGCAGACATCATCTGGCAGACAAAAACTGGCAATATTTGGTATGTTTCAGAATAACTAGTGCACAACAATGAAAAGAAAAACAGGTTGATCTAAAACTAATTATTCTTATAAAATGTCCTCCAGCTATATTTTGAGTATGAAAAATCATATAAAAAACTGCACAAGAAGTATCTTCAAGAGAGACACTGATTGGGAAATAAATTGAATAAAGCTTCCCAACAGTTTAGATTTATGCATCTTCTCTTGGATGATTTACAAAACAAAATCCCCAAGGAAACAGCATTTACGTAAAGAAATTACAGAACAATGTATTGGACTTTCATATTCCTTTCTCCATGAGATCTGCATGGTAAAATTCCATATGCCATTTTAATAATGTCTGATAGGAAACAAAAACATTTAATGAGGTAGTCAAATTCCACGGCCACAATATTTTAGCTTATCCATGTTTAATGATAACATACAAAGTAGTATGATTTTATTAATTCATTATTTAAAATAAAACTCCTTAGCTTTACAACAATTTTGGAGTGAAGCAGGAGATCTAAAAATACAAGCCCTATGATTTCATAAGACATTCAGGGGAATTATAAAGAACACAGAAGATGCTCTTTTCACATCCCTATGCGCCAACATATGTTGTCATTTCCAGCTGTAATTTTTTAATGTGAAAAACAATAGCCTTCAGTTAACACAGATTTATACAAGATGGCAAAATTATTTCCACTCATCACCTCTATAAGACATGTGTAGGTGTTTGAACGGTTATGGAATGGTTATGAGCAGCTTATCTTCTCTCTTTAAATTTACTTAATATAGAAAGTAACTACTGATTTAGTTTTCAGTTCATAGAGGAACTGGAGGCTCTTTGAATAAAAAAAAACCCCAAAAACCAAAAAAACCCCAAACCAAAACAACAGAGTATTTAAATCCTGGTATCCCATTCCACTACTCTGAACTGTACAAACAAAACACAAAAGTCAATTTGAGTAACAAAAAAAATGTGTAAATCAAGCTTTTCAAATGAGAAAAATGCAAGACACATGTAAAGCTCTCAACAAAAGATTTACAAAGTTCTTTCCCTTTCAAATACCCAGAACATCCTCTGAAAAGTGCTTCTCTGGTAGACTGAAATGTAATTCTCTAAAACTGAATTTATCTCTTGCAATAACTTCCTGTTCTCCTGCTGATACACATATAGATATTGCATTGCCATGACTTACCCAGTTTCAACATAGACATATTTAGATCAATAGCTCTATAACTATTACGCTGGTCTGAGACTAACAAATATAACATGATTTGCTTTGTTATGCAGTTAAACTGTACCTAGTTAATTTATCATTATCCCTGAGCTATTGAAGTTGCACCAGATTGCGTTCTGTCTTGCCAGGCATTTCCATGCAGCTTATTCCAGCATAACTTTCCTGTCCCTTTTTCCTATCCACTTTTCCTATATATAATTATTGTAGTGAGTGTATTGAGTGTATTGAGTACATTGTATTGTATTGTGGTGAAGAACCATTGTGCATAGGCCACCATGTAAGACCTTGCTTCCACCTTGCTTCAGTGGCCTCATGACTTATTTTTACTTCCAGTGCAGTGTGGTGAAAAAGCAAGGCTTGATTTTCCCCTAAATATGTAGGTTAAGTTTCACCAGAAATGTCTGCTTATTTCTGCCCTCTTGGTTTTTTTAACAGCATCATGTAAGTGGAGTACAAAAACAGTACTGGTCAAGTGAATTCTCCCACTGTAGACTTTAGTCTCTACAGATGTCAATCAATAATCTTTCATGAGCTCTGCATTCTCATGCATACAGAATTTTCTGCTGACAAAAAGCCTATGTCAATAATCTTTAGCAGCTGCATAGCTATAGCTCTTAGTAACTTTCCTGTGTTGTACTACTTTTAGTGTTAAATAATTTTCATTTCAAAAGGGAACTAAATCTCTATACTGTGCTCCTCCTTGTAGCAGGTATAGTATTTTACAAGTAGCATTGTGCATCACAAAAACACTTGAGATATATTATTCATAGCTTAAAACAATGCTGCTGACAAATGGTGCTTTCTAACACTAAGAGAGGATTTTCAGACATCAAACAGGTACAGTTAATCTCTGTTTGTTCTCAGTAAACGCTGTTGCTCTTAAAAGCTGTTGCTAGTATTAATATTCACCACTGAAAAACTTACGTGGTTGCCAATCCTTTTAACTTTAGTACCTTTCACTGGTTTGGTATTTCAGAGAAGTGAGTTTCGATTAACAACAGTTGAATGGAAAAGTTCTGAAATCTCTTATTGTAAGACCTGTTATTTCAAGGAATGTAACAGTCATCTATTTTGTACTACAGTCTGTATAAACACTAGCATATGCTACAAAAGGTATCCTGTTTTGGGGCCCATTCTTGGACCATATTTTTGTCTCAGTTGAGACAAATAATTTTAAAAATATCTTTTAAGCAACAGAGTATATTCAAAAAGATGGGTGAAATCTGCTTAATTGGAGCACATTCGCTAAAACTTCTTAATTAAGTGACCAAAGCAATGAAAACATTTCTTTCTTAACTTCTTAACACTAACAACTTTTTTGTTGACATTTTTTATTTGCACACTAGTGCAATTTCGAATTCAACAACCTTCTTTGGACATCAAAAAATGCAAATGACTCGGCATATGAACTACACTGCCACTTCAGCCTTAATAAATTAACTTAATTTATCTAACCAAAACAATTAACAAGACACAGAATTATAATCCTAACTCATAATCAGGCATCAGTGTGAAACATCCTGGTTAACTGGATATTCAAATTAAGTATCTCTCACTCTGTCTAAATCCATTGTATTTCTGATAGTTCCTGTTTCGTTTCATCAGCGTGCTTTGTGCTGAAAATGGATTGGATGTTTAAACTGCATCATGATGGCATAAATATAACCACAACATTCATTTTGTTGATTAATCTAGTTAATTCCCAGTGTAGGAGCAGTACTGAAAAACAATGATGCAACCTTTTCTGCTGGATAAAAAAAATTGAGACTATCCTTTGCTTTGGCACACCATGTTCAAGCTATATGTATCCAAACGTATTTTCCAATGTTACTTTTTCTCTACATAACTCATAATAAATATCTTGACTAAATATGAAAGCTAATATTACAAAGCTGCAAAGAAAAATGAAACAAAATAAGAAATATTTTATCCATAACTGTAGTCTAATGTAATTGATTGTAAGAATGAATTTGTTATGCATTTCTCTTTCATCAGCTTGGAAAATGGTTTTTGGGTAGTATTTAGTGTTTTGGTAGAAACTGCTGTGATTGTGCTCTTATTTCTTCCAGACACTTTAAATGGGAGAATTTGCTTGTATAAAATCTCATGACCTGGTTTATGACCTTCAAAATTTTTTAACACATAAGCAAGCTCGTGATATCAATCTTTATTTTAAAAATTACACTTTTATAAAGTTTTCTTTGTTCTAAGTGTTTTTAAATCACACTTAGTAGTTCATCACAATTAAGGGGAGTAAACATTATCACCCTCCTTTTATAGATAGGAAAAGTGAGGCAGCAGATCACCGACCTTTATTAAAAGAGGACAGTGGCCTTGTGTACTGATTTTGGCTGGGATAGAGTTAATTTTCTTTATAGTAGCTTGTATGGGACTGTGTTTTGGATTTGTGACCAAAGCAGTGTTGATAACACACTGATGGTTTAGCTATGGCAGAGCAGTGCTTACACAGCGTCAAGGCCTTTTTTGCTCCTCACACCACCCCACCAGGTGACAAAGTTGGGACAGCTGACCCCAGCTGACCAAAGGGATATCCCAGACCGTCATCCCTGGTCAGTAATGAAGGCTGGGGGAAAGAAGGAGGAAGGGGGGAAATTCAGGGTTATGGTGTTTGACTTCCCAAGTAACCATTACGTGTGATGGAGCCCTGACTTCCTGGGGATGGCTGAACACCTGCCTGCTGATGGGAAGTCGTGAATAAATTCCTGAATTTCCTTTGCTTGCGCACACAGAGGGAGTGAACAGCTGTATGGGGCTTAACTGCCTACTGGCGTTAAACCACAAGCCCTTGTCATGCCACTTTTGATGACTGAATCTGCTGGACAATACTTTTATTGTCTTTCTAAGTACCCTTATTACTTTCCTACTTTCAATGTATTCTGTAAAGTGATTTGAAAAAATTAGTTCGTTAAATTTCAGACCAGGAAAAAACTAAAATATATGTCTTAAGAACAGCTACATAGTCCAGCTTTAGCAGTGTAGTGTTGTCATCAATATATTATCAGATAGATTGCTGTAATTATTCCAAAGGCTTGAATGGAAAACAAAGATGTGTTATTCTTTTCCCAAAGTGATGTTGCATCATTGTTAATCATGGAATCACATATAATAATATGAAACATCAGGGTAGGTTTAAGCCAAATGGCAGAATCACACACAGAATATGAGTTCTTAGTATTTTGATAGTCTGAATTCAACACAAACACTCTAGTGTTATAGTCAGGAGTTATACAGAAAGAGAGAATGCATGAAGGGGAAAAATCCTACATTATGCAGATGAACTGCAGTAACTGTCTTTTATCAAGGAGTTCTTGATATTGGTCCCCTGAGCACTCATCAGTCCAGCTGCATGTGTCATCTGGGTGACATTTCTTCCTTCATTGGCCTCCTCAATACTTTCGGCCCTGCCTTGGGGAATGAAAGAATGGAAAATACTCCCTTTTTTGGAGAGCTGACTTCCTTACAGCTTACAGATGTCCATGGTCCACCACTTGTATATACTGTTGTACCATATTGGTACTGTACTGTGTGAGTCACCTCAGTGAAGTCAGCAAATGCCTCCCTGCCTCTGAGAATGGTTCCAGAAGCTGTCCTAGCCTGAATATTAAGACAGGATTGAATATCCGGTTCTAGGTAATAAAAACTTCTATTTTTGTTGCTAGCACTTTATTAAAATTTAGATGCTGCAAAAGATAGGCCTGTCCTTGCATAGCTTATATATGACAACTTGAATGATTTTTCCACCAGATTCGTCTAATCTTAAGTTCTTAACTAAACTAACTGCGAAACCTCCTTGCTCTAGGTTGCCTCTATACCAAACCTACTGCACGCAGCACTGATCTGGAGAGAGGAAACACTGAATGACTACTCAAATCTTAGCAGGCTGAACTGACCTCTAAAAATGCAGCTACATATCCATTGTCTCTACAGGGAGGGTAGGGCAACCTGGTTGCCAAAACCACTGTTTGCATTGTGTGTAGCACACTGAGCTATGACACTGTGAACTGGGCAAAGCCGCGCACATTTGATGCACTGTCAGCAGTACCTAAGGAGAGATGAAGATTGGGAAGACTGCTCAAAAACATTTTAGTCAGCTGAGGTCTTCAACTCTTGTGGACTTTGGAAACCAAAAGATGTGCAAATCCCTAAATTGCTGCTTATTGTATTTATGAAAAACAGGAATATCACAGTGATGGATGGAGGGGAGGAATGTTTCAGACTTAAGTTTACTTTTTTATGACTCCTGATCCAATGAGACAGGTAAACATTTGTTATAGTTTTGGAGTTACCCAAGTTTTTAATGCTTGAATTGTTTCCTAAATCCCAACCCTACAACAGAACTGTCATCACATCTCGTTTGGTACAAGACAAACACAGCAACTGTTTTGAAGAGCAAATTCTTGTATCTTCAGGTACTCAGATGCTACTCATGTTTGTCTATTGGTCTCTGATTTTCCTTTTGTTAACTTTCTTCACTCCAACCCTCACTCAGTTTCCCCCAGCATTGTCCAACAAATACTTACATCTTTCCACGTATACTTTCACTGATTTATAAACCGTTACTGCTGATTTTCTGTGTAGTCTTTGCTTTCTCCTCCTTGTCCTCTTATTTTTTTACCAGTATGATTAATGAACTTATCCATATTTGCCACTCCTTCATATTCAGTTTCTCTCAGAAGATATTTCTTCTATTCCATTATCTTGGCAATATCTGAATATCTACTACTTCTGCCTCTACTCTTGGATAACATCCTGCAACAGTAATATCTCCCTTCCTCTGTCATTTCTTCCATGCTCTGAGCACCTCATACATTCACAACTCCAAGCACCTTTTATGGGCCAGACCAGCTTGCAAGGGCCCTTCTTCCTGCCTCTGTGTCTGTCCCTGCACAAGAACTTACTGATTCTTTTCAAGAGAGAGTTTAAAAATGACACCTGACTTTCCTGCTTCTCTGGGTTTCTCTTACAATCTCTCTTCTGATGTCTTTTTTTCCCCTATCAATCAGAGCTACAGGAGTTTCTTCTTTGCTCTTCTGTAATCCCTGTAATTGTTTCATTTACACCATCACTTTCCCAAAACTTCCCTTGCACTTAGAATTATCCTCCTCCTTGTTAGTGTTTCTAAAACTTTTCTTTGTCTTCTGGCTCATTTCAATCAAAATACAAGCACCTCATTGTCTCTTCATTATTAAGAATGCAGCCTTAGCTCTATCTGTATGTCCATGTATTAATGTCCTCTTTCATTAAATGTGCTATTTTTACTCACTAAAACAGCTAAACACTAAATCAAATTATTGACAGAATCCATTAATAGTTTTTCCTGGAAAAGAGATAGGAATACTGAAAATTAATAAATGTTTGCTTTTAAAAGTTTTAATATTATTTTAAGATTAGACTAGGGTAAATATAACTTAAACTAAATGAAAATTAATTGTAGACTAAAATTTTTTTTCTCTATTTTTGTAAGCATCAATTAACACACGGTTTTGGTTTTGCTTGATGCAAAACTTTCTTTCTATTTCTCCGTTTGTTCTAGATACCAATGCAATAGTTTCCCCATCTCTAATTTATACTTTCTCTAAGCAGGCTTTAATAAAATTCTAGTCCCCGTTATCTCTAATGTTCTCTTCCTAAACATAAATCAGAATTACTTTTCTTGATTTCTCCACTGTTTTTGACACAGCCTATTAGGCATTTCTTCCTAAAATGTATTCTTGTTCCTCTTTTGAAGTTGAGTTCTTTTCCATCTCTTCTTACTCTCTAATCATTCTTCTTTTACAGGATTTCTTTGTCCATCCTCATCCACATGTTTAATTTTCAGTCTTCCTCTTTTTTTTCTCCCTACAGACTTGTCACATGAGCAGCTTTACTGGCAAATTTAAATTCAGATACCTTTTTATACTCTGAAAATCTAAGAATCAGCTTCCCTACTTCAAATATATCTTTTCTGTCCAAACTAAATAAAACTTAAGCTGTGTTTTCAACACTTTTTCACTTATTTTTGGCCATCAGTACAAGGCCAACATGAAGAAAACTGGCTCGATCTTTTTCTCTAAGCCATTTGCACTGCCTCTTGATCTCTGTGAGCACCTCCTCTCCCACCTCACCTCTGTCCAGTTTTCTTCTCATTTAGGACTCATCTTCTGGAGTTGTCTCTCTATGCTCAAACTTATGTTATTACTAAATAGTGTAGAGTGTTTTCCTCCCTGTAACAACTCTAAGATTTTATTTTATTAGCCATTCCTTCAACTATTTTTTTTGTCCGTGTTGTTGTTGGTTCTTGATTGGGTAACCACAATAACTTGATTTTCTGACCTCAATATGTACAAGCATATCCGTTCTCATACATTAGAAGAATATTCTACATTATTTCCTAGCCATTGCTTCAGTCATATCACTTCAATCGCATTGTATCAAGTAGAAATAATTTGTTTTTCAGAGTTAGCCACCACCTATGTACATTCTTATATTTACTCATATACAACTATAGAATAGAATCACAGAATCATTTAAGTTGGAAAAGACCCTCAAGATCATGGAGTCCAACCATAAACCTAACACTGCCAAGTCCACCACTAAACCATGTCCCTAAGCACAGTATCTACACGTCCTTTAAATACCTCCAGGGATGGTGACTCGCTCAATAACCCTTTCGGTGAAGAAAATTTTCCTAATAGCCAATCTAAACCTCCCCTGGTGCAACTTGAGGCCATTTCCTCTTGACCTATCACTTGTACTTGTGAGAAGAGACTGAGACCCACCTCGCTACAACCTCCTTTCAGGTAGTTGTAGAGAGCAAGGTCTCCCCTCAGCCTCTTCTTCTCCAGGCTAAACAACGCCAGTTCCCTCAGCTGCTCCTGATATACTTGTGCTCCAGACCCCTCATCAGCTTTGTTGCCATTCTCTGGACACGCTCCAGCACTTCAATGTCTTTCTTGTAGTGAGGGGCCCAAAACTGGACACAGTATTTGAGGTGGGATGTGTCCCCCCAGTGCTGAGTATGGGGGGACAGTCACTTCCCGAGTCCTGCTGACCACACTATTCCTGATACAGGCCAGGATGCTGTTGGCCTTCTTGGCCACCTGGGCACACCGCTGGCTCCTATTCAGCCAGCACCCCCAGGTCCTTTTCTGCTGGGCAGCTTTCCAGCACTGCATGGGGTTGTTGTGACCCAAGTGCAGGACCTCACACCTTGTTGAACCTCATACCTTTGGCCTTGGCCCATCGGTCCAGACTCTCCAGATTCCTCTGTAGAGCCTTCCTACCCTCAGGCAGTTCAACATTCCCTCCCAACTTGGTGTCATCTGCAAACTTACTGAGGGTTAACTCAATCCCCTCATCCAGATCATTGATAAAGGTATTAAACAGAATTGACCCCAATACTGAGCCCTGGGGAACACCACTTGTGACTGGCTGCCAACTGGATTTAACTCCATTCACCAGAACTCTTTGGGCCTGGCCAGCCAGCCAGTTTTTTACCCAGCAAAGAGGACACCCATCCAAGCCATGAGCAGCCAGTTTCTCCAGGAGGATGCTGTAGGAAATAGTGTCAAAGGCTTGATTACAGTCCAGGTAAACAATATCCACAGCCATCCATATAGTGGAAGGTGATCCTCAGAAGTATTTGGGAAGATAGTGTAGTTTCTCCCTTTAAAGCCACCTTAAAATTCTTCTTTTCTGTGATGCCTATGAGAAACTTCATCTAGAAAAAAAACCCTCACAGAAGTCACTACCAAACCCACTGACCAACATTGTCTTGTTTCCCACCTTCTCTCCCATCTAAATTTCTCTGCTTTTTGTTCTGTGTTTATTTTGTAGGCCTCTTGGGTCAGTGACCATGTTTTAGCACTATTTTTCTGTAACACGTAGTGTAATAGAGTCCTGGAAATTTCAAAGAAATAAAGAAAAATTTTGTCTTGATCTCCCCGGTCAGTACCTTTGATACAGTGATTTCTGAGAGCTATGAGCTAGAATTGGGTCCATTAGATTCAATTTACAGATGAACTTAAAGACACTATTAGGAAAATAGGCCATACTCACATGCAGTATTTCAAAGGAATATATTTTTTAGGAATTTAGTGTGGCTTTTTAAACAAGCCTCTTCTGATAATATTTACATGCTATAAAAAAAGGAAAATGAGTATTTTTGTTGTGACTAGTTGTGACATTTGTAAATTCTTTGCTGTCACAAAGCATAGCTGTAAGCAATCCCCACATACATACATTAGTAGGAGGATGAATTGACACAATATCTCTTACTTTCTGCTTCACTTTGCATTATTTTTTCCCAGAAAACTGTAAAAATATTGATTGTTGCAGTCATTTTTAGAGTATTATACGACTTTGTATTCTTTGTTAACACATTAGTATGCAATGAGCCATGCAGGAAAATAAATATTCTCATCGTAACCTTGTTCAAGTCTAATTTCCTCTTGAACAGTTTGAGGAAAATCCTTAGCTGGTGTAACCATTGTAATTGCACTGCTCAGCATATGTCCTTTCATTTATAAGTATATTGAATCTCCAGATTCACTTACCTATGTGATTTTACTGAGTATTTTCTTAGTTTTTTTAAGAAGCATTTGAGTCACCTGATCCAAACCTAAAAAGAAATTTAAAAAGCTTAAAATAAACACAGCCTAATAGCAAGACTGGTCTTTCTTTCCTATTCCTATTTTATTTTAAAAATTTAAAAAATTTTTATTTTAAAAATACTTATTTTAACCATTCTGAAGTCCAAATGCTGAAATTTACTGTGTCTCATTGAAATGCTTTCCCTAAAGCAATGCTTTTGGATTGTTTTATTTTTTCACAAAGATAACATTTACATTAAAAATAATTTTAGGTATAATAAGGGCTAAACTGTGCCTACAAGACACTGTTTATTGTAATAATGGCATAATAAGGTTATAGAATCATAGAATCATAGAATCGTTAAGGTTGGAAG
>RSEF01000002.1:135048286-135062985 GCA_003993805.1 Himantopus leucocephalus
AGATGATCTCTAGAGGTTCCTTCCAGCTCTGAAAATTCCGTGATTCTGTGAAAATTCCGTGAAAATTTTCTCCCCTTTAGATCTGATGCTAATTATTATTCCTTTCTATGTAGAGAAACTGTCATAGACTAATTCTGTAAGTTTGCTACACAGCACAAATGAGCATTACTAACAGTGAAAAAAAAAATTACATTAAGGGGAAAATTCTGTATTTTCAGGCACTACTAATAAGAGTTTTGACTATGTTCTCTGTGATGCTGGCAGAATGGATTGGATTGATCATTAGCCAATTGCCAAGAAGGCCTCAGGCAAGAACAGTATCAAAAAGACACTTTAACCATGATAAGCTTCTATATGTAAATTAATGGGAAATAGGAATACACATGAACAAGCTGTAGATTATCCATGGATTTTTACCTTTTTTTCCCTGCAGCTATAGAGAGTTCTGTGGAAAAGTGTCTAGCTTTTACTCATGATGAGGTTTTCATAGTTTGTTTTTTGTTACATAGGAATTGATTACAATACTGGCATATAGAAAGAATTTAATGAACATTTTCAGCACAGCAGAAGTGTTGATATTTGATCTAATCCATTGTATTTGATCTAAAATTTTGACTTCTGTTCAAAGTGCAATATTTCAAGGTTTGGAAACTTGTTGTAACTAAAAATGTAGGTTTGCTTCATAAATCATTCTGTCCATTTCAGGAATCATTATAAATTATCTCAAGTAAAAGGGAGAGAGAAAGTGGAGATTTGGATCACTGATCTAGAAAATACTTTAGCTGAGTATGGCTTCTCTCTTTTTTTCTCAGATCAATGTTATTAAAGTGCTGTGGTTGCACACAGTGGATGACATAGAAAATGAGGATGAAAACGAAAGTGTTACCTAAATAAAATCAAATCGGATCATTTAAGGTTCTGTTCTACTTTGGGGGCTTAGACGTATGGTAAGTTATGAAGTACCATCTGATGTGCAGTGCAGCTGCTGGCTATGGGTCTAAAGAGACCAGATATGCTAACTAAAGTTATAAGCTCAGTTATCACCGGGATGTAATCTAGCTCATGTTACTTCCTGTTTTCCCATGTCCGGAGCATGTACAAACACAGTTACCACAAAGCAGGTGGCACAAGTCAGCCTGGGGCAACAGGTTCATCCACTGGAACCCTAAGAAATGTTCACATAAAAAGAGCAGATCTGTTATTATGTACACAGAGCAAAACCTACCAACAATAGGAGTTAGTGCTTTGATCTCTAGCTAGACCTACATAGCCATGTATCTTGGAAGAAATGAACTGGATTTCAATGTTTAATAAATTTGAATCCATTACCACCGGCTCAATCCCATTACCTTCAAGTGTCGTGTTAAGGCCTCTCTACATGAGAGGTTACTCTGGAGCAGCCATTCTTAAGCTGCTTTTCCTGACTAACTCCATGCGTGAAACCCTCAGTTTCTGGAATAAGAGACATAACTGGAATAAGACATTTTCTGGAATCAGAGAAATTGCAAACAGATTTAATCAAGATGAGTTAAGCCAATTTAAATTCACACCTTACCTTATTCCATATAAGTTTCCACGCATAGGAATAACGAACCTTAAGCCTTAGTTTGAAGTTTGAAGATAATGGAGTTACAGTTCATAAGAATGGTCAAGATTCACAAGAATTTTCTGGCATCAAACTTATTATAAACATTTTTAAGCTCACAATTCATGGAGAATCATTTGGATCAGGCCATATCAAACATTGTGTTCTACAATGTTGTATAGTTTATCCTATATTTCAAAACCTTTGTTTCAGTTATGTATGTTAATATTTTTCTCTATTGTAATTATTCCTTTTTCTCACAAAAAAAGAAAAAAAAAAAGAAAAACCCAACATTTTCAACGAGCAAATATCAAAATAAAACTCTGACAGAGCAAACTTGTGCTAAATGGCCATGGTCTGTAAAAGAAATTAATTTTTAATTAATTGTTTCTACAAAAAACAAAGGTTAATTGTAATACAGCAGAAGTTCGTCATCTGAGAAGAAATAAAACCTGTTGTCATGCTTATCTCCTACATTTAGCATTCAGAGCTGTTGGCTAGAGAAAAAGATTTGGGGTTTTTACATACATAACCAAATTACAGATGTTAAATGAGTTACAAAACCTTTATTCCAGAATAGACCACTTATTCCAGCTTCACCTGATATATTTACAGAATGCTTTATTCCGGATGAGACCACTTATTCCAGTTTTACCTACCTGGATGATATTTTTGGAGATATTAAACTTGTCAAGCACTGAACATGATGGTAAGTACAAGAAATAGAACTTGTGCCTTCAAAACACTATGTTTTCCATCAATATTTAATTCGTACCCTTGTACAATCTCCTCAAGTAGAGATGTGTCTTCCTTTTGGTATTGCTAAGGGGACTGTTTAGATTATTACTTACCTGTGAAAAAAATATTTTATCAAAATTTGCTGTCTGTTGTTACAGAAAATTATCTGTTTTAAAAAAGAGGCTTGAAAATGAGCCAAATATGTTAAAAATAGAGACTGAGAGATGTGAAACTACAATAAATTGGACAGATTATGAAATGGGGATTCAGGCTTGCTCCCAGAATGTTTTCTGTTGAAGTCCATGGCCTTTGGGTCAAGCTGCCATTACAGGAGGTTTTGTATATAAGGCAGAATTCTTGTAGATCTACCTTTGCAGATTTGCAAAGCTGTAGTTCCCTCCCACCGTCAATTCTTCTTGAAAAAGATGAAAGTGGAAACTCAGGATGTTTCTGATTTTTCTTACATGTGAAAACAGTGGTCAAAATGTGGGTCTCTGCTATTCCAGACCTTATTCACTTAAACCTCATATATTTTTTAAAAACAGTGTATATTGCTGTTTGGGGAGGAAGGGAGGTATTGCTCCCTTAAAGGGCTGTTACCTTTGGTTGAAGCATGACATATCTCTTCAATAGTTTGTGGGGACTTGGTTACCTTTCATGTGGTAGCAGGAGCTGGGAGTCTAAGAGAAATTTCTTGCTGTGAATTTGTACCACAGACATTCACAAAGCAAAATCTTTTATGCAGGCTTTTTTCTTTAATTTCAAGCATCATGTAGAATGGAATAATTCACATCAAACCAAGTAATAGCTTATGCAGCTAGCAATTCAGAGATGAAGGTAGGATTATTTGGAACAAGAGCAAAGGAGAGAGAAAAAAAGAAAGGAAGAAGCAAAGAAGGAAAGAGAGCAAGAGAGAAAGAAAGGAGGGGAGGGGAGGGGAGGGAAGGGGGTGGGAAAGGGGAAGGGGAAAAGGAAAGGGAATAAAAGGGAGAAGAAGAGGGAGAAGAGGAAGAGGAAGGGAGAAAAGACCACCAGTCAATGAGTGTCTTAAGAGAAGCAGCCACAAAACATACAGTAGTTTTGACAAATTATGGAAAAGCTGAGTTAAAATGAGAAAAGGAAGGAATGTAATGTCCATAGTCTTATTTATCCTTGATCTATTTTTACAGTCAATTTACCTGAGCTAGTGCTGACCACAGTTTGACTTTAAGAACTGGCAATAACAAACCAAGGTCATTAGGCATTCATTTGTCCATGATTAATTTGAGACCACTTCACTTAAACTGATTTCTTAGGTCTGTTTCTGATATAACGTTGTTTCAAGTTTGCATATAAAGCTTGTGTGATTTTTAACAACAGATTTTCACAGGAGGTCAACTATCATATGGGATCCTCAAAGGAATTTTGGAGAAATGTTGAATGCTATGAAGCTTTGAAATATAAATAATATGCAGTGAAGCAGAAGACTTCTTAAAAAAAAAAAAAAGGTATCCTTACATTGAAGAAAAAGTAATTCTGAAATTGCTGTTAATTCATCACTCATATTTGAGTCCATCTTTAGAATAGGTAGCAAGAAGGATGCAAGAGAAAAGTCATCTTTTTCTTTTCTGCCTGGTAATTTACGTAGTCATTTACTTTGTTCAAAGCATAACAAACCCCTGCTGACTCAGAATGCTAGCGCTCTTAATGGTTTTATTGAATTAAAAATATATATGCCAGGTACAAATCACTACAGTATTGGGACACAAATCTGTGATATTGATAAAACAGAGAAATTACTGGAAAACATCAGTAAAAGTCATTGAACAACTCTAGGGAGGACCCTGACAAATAAAGTGTAACAAGTGTGATGAAAATAGAAAATTGTAGTAATTATACAGCAAATGTAACTTCATCCCTCCTGTAATAATGAGTAAAAACTCTAGACACCTGCAAATGCTTAGAAGCCAAAACACGTCTTTAAAGAACACAACACTGTTTTCCTTTCTCTTATACAAAATAAGAGCCATTTGTACAATTGTCAGTTTTATACTGAATAAAATTTTAGAATACATTTTCAGGCATTATTTGCGTGCTCAATTCTATGTACAAGTGTAGGACAAATTCAGACTTTTTGCTACACAGAAAGTTAAGAAAAATCTACTAAAGCCAATTGCAAAATACTTTCTTCAAAAACATACTGTCTCCTGGCTGTCTGCTCCTGGAAATTCTGAGGGACCTGCGGGATTTGCTGTGGCAAAAGGTTATCCAGAAACCTTAGGAAAGATGCAAACGTTTCTTCATTTTCCAGGCACTGCCTACAGGCACATAATTTTCTATCACAACAACTAAAGCTCCTCTATTTATCATTGGATAAGGCAGCTATATTAAATCAGAATCTGTTTTCCCAAGGAGCTCCTGAGAATCTGAGAAAGGAAAGCATCTTCTTCATGGAAATGTACACAATAATGTCTTCTTTTAAGCATCTCTTTTGAAAATGGCATTCAAATGGCCTGAAATCACAAAAAATTGTGGGTTTTTTTTCTCCATCTTTGTATTTCATATATTTACACAGAGAGTATCTGCACAGCTAGGGAACAATAGAACCACATAATGTTACAACAACATTATACAGTCAATAGCAGTATCCAGCTTAATAATGCTGGCACCTGTGATGGCAACAGAAAAAAGAAAAAGCTCTACATCTCTATGCCATGGTAGTATTATAGCTTCTGTTTATTTCAGTGGAAACCTATTCAGGACATACATTGTCAAGGAACACTGCTATATTTTCTTTATAAAACAGATCACTTCAGTTTGAAAGACTAAAACTCACATTGGGTTTTATGTAGTTTTACTTGGTGGCAACAGTTCATACTCATCTCTGAGGTCAGGCTCCAGCAATTACTAGATTTTAGATTTTTCTAGTTTCCATAGGAAACTACAGCATGTTGCTTCTCATTGACCAAACTACCACATTTCCTTCAGCAAATTCTCCACCAGAAGAGAATGTAACTCATCAACCTTTTTGCAGGTGCAAAAGTACCAGTCTTACATAAGACTTGGCCTGTTGTACACTGTCTCCCTTGTGCAATTTTAAATGTTGCATTAATATATACCCAGTGCTATTAACTCTACGGTATAACCTTTGAAATAAATGAACAGGAAAGCAGTGTAAGAAAAAAAAAATCTGAAATTATGCTGCACATCTTTTCAAACAATTAAACTGTCGTCTCAAAATGCAGCACACTAATTAAAGGTTTTGTGAGAGTCTAATTTGTCTCTTCCAAGGTTATGCAAGGAAACAGTAGAAAACAATGTTAATTCAGGGCTTCCAATGAAAAAATAATAATAAAGCCAGTTATTAGTAAGGAGTTCAAGGCTATAAGCAACTTTTTGGTGGTATGCAAGGGCTCAGGCCTAATTGCAGCATCCTTTAGTGGCTGGTACCTGAAGGTCAATATTGCCTGGTAACACAGGCAAAAAAAGATTTAATTTCGTCACATTCATGCAATCAGAGCTTTCTGGTTATTTTTCTAAAAAGGGAGGCTGAAAAGAGATTTAATTTTTTTCCATGCTGAGAAAAGGTTGGTTTATTACATCCCAGAGAAAAAAACAGATTACCTTATATTTACTAATTGCTCATTCAGTTTCTTATAAAAGAAATAACAGTTTTATATGTGGGTTCCACCATCTTACTTGAAAAGTCAATACAAAAATATGAGTCATTACTCTTTGAAGGGCAAATATGGATTCTTTTTGGAAAGGTGGCAATTGTGTTCATCATAAGACAACATCAAGTTGTTAATTTAATTTTCCACAACTGGGAAAAGGTGAGATATATTTTAAAAGAATGTGTCATTATTACAATGTAAAGATTTTCTTATACCTTCCTATTCTTATTTCAATTTATTTATTTTTAATCTTTCCCCAGCTAGTAGTAACTACATATTGAAATAAAACTGTACAGTTTGAGAACATTGTCAGCATGTAAATTAACACAAGGTAAGGATTTTTTACATCACAAGTATTATTATTAATAAATAGACAAATTAAACTTGTAATATAGATGTAATATACATTTAAGAGCAGACTGTTCCCTAGCTATTTTTGAAAACAAATTTTTCTTTTTTAATTCAGAAATATAAAGTCATATATAAAGCTTGGTCCATTAAATTATATTCATAGCTACAACTAGATTTTGTCCTTGAAAGCTTGTTGGGGATCCTAGACTTTAAAAAGAACATCATGATGACTAAAATATAACACCTGCAAGAGCAAGTAGTGTAAGTAACACGTATAAATCTATACATGTATACAAGTTCTGACAGGTATGCCTGCATCAATGAGAACCCTGAACCATTCTTTATGTATTTTCCTAGATATTTGGTTTAAGAAGTATTCAATCCAATTCAACGTTAGGTATTTCTATGAAAATCAAGAAGCTGGACAAAGAAACATAAATCAGTTGTTTGTAGCCATGTATGAAGAACTGATTTTTCATTTCAGTAGGCAAACAAGCCAAAATAAAAACATCCCCCTTTACTCTCAATTGTGGGAAATGAACTGCCTTTATTTATAAATCTTTTGCCAAAAGAAACAAACGTTCACTTCCCTGTTGCTTTCCCTCATAATTAAACAAATATAAATGAAGTGAAACAGTCAGCTCTTTTAGATCTACAACAGTATGTTTCTTTTCAGGTTTTCTGAGAAATTTAGAGAAAAATATAAGATCGTATTCACAAAGCTGCCAGAAGAGGATGAAAAGTTATTTTGCACCTTTTTTTTTTATCAGTTGCTTACTAGTAAGAGCACTCCAATTCAATTCTTTTCTCTTGCCCTGAGTGTTCAAACTCCAGCTCTCACTTCCCCAGAGGCCCAACAGGTTAAAAATATACTGGGAAACCAGGAAAGGAAGTCTCTTTAATCTCTCCTGTCTAGTCTGTTCTATCTAGTACAAATAATTCAATATTCATTATGGTTAGCGATTGAGGCTAGGTACCTCCTCTTTCCGAAGAGCATCAAACTGGACTCATTCTCACTTTCTCATTCTATATTCCAGTGACTATTTAGGTACTTCATCTGAAAGGCAGAAGATTCAGAAGGAGGGTCGTTGGTTACCATCTCTTGTGTAAGAAAATGACAGATTTAAGAGTTAAGAAAACATAGTTCAATTCTTTATCCTGACACAAAAAGAATTCCAGCATATGTCTCCCACAGGCCCCATAGAATTCCCTACTCTACATAAACCTATTCTTTACCTGAAGGTAATGATTTCATAAATTACAGGCTAAAACCAAGTTATTTTAAAGTAAAGAATGCATTTATTTCATGAAGTAATACAAGACCTATGATAAGTGGAAATGGGAGAAAATCCAAAATAAGTTATCCAAGAATCATTGAGTCAGATTAGCCTCATATCTATAGCCCATAACATAACATAACATAACATAACATAACATAACATAACGTAAGTGGGGAAATAACAGTATAGTTAATCTAGCAGACATCTGGTAAAACATCTGATAGATTACCTTTGGGAATTAACAAGTGGGAGAACACAAGAGCTGGTGCAAGAATGTGTGGTGGATAGTGAACTGACTGAAAAACAGCTGGCAACTGACAGACCTGAGAAGGGAATAATCAAGATGGGATCAATTACTAATAGAGTTAGTCAAGGATTAGTCATGGTACAGATCTTGTTTAATATTTTCATTACATTACATTTCAAGCAGGCACAAATATTAAAGGCTAGCTGATAAAATTTGGTTGTAACACGATGTGAAGCAGACCACAGCATGATACAGAAATACCTGGAGAAATATGGCGGTGGACAACACTAAAGCAAGCTGATACACTTAAAGAGGAACAAAAGTAAGTTCTGCTCTAAACAGTGGGAAGAGAAGAAACATAGTGTGATGCAGCTGGGTTATTGTTGACAACAACATGACACGTCCATCAAACAGCAAAGGCAATTCTAAGTTGTATGTGATGATGTCCCCAGAGTGCTGCATTCCATATGAAATAAGACAAAAAGTTCTTGTCTTGTTTAATTTAGTAAAATTAGCTGAGATGTGATAAGATTGCTCTACATAAATAGATGGAGTGGTTAGGGGTAAACACAAGAGAAGAAGAAAAGCTATTTAAAATAAACAACAATGTTGACCTAATAAAATATTTCTCGATGGGCCATAAATACACTTGGGTTGGAAATTAAAAGTGGTAATCATCAGAGCCAGAATATTCTGTAACAGCTTTCCAATAGGAGTAGCAAGGGCAATAAACCAAACTAGTTTTAAGATGAAGCATGTTTTGGAAATAAAAATGTTGTATATAAACATCTGTTTCAACTAATGCTTGCCAAAACACAGACAAGTATCCAATAAAACCTTGCCTAGTACTCTTGCCAAATTGCCCAGTGAATTGCAGGAGAGCACAGATTTTTAGGATCTATGACTCTGAGATGACTCCTCCATAACAACTGTTTTGGAACTGGGGACTTCAGAAGCATTGAAAGCCTCATTTTGAGATTATTATCTGCTTTTCAAAATTCAAAAGAAACCTGGTAGTTCAGGAAATTTGATGTTGCATTTTCAGATTCCCCTTTGTGGTGACGGAAAATTTCTTGGTCACAGAAGAAAAAAAAATGCATTTTCTAACTATCAATCAGTTATGAAAATGAAGAGGACGAAGATTTGTTTTAAGCGCTGGAACTCCTTGGAGGAAGGGGGATGACCGTAAAAGTTTTCCTGTTCTAACTTACTTAACAGATACTGATTTCAGGGGAGGTAAGATTCCTGCACTGGACTGCAACTCAAAATAAAATAGAAAGGGCTGCAGAAGTTCAGATTTGGCAACTAAAGATAATCCTTACACAAAACAAGCAAAACATCAGGCCAAATTTTCTGTGTAAGACAGAAATTGCATCAGTTGATAGGCCTACAAGAACTTGCAGGTAGTAACAAATACAGACACTGAGCAAACCTTTATAGCCTTTTTAGCAAAACCCATTACAGAACTGGTCATGCCTCCAAGGGACAGCAGGAACGAAATACCCATCGAATCAGGTCTGAATGCTTTGACAGTCTACAGCTCCTCTCAAAGAAAACCAGCAGAATTTAGTTATACTGGAATTAGGTCTTCATTGACATAAGACACTGATCAGATTTAGATTTGTTACTTTCTGAGAAAACCTATTTTTTCCAGAAAACTGCACCAGGTGGCTTTGGTGATCATAAAGCCATCATCCATACCAGCATAAATTTGCAACTGATACCATACCATTTAGACACAGTCTAAAGATGTGTTAGTGCATCTTTGCCTCAGGAACAGCTTTGAGAGAGACCGAGAGAAGGGATTGCTGAGAAGCACATCCAACTTAACGGTGTGTACTGAGAGCAATGCGCCTTGTCCTCTGAAGTGTTTTAAGTGTTAGATGCAGAGGCAGGAACTGAACCATGTTTCTAGTCTGTTTCCAAACGTTATGGGATATGTACATCATCATGATGTGTCCAGACTAATCTTTTCTGCTCTAACCATGAGGAAAGTTTCCTTCTTTTGACTGTAAGTGGCACTGTCATGTCTAGGTATATCTTTGGCTCCTCATATTGTTAGTTTAGATGGTAGCTTTCTAATCATTGTAATTTGCCTTTGTTACCATAGGTGCAGCACTATGTTCTCATGGCATTAAAGACTATGGCACCAAAGTGAAATAAAAAGCTAATGAAATATTCAAATATAGTCTTTGCAACCATAGCGTACTACGGCCTTTATTTCCATACCATAGAAAGACATTGTTATACTTGTTTATATTGACAGAATGTATGACTTTCCAATAACAGGTATTTATTCATTTACATTCATTGGTTTAACATAAAATTATGACCAATTTTATATAACTAATTCAATGAAGGCAAATCACCTGCATGGTTCATATGCAAATCATCAATATAGTATTTTATTAAATGGTGGTTTCTAAATGATGCTTATAACACATATTAAATATGAAAGTGAATACACAAAACCAGGTTGAAAGCAAGGGGATCATAGTAATCAAAATTTATTGCTAAATATTTTGTGCCTTAAATCTAAAGGTGAACTATAAAGGTACAGTCTGATGATTTTTTGTGATTAATGAATTTCACTACCTTAAGTAAACCTGTTTTAGCTCTCATTATATACAAGTAGGACTGCTCTCATAGTCAGCTGCCACTTTTCAGCTGTGTAAAAGCTTTTCATTAAGCTGTTTCAAAAAAATCATGGGCAATTTTTTGTGCTCTGCTTATAGTAAAAACATAGAGCTTCAGAGAAAAAAAGATGATAAAAACTGAGTATATTTCTTTCTGCTATTATACTGTTTCCACCCCTCTCATGTAGCAAGGAAAAAGAAAAGAAAAAAAAAAGCATACATAAGCTCTGAAGAGCATTAGCTCTTGTTTGTATTGTAGCTGAAAAATCACAACCCCAACTGACCTGCTAAGAAAAAAATGGAGAGTAAAAATCAACAACCCATTGAAAATGGCACATCAAAAGAAGATTGCCACTGTACTTTGCTATGAATTCTGATTTTTAATTCAAACCGGAGAAAGGAAGAGTGATTGAAAAAAGACAGGTGAAAAATAAGATTTCTTATAGTAAATTTTTATGACTGTGATACATACAGAGTTCCAAATAAAATTTAAGGCATGAAGTCTGGGCATGTTCAAATGCAAGATTTAATCTTAACACCTAAATTCTAAATAAAGCAGTGTATAAAGACTGAACTCCAGAGAGCATGTAAAGTGTCACACTTCACAGAAAGATACAGGTAGCAAATAGGAAACAAATGTAGAAGTGAGATGATAAGACTTAACGTAAGATTAGCAATAAAAATATACTACCTACCCACCTACCAAAATCCCAACACGTCAGGGAAAAATATGTCCTTATGCAAAAGAGTCTGATCAGAGTTTTAGTGTGTGGTGGGTTAACCTTGGCCAGCAGCCAGATGCCCACCCAGCCTCTCTCTTACTCCGTCCTGAACAGGACTGGGGAGAAAATAGATGGAAAAGCCTGTGGACAGAGGTAAAGACAGGGAGACCACTTGCCAGTTATCACCATGGGCAAAACAGGCTTAACTTCATTCCTTCATTCCCAGTTCCTCTACCTACTACCCCTCCTCCTGAGCAGCACAGAGGGATGGGGAATGGGGTTTGCAGTCAGTCCGTAACAGTCCCTCATTCCTCCTCACACTTTTCCCGTGCTCCAGAATGGCTCCTCTCCAAGGCTGCAGTCCTTCAGGATAAACTCGCTTCAGTGTGCTCCTTGCATGGGCTGTAAGTCCTTCAGGTAATACCCGCCTGCTTAGGCATGGTCCCCTCCATAGGCTACAGGGGAATACCTGCTCACCCGTGGTCTCTTCCAGGGGCTGCAGGGGAATCTCTGCCGCAGCACTTAGAGCACCTCCTCCCCCTCCTTCTTCTCTGAACCTGGTGCTACATGGCATAATTAAGTTGAAAGAAACTGTACTTATATCATGATGTGATAAAACACAACATCAAGTCCAAGAATTATTTCCCTTTCTGGATCTCTTTTATTTAGTGTGCAATCTATGACAGCGTACTTATAGAAAAGAGCCTAATAGAACTTGATATTTGAAGTCTGAACAGGTCTAAAATCCTTATCGAGCCTATTAGGTGAATGAATATGCCAGATGGTGTAGAAGATGTTAATATATGTTTAGAAAAAGCACCTTCATGTGTGAAATGTTAATTTTATATAAAACAGCCTGATGTGTATTTGTCTTGCTTCAGTTAACCTCATTAGTATGGAGAAACAACTGTATGATAGAAAGAGTTATCAATTTAATGGTAAATAAAAGACAATAATCTAAAAATCACAGTGGCATTCAAATATTATTCTCTTTCTGTGAGTCAACAGCAACAAAAATTTTATTAGATGATTTATCATCTTTTCATAATGAAGCTTCATCATTGTTATCTGATGATGAGAATATGATGTCAGGGGTATGAATAATGTCACGAATCATAAAACAAATTAAGGTTGTTATTTACAGTGAACAGAAACATAGTATTAAAAAAGGCTAATCTTATATATTTTCTGTGACTTTAATTAACCATGTGCCAAGGGCTGTTACACACTATTTATATTCCTTTAATTTGGGGGTAGAGGAAAGCCTCATTGGAGTGAGGAATATCAGGGGACTGTACGCTTTTATCCATGTCACATGAGATGGTGCGTGTACAATGTCAGCCAGTAATGAGGGGGAAAGGAGAGAAAGTTCTCTTTCCACCCTGAGCTCCTTTCTCCAGTAAATCTTCATCTGAAAATGTTCAAAGTGAAGCGTCACTGTTGCACAGCCTTTGGGTGACCTGCAGCACAGTGATGGGTGAATGTCACGTAATGTGGAGAAAGGCCACATAAAACAATTTGACTTAAGAAAAGCTTGCAAGGTGAAGCCCTAATAATCTTTGGAAATGTTGGCCTATTTGTCATCCACTGCTGTTTTGACATCTCGTTCCAGGACTCCAAACAAATCTGAAATTTCCTACATTGCAGAGAAAACGCTGTTGCAGACTAAAACTCAGAAAAATAAAAAAACAGGACTGTGTATATTAAAGACGGGAAGCATGTAAAGGAAGACTTGTTTCCCACCACCACCCCCCTCTAAACTTGGGAAGAGGAAAACTAGGTTAAGCGATTTGATTAAAGTCAGCTATGAGGACTGAAAAAGTCACCTCTCTTAAGCTTCTCCCAGCTGTGTGAATGAATGGGAATGCCAAGAACAAAAACCTTACTGCATACTTAGCATGTCATCAGCATCGATAGTCCTCATTTTGACAGCTGTTGCAGTGACAATTGTGCACGTGGAAAGAATCTGAAGAATACCGGCTTCATGAAAGGGTGTGGTCCCATGAAGATGGCCTAGAGTAATCTTCCTCATTCTTCAAGCTGGGTTGAGAAACAAAGGTTTCTACGTTTAGCATAACACTATAGCTGTGCAAAATTAATCCACTCTAAAAGAAAAGGTTAATATATGTATTCACGTGCATGCACGCACATACACACACACACAATGTATATTCTGGGGACTTCAGATATTTTACTTGAGATGGTTGCATTTCTCCAAATGTTGCTGTTCTANGTGTTTAGCATAACACTATAGCTGTGCAAAATTAATCCACGCTAAAAGAAAAGGTTAATGTATGTATTCACGTGCATGCATGCACATACACACACACACAATGTATATTCTGGGGACTTCAGACATTTTACTTGAGATGGTTGCATTTCTCCAAATGTTGCTGTTCTATGAGAAAATGGGTCATGAGTTTCTGTTTTACTGCNATGAGAAAATGGGTCATGAGTTTCTGTTTTACTGCCTGAGACAATTCAAATGCTAATTTACTTCTACATTTTGAGTATAAATACAAGTAATCCATTTTCATATAATTTTTCTTTGAAAATTTAATTTGATGTGTTCAAAAAAGGGCACCAGCCATGCATTAAATCGTGATACTTTTGCTTTTAATTCGGTTTTTTTATATATTTTCCTATTTGACTTTAAGTATTACTTTTCTTGATGATAAGTCCTGTGAAAATTATTAAAGTAACAGAACTAATGACTTAGAGGAAAAAGTGTGTAATATGGCCATCTGAAAACTGTGGGCTATTGTTACAGTGCTTTTTTGGGGGGATAAACAAATCTAACTTCATTTATGGTGGCTAGCAATATTCAGATGCACCTCTGAGGCATTGAACTCAGAGGACAGAAATCAACTTAAAAACATATGTCGTCCCTCAGTTCATACAAGTGCAATGCAGTGCAATTTTTAGAAATGTTACGGGGTTTTTTTTAAACAAAGTGCCATATTGCAGTCCTGTGTCTCCATCTCTATTCATTGACAATTTCCTCCATGTGCTGCTCCACACTTTATTTGTAGGAATGGGACAGAAAGCAAGAAAAATTTAAAAGAAAAAACTACTTGCAACTGCACGGAAGGCAGCACAGCAGCTGAGAAAGATTCTGTGGTGTTACCCCAAGCAGAGTACCATACCCACTCTATAATTAGTGTTATCAAATCTGACCTGGGCACTGCATAGAGAATCATAAAACTTAAATTCCACATCTGAATTATAGAGATGTAGCGATTATATAGAGAAGTAGCCTATAGGCTTAGCTTGAAATGAAATTCACCAACTGTTGACTTTGCTTAGCAAGTAGTGCATCCTAAAAGCTAGATCTGGGTAATCTGTACTGATTGACACAATAAGAAGAAGGGAAAGGGGGAATTTATGGACAATACTTACAGATTTCCTCAGTTATATATATATATATCCAGAATATGTAGGAACCCCAGAATTCCATCTGACTGTATGTCGTGGTTTAGGCCAAATC
>RSEF01000002.1:135063085-135087505 GCA_003993805.1 Himantopus leucocephalus
TAATAACTACCAGTTTTGCTTAAATAACAAATAACAAGCACAACTACAGACTGAGAATCAGTCAACAAATGTCAAAAACAGTGCTGCAAAATAGTCTAATTTCTCTTTTACCAAACTCTTCTGATTCTTCCTTGATTGATACTTACAAGTTTGTCTCCCTTATTTTTTCCACTTAGATGAGAAACATGCTGTTGAAGATCTCCTGGACCTTCCCCACCTACCGTACTTCAGTTCATACTGTAGAGCAGTCTTTGGGCGNCAGTTCATACTGTAGAGCAGTCTTTGGGCGAGTAAACTTTCATCCTTTTAGATGAAATTAAATGGCTAAGGGGGGGCCTACTCATCAGACGTAGCAGAACTATTCCACAAAAATGCCCTAAAATCCACATAGTGTAGATGTTGGGGTTTCATCTCTTTCACTGTACCCATTGGGTTGCATTACATGCTCTTATATAGTTGGCCATAATAAGGTACAGTAACACATCCTGAAATTTCTAAGAGGCAAATGTACTAATTAACTACACTCTATAGTTCTTGTCCAATTCTATACCTACCAATTCTGCAATTTTCAGGACAGTATCAAAGCTTTTTAGAAAATCTCAGCACTGGCAAGCATAGGAATCTCCATCTGTCTTTGTTAGATGTGTCAGATTCTTCTGATGCCAAGGAGATGTTCTTGTACATAATTCTTTTCAAGCTTAACCTTTACAAGCAGTTGTAACATCACAGTGTAACACAGACAACTTTTTTTAAAATGTTTGTACAATTGTTTCTAAGTAGCATTCTTTGTAGTGCTAATTAAATGAGACAGCAGCTCATCATATATTCATGATTCCAGAAATTGCAAATGTCAGTACTGTCAGTGTTCTTATACTGCTGTGACATAAATAGAATAAGCTGGTTTTGAATTACTGATCTCATTATTCCTTCATTCCATTTGCTCTATCATCAACAATAATGTTCAAGTAACAAATAATTTCAGCAAGTAATATTCAATATTTTCTCTGAAACTGAAAGCTCTGTTTTCAATGTTGCTTTCACAATAAACTGCAACAATTGCATATTCCATTAAGTATTAAGGTATTGAAATTGATGGACAACTGGGTACATTAAAAACCAGAACTATATGAATAACGACTTCTACTTTCTGCTTTCACTCCTTTTGCTATTTAAATGTATGCAAACTTTAAAGCAAAAACACCATTTTTATTTGAAAGATATTCCTTTTACAATGTCTAGTTTTTTTATTTCCCATTTTTCATTTTAATTTAATTTGAAAATATAAAAAATATTTTATATTAAATTTAATTATATAACAACTTTAAAAATAGTTTCAAAAGTAAATGGCTGAAAATCAGCCTAAATTTAAATTACATTTTTAATGTATCTAAAATTAACTGACCCAATTTTTTTCTCACAACTTTAAGAAATCTTTTTCAGAAATAGATAATGCTTCTGAAGAAGTAAATTTTGAAGACATAGAAATAACTTTTTCATCCTATGAATTTAGCACTAAATGTCAACATTATTAATCTGTAGTTATAAACACAAGCTGGCTGGTTTGTTTTGGTTCCTATTTCACATCAATTTAAAAAAAAAATAGCACAGTAAAATTTGAAGAAAACAAATTCCAAACTCATCTATTTTGATATTTGTCTAAGTAAATTTCAGATATTACAGGACATTGCTTAGACACTGTTTACAAATTCTTCTTCAGCTCCCTCATATAAAAGCAATAAAGGCTGAAATGCTTCTCCTGTTAGCGCCAATAGCAAACCTCCTATCGACTACGATGCTGTGAATCAGGCTGAGCATGCACTGGACAACAATCTGACCACACAACTTCCAACCAGGAATGTAAATGAGTGTGTGTTAACTGTATGGGGGTGTCAGAGGAAAATGCGGCTTGAATTAGATATTTGGTCTACAAACTTCTCACAAAATGGATTTTTCAATGTTTGTTGCTTTGGAGAAACAGAAATATAAACAATCAGTTTCTCTTAATCTGTCTTGCTCCTTTATTACCAGCATATATTTTCATTAAAAATTGAAAGCTTCAGTGTTTTCTTTAGTTCTTTCTGATTATAAGGGTTATGTTTATTGAATCAAAACAATAAAATAATAGTGATGATGTATATAATAATGCTATCAGAACAGCACAACTTTTGTGTAGAATGCTGGGTATCAAGTATTTACAGTAAACAGCGTGCAATAAAGCCAAAATCTAAAACACTTTAAAAAATATTAATGAAAAATCACTCCCACAAGGAAAAAAAAAAGGCTTCCTCCCCACTCACACTGCCAAGATCATTATTACAGCTTACAATTCATTCACCATGCTCTCTGATTTATCCTCAGGGAGGCAGGCAGCTGGGAATAGGCTGTAAGAATTTTTCATGCTGCGGGAATGTGCTCTAGTTTCTGTGGCAACTCAGGGAAGTCCTTGTGTCATACGCTCTTATCCCACATGCAGTGCCATCAATCTGGGCATGTGCAGCAAGTCTGTCACTTCCCTGAAGCACCAGTCCCACTGCGTCTTTGCAGATGGACTGTAAAAGATGTGACCAAGCTGGCCAGAAATGTTGGAGTAGATACCACATTATTACAGAGATGGATATAACTCACTTCTGTAGCTACACTACACTGTTTTCTTTATAGGTCTTTATATTCTGTTTCAGAACTTTGACCCAGTTCTCAGAAAACAGAACTTATTGTGCAGAGATATATGTTTAGAGTTTTATTAAAGTGAATTAATCAAACCAGTTTGGGCATCTCCCAGCAAAGGCATTTACAATTTAGTTGTTAGGCTTTTTTTTCCATAAAATGACCCTTTATTTACTCATGTTTTTTGTTCACTTTGGAGCTTCCAACGATTCAAAGGCCTTTCTTAATATCAAAAATCCCTGAAGGGCCTTTCTCTAACACAGAAAGGTGCATCAGCTCCAAAAGGATCTCTTAAGAATTATCTACTGTTCTCTGAAACAAAAAACATGAATATATATGTACACACATATATATATTTTAAAAAATAATTAGAAGAAACAGCTGAAATAAGTAAAACTAATCTTTTAGCACCAAAATTAGACAGCATCAGTGGAGAGGTTAATTAAAGGTTAATTCCAGCAACTGAAACAGTAAGCAAAAGTATACTGTTACTCTTGCAATCATAGCTAAACTGTGACCTGAGTAAGGATTGTAAATATTCAGTTACTGACCCATATCTTAGGCTAAATAGCTAATTCAAAGATATTGCTAAAATTTACAGCTTCAGTTTCAGTTTTTAATATGCTAGAATTTATTTTATTTCGTCTCATATTTACTTGATGGTTAATGCATCCTATGGTTGTTTAACTCATGCATGAACCACCCAACGGATACTTGCAATGCTCTGTTTATCTCAGAGAGATTTAGATGAAACATCTAACTCTTAACATCAGAGTCCATCCTGAAGGATGAGGCAGTCATGCGAGTTACTCAGTGTTCCAGTACAGCAAATGGAAAGGCCACTTTGTGCACACAACTTAACTCCTGCAAGCACCGGGAACCAGGATGCAGTCCTCCATTCTGTGAATGTACTAAGTATGGTTGAAAAGTAGTTATACTTTCTCCCCAGCTACTCCCATTAAAAGACTGACCCAGAACAAATCCTGATGATTAGGAACCTTCTTTTAATATAGTCTAAATTTACATAGGCCAGTATTTATCTCACAACATGATTGTCCTTTGGTTTACATAACTCTACTCCCTGTATACATTCCTTTTTCACTTCCCACCATTCACCGAAAATCAGGGGAATACCTACTTAGAAGGTAAATGCAAAATCAAGGGGTAAAAGCATTTGGTTTTTTGACCTGAACATAGGGCACCCGTATTGGGACACACGATACCAACATCTGGTCAAAGCAGAATCTTCCTCTATTCAAGATTCGACATTCTTTCTTACAGTTAACTATTTTCCATCAACATAAACAGAAAAATTAAACATGGATGTTCAAAAGGCCTATATTCTAGTTTCTGCTGCCTTCAGTTGTACTGCAAAAACACGTGACCTCAATCTCTACTTCAAGAGGGGCCAAAGATGGATTGAAACCAGCCTCCCACATTTCAGATGAGCTGGATGACCCCAATAACCCAACTATTCACAGCAAATATGTGAGCATGCTCCCCACACCTCTCCCTCAGCTGCAGCCACCTACTGTGATAAAATGAATCTGAGTGGGCCTTGTGAGATTTGCTCAAGGTTCTGGACTGGCAAGAATCAAACTAAAAGCTCCCGTGTTTTCTACAGAGTCTTCCTTCTCAAGTCACCTCTTCCCTGCTGCCAAGAACCTGGGATAAACTCAGCCAAAACAGCTGCTTTCCAAATAATTCACTGACGTTCGTACCCTGGCTTTTCTTTTCTACAATTACCTCATCGAACAGTACAATATTGCCTCTCTAATTTTATTTTTGCTTCTTTTTCCTGCCCNTTCCTGCCCCCCCCCCCCCCCTTATTTTTACCAGGGTCTACTGGAAAGATCTTCAAAGGAGTCAGCTTGAGTGAGGCAAAGGGTAATTGCTCAGTTATCCCAGCACACTGGTTGAGAAGCAACTAATACGCATTTAGAAAGGGGAAGAACAGGCTCCAGAGCTCCTGAAGGAGATGGAAGAACCAAAAGCCATGAGGTAGAAAAGGTTTATGTTATTCTGAAAACAAAGTAAAATATTATTCTTCTGAAAACAGTTTTCAATAAACCAGACATCAAAAGCTGACATCACCACAAACATCCCAGTAGTCCCTTGAAGATATCCCTGTGTTTAGTTTAATGCTTTTTCCCTAAGCAGGATAGTATCCTTCATCTTTAGCACTATTGACAGTACTAACCCTTTCCCCAGGAGCTCATACAGTGTGACGACGTCTACCTGTGGCTATTAAGGAGTTCATCTGCAGAATATTCATGTTATTTTAAAGTAATCATTACATTTCAGGATGTTTAGGATCTTTGCTCTTATAGGACACAAAATGAAAATACAGGCATTTTGTTTCTCCTTTCCTTTATCAGAATTCAGTATGTATCTTACAGAGTCAGACTGCAAGTATGACTGTTGCAGGTTAACCTCAGCTGGCATCTAAGCACCACACAATCACTTGCTCACTGCTCCTGCTCCCAGAGAGAATATGGGCAGAGAATAGGAAGAGCAAAAGCAAGAAAAGTCCTGGATTGATATAAAGAGAGATTAATACGCAAAGGGAAGAGGAAGAAAAAAGGAAAAAAAAAAAGCAAAGACAATCACTTACCACCTTCCACAAGCAGACCGATGCTCAGCCATTCTCAGAGAAATGTCTGCTTTACTGAAAACCACCCTTCCTTCATTTTTTATTGCTGAACATAGTGTTATATGGCATGGAATATCCCTTTGGTCAGTTTGGGTCAGCTGTCCTGGTTGAATACCCTCCTAACTTCTGGCACACCCTCAGCCTGCTTGATGGGGGAGCAGAGTTGGAGAAAAAGAGAATGTCTTGATGCTGCACAAGTATTACTTAGCAATAGCCAAAACGTTGTGTTATCAACACTGTTTTATTCACAAATCCAAAACACAGCACGATACAGGCTGTAGTGAAGAAAATTAACTACATCCCAGCCAGACCCAGTACAACCTCCACGCTTTGTTCCATACAATTTATGTCATGGTCAAGTCTTCCAACATCGACACTAACCCACCCCTTTCCTGTCATTTGATGTATACAGAGATATCATTCCCTTATGCTATAGGCTATGCCCATAAAATCTCCATTGAGTTCATTTGATCCATGACTTGGGTTCTATCTGTTACGGTCGTCACTCAGGACAGGAGATATGGCATATTGTGTTGAGTTATTGAGCACCAAAGCCAGCTCAGGTCAGGTCAGTGCTGCACTTGCACAGCTTCTTGCAAAGCTTGTCCTCCATTGAGTCAGGTGATTCCTCCTATAGTACTTTCTATAGCATATAACTCAAATAGTGAGTTATTTTCTCCCAAGGTTAGATCTCCTTGAGGTACACACCGCATTTCCCCGTCCTCCCACATTACCCACCAAAAGTACCCAGGTCCTTGAGTGAAAGCAATCCTACAAGGGGATTTGCCTTTTCTGAAGGGAGGAGCAACCCATGCTCTCTTTTCCAGCCATTTCCTTAAACACACTATGGGGAACTAATCTCCTTCTACAGTATGTAAGGAGTTTGCTTGGTCAGGGCCAGGTCAGTATTTGATCCTCTGGTATTAACCAGCCAAGAAACTTCTGCTAAATTTGAAGCTTCGTGCTTGTATGTCCTAGCACCCATTGCTTTCAGCGCAGTCTTTAACAGTGCACTGTATTAGTCAATCTTTCTGAAGGCTGGTGTGCAATAATGAAGTGTGATGCATCCAAGCAATGCTATGTTTCTTGGCCCAGGTGCTTGTGAGGTTGTTTCAGAAATAAGTTCCATTGGTTGACTTGACCCTTTCTGGGGTACCATGCTGCCACAGAACTTGCTTTTCAATACCCAGGATGCTGTTTTGGATGGTGGTATGGGCTGCAGGGTGTTTCCAGCCATCTGGTGGTCACCTCCATTATGACATACATGTAATGCTTGTCTTGGTGGGTTTGCAGCAGTGTGATATAATCAGTCTGCCAGGTCTCCCCATATGGATGTGCAGCCAATATCTTCTATACCAGATAGACTTTAGTCGCTTGGCTTGCTTGGTTATGGCGCATTTTGCATTCATGAATAACTTGTGAAATGGCTTTGGTGGTCAAGCCCACCCCTCGACCATAAGCCCACATGCACGTTGCATCACTCTGTCTGTGTCCCAATGTTATATGGGCCCACTGAGCTATGAATAGTGCACCCTTATGTTCCCAGTCCAGGTCCACCTGAGCCACTTTGATTCTGGTATGCCACTCTATTTGCTTATTGTTCCAATGTTCTTCAGTGGCACAGCTCTTAGGCACAAACATCTACATGATGTACCTTTACAACAAGGCTCTCTACATGGCAGCAATGTCCTGCCACAATGCAGCAGACCAGATGGGTTTACTTCTGCACTGCCAGCTGGTCCATTTCCATTGATGTAGTCACCCTTACTGGGCATTTGCCACCATCTGTGAGTCAGTATAAAGACAAAGTACTGGCCACTTCTCTCATTTGGCAATCTCTAGGGCCAGCTGCATGGTTTTCATTTTTGCAAACTGACTCAATTTACCTTTTCCTTTGACATTTTCAGCAGCTTGTCATGTGGGACTCCACAAAGCATCCTTCCACCTCCAATGGACCCATCAGTAAACAGAGCATACTGCTTTTCATTCTCTGGTGATTTATTATAGAATGGGGTCTCCTCGGCATAGGTCACCTTCTCAGACAATGCTTTGAAATCTCTGCCTTCTGGCCAGTCCATGATCTTTTCCAGGACTCCAGGGCAGCTGGGGTTCCCCATTCAGACCTAACGTGTGATCAGCACTACCCGCTTACTCCACGTCGTGTTGGTTACATGATGTGTAGTGAGGACCCTTCCTTTGACCATTCAGCACAGCACAGGAAATTGCGGTGCCAAGAGGAGATGCGCTTCCATACCTACTTCTGAAGTAGCTCAACACCCCCTCATATGCTGCTAATAACTCTTTTTCATTTAGGGTGTAGAAGACCCTAGATCCTCTATATCCCCAGCTCCAAAACCCTAGATGTCAACTTCAAGTCTCTCTGGATGCTTTCTGCCAGAGGCTCCAGGTAGTCATGCTCCCTAACTGTGGTGCAAAGCATATTTCTCACATTCAATCGTGTCCAGACTGGCCCAAGGCCTACTACACAAACTATCTCCTGCTTGAACTACTCAAAGATTTGTCACTGCTGGGGGCAAAATGTTCTTTTCAGGTGACTTGAGAGAGAGGACTAACAATCTGACTGTCATGGATTAATCTCGGTCAACAGCTGAGCACCACAGCTGCTTGCTTAGTCTGCATTGGCTGGCCATGTCATGCTTAGCTGCCAGCTGAGGTTAACCCACAACAATGACTATTCTCAGTCATATTTATGATGCCTTATTCTGGAAGCAGTGCCGTTAATTTCACTGAGGCTGCTAAAGGAACTGGACAATATACAGTATAATTGAAGGCTCATAGACCATAAGAATAAATGGCAAGAAAATGCCATTATAATCTGCATTGCTGCTTCAGATCAAATATAAATTATTCAGAATTTTATGTAACAGCTTTTAAAATATTTTTAACTATCCTTATATCACTGAAGTTACTAAATCCGAAAGGGAATTCTTTCACTCTCAGAGATATGTCCTGTACCTGAAGAAAGAAACAGATGAAAACAGAAATGTTATAGTTCCAATGCACAGAAGTTGAGTTGCTGTATGTGTCAACTCCTTAGCCTATTACTACCAAAGGAAAATGTTCCTTAATTTTCCTGCTCGTAAAAACATAGGAAAACTGAAGAAACAATGTAACGAACAAGGTTAAAATATATCAGGAATGTTGGAAAAGTCTGCACTACATAATGGCTACAACACAGGTTGGTATGCTCAAGCTAACTTTTTTTTCCTCCCTTGGTAAAATACCAAAAGCAAAAACCCCAGGGATAAGATCAGCAGCCCAGACCTTGCAAGCTTGCTTCTGTTTGCTTCCAAGGTCAGCCTATGCCAACGGTGGCTCTTTGCTGCTAGAATTTAACCTAATGAGATGAAACCTATGGGCACACACAGACATATCACTTGCAATGCTATCCCACCACTATAGCATATATCTGAACCCACTGGCAAGAAAAGCCATAAAGGGCATATACTTAGGAGTATTTCACAAGAAACTGCTTTTATCATGACTTAGCAGCAAGATTTTCCTGTTTTTTTCTTCATCTAACAAACTAGGAGTATGAATTAATTAACAAGCAAGTTTTCATTGTACAACTATGGAAATGAGTATAGTCCAAAGCCACAAGACACTACGTATTGTTCATGAATTGTAGCTAACACACGTATAATCCCAAAAGCAAATTGCATAACTATTTTGGGAAGGACCACACAACTTATACAGCAATCTATTAAGGCTGCTGAGCACATCATTACAAGCATAATTTTACTTCATCAGGGATTTAAGTGTTTTGATAGAAATAGTAAAGGTTAGAGAGCACCCATTGGCTTCAGGATGAAAGCTGTTCAAGCAGTTTTCCATAATTAATCACTCTTCCACATCCCTCTGCTTTGTTTTCTTTGCCTCCTCTTCCTCAACAGTTTCTCACTAAATGAGACTGCTACAGCTGTGATTTCTTTTAAATGGCAGTACCTTTCTCAAAAGTTCAGTCCACAGGCAGCAGGTACATATTGCTTCATGATAACATTACCTTACTAACAAGGAGCAATTATGAGAACGAAACAGTTGTCATACTCGTTATCAAGTACATTCATTTATTGTTTAAGAAAACACCATAAAACAGTGATCTAATACAAACCTGAAATAAAATAATCTAACATCTGCTGCAAAGTAATTTGATTCAAAGTCCTCAAAGATTTAGCAGAATATGTTGGAAGAAAATGAAGTACACATTATGTATCACTGAAAACTTGATAGAAATTGATGGTGTTTCTCTCTAACAGACAACAGCTGCTGTTCTAAATCCTATGTAGTTTTATAATCTGTATATAGAAAAATAAGTCATCTATAGCTGATTTTTGCTTTTTTCATTATAAAATACCACAAAAAATATGGTGTAAAAGAAGAAATGAGAGAAATTCCCCCAGCAAAAGAGAATCCCCATGGAACAGCAAAACAGAAGATTCTTTTTTAATAGGGTGGGATGGAAACAGGATGTTCGGAAAAATCTTCAAACTGAAATTACTTGGTGATCATAAGTTTTGGGTCCTGCATTAATTATTCACTGACGTAGTAGTAATAAATTTAAATTGATTAAATATGAACAAAGGAAATTCTCCCTTTATTGTTTCAGTAAAAGACATCAGTAAACAGATTTAATATATGTCAATAAAATTTAACATTTTCATGTATTTTATAATGGGAGGCAGTAAACAGATTCAATATACACTAATACGTTCAGTGTCCCTTAAAATATATATATATTTAGTTCCTCATTTACCCTACAACAGAGGAACTTTGTAGGGATTTTCAGAATATCTGGCAACACATGTTCAGTCTTTATAGGTTATAGTGGAGTCCTAAAACAAATGGATCCAGATGGCTATTCTGCCTCATCCTCCATGTGGGAATATAGAAACCCAACATGGCAAATAGGCCTGGAAAAGTCACCCTCACAAGCTGTTGTACAGCTATTACCAGACCTACTGGAATATTCACTCTTCTACTGCTACTTTTTCCTTGTGTATGGAGAGTAGGAAAAATATATCTGTTTAATCATATATCCATAGACCCTAGACAGCTCTTTCTTAGACAATTCAGTTCTGCTTAATGTGTTCCTATTCAACTGTTTAGGGGGAAGATTAGGGCTACTCTTGTCCCCACAGGTAGAATAAAAGAACAGGATCTTGGCATTGTGCAGCTCTTTACAGCTATGCATGTAAACTAAAAGAAAAGCTATCTTTAGCATCCTGCAGTCCAGCAGGAGAGGGGTAAAAATTGTTCCCGCTGAAGAAGAGCAAATGGATCACTTCTCTGTCTTTTGGCAGATTAAAAAGGTGGAGGGAAAAAAAACAAAATACAAGTTTACTACCACTTTCCTTTTGAATAAGGAGATTACAGAATGTATGGTATCTTCAAATTCAGGCATTGGTAAGTGTGTATGTTTTACGTAAATTCAGAATACAGAGACAAAGATAAACTTCAAGTTTTCAGAGCTTACCCAATGGCAGAACCAGTTGTATATAGTGCTTTAAGATCTGCTCTCCTAGAGTTAATGAATTTATTGTTAAGTTTTATTGTTGAATTGTCTGTGTCTAACAGATTTATAGTACTCCACAAAAATTATTTTCTGTTCCTTTCCTCCTAATGTGGTTTTATCTTGTAGAACACACATTTAGGCACCATGTAGCTGGTGAGCTTATCCCACTTTTTAATTAATGTGCATAATAAATTACAAAATGCCACAAGTGGAAAACTACAGAGTTTGTAATAATGTAATAATGATTTTGTATCCAATATCGCCCAACACTGAGAACTAAAATTGACTCTGCTTGTATACTGCTGCCTTCATCTCTATATATAAACCTCACTTGCACACATATCCCAGCAAAATAATCCAGAAAAGAATGTGCCCCCCTTTTTCAAACCTGAAGTAAATTGGGCTTTATGGAGGGGAATTATTACAGTTCCGGGGGTAGAACTCAGCTACCTCCTCCAAGCCCTAGGTGTAGATCTAATTTTGTTTCTCCATAGAGACTTTACTTCCTTCAGGCTAGAGCAGATGTCAAAGTTCCTCCATCTAACTTCTTGGCTGTCCGAGTCCTCTGACCTTCTGTGGCTCACCCTGCCCAGACCCAGCACGTCAGGGAAGTTCTGTGGTGCCACACCTGCATACCGTGTGACACAAGGCAGGTGAACCACTGAGGTTTTGATGGTCCAGACTTCTCTGGACCCTGGAAGCTAGAGTGCATTTCTCCCTCTAATATGGAAACAGTTTTCCAACTCCTCAGCAGGTGCATAAATCATATTATGGCATTCAGCCCAATGCCATAACACAGATGCAGTTTCAGTTTACTGTTTATCTTGGCTGATGCATTAAAATTATGTCCTCAATCACCCTTCATTCACTTCAATTTCATTCAAGTAGATAAGCTTATAATGTGGTGGTGAAATTACAAATTTATCCACGATGTATGTGTGTTGCCAATGCTAAATGTGCAGATATCAGAAAGAAGAAATTCATGGTTGGATTTCCCAATAATTTTGCTTGAAGCGTGCAACTTGCTTGAAGCCTGCAACCTGCTCAAACCGAAGAGCTTCAAAGACATACAAAGTTTAATAAACACAACTACTGTTTAGTTTGTGTTCAATCATTGCTTAAATTTATGAAAAAGAATGGGCAAAGTGTCTACCTGCACTTCATACTCTAAGAAATAGAAAAAAAATATTAGCAGTTAAATAGATTAAACTTCATCCGTTTATTTTCATAAGTATGAAATTTACTTCATTGCATATCCTGATTTTAAAATACCCACAGCTGAAAATAGCTTCAATAGCAACATCCGTTTCCAGCCAGAAAATCCAAATATTAGTTGTATGTAGTTAAATCTTTTCATCCCAAAATAAGATGCAAAGTCTCTGAAAGAGTGAATAAATTTAAATATCAGAGGAATGATTCTTCCTGATTGTTAGATGTGTGAGGCATATGAGCACTAGGAGAAGATTTATATTATTTTTATATTTCCCATATAAACTATATCCAACTATTGGCATACAAATTTAAATAATCCTTAGAACAATCAGTATTTCTGCAGCAGCAAATTTTCTGTAGGTTTAAAAGTAAAATGTGGATCTCTTGTTTATTTGTCATTTCTCTGTATAGAGGATCTTTTGTCTAATCACTCTGTTTGTTTGGAATATATTCCTAAAAATAGAAGCAAATTAAACGATTTGTCTTCACAGCTCATCAGCTTTTATCTAATCAGAGTCCCTTCGATACTGATTTCTATTCTAGTTCATCTATTTATATTGCATTTGTTTTTTTTTCTTCTCAGCCACGTGCTTACTATCAATGATGTTTTTGTTTAAACATAAATTGTCCTTCTCTAGCTCATGGCCTGTCTTAAAGGAAGAGACAAGTAGACCGCAGAACTGAGAGCCATAAACTACAGAAAAGTACAAATACAGTCCCCACTGAGTTCCTGAAGTCAACTGGAGCTAAGGCATTCAGGAGCTGATCAGATCAATTCCTAAACCTACAAAAAGTAATAATGCTAGATTTATGAATCCACACAGCCCTTTTTTTTTTTTTTAACAGACTCTAACACAGAACTCCCCCTCCGCTGCAGGATGTGGAGAGTGGGAAAGAGAGACGTCTCATTCAAACATGCAGTTTAAATAACAGCATAGGGAATATAGAAAATGACAAGGCAAAGAAATTGTTTTCTGTGTCAATGCCGTCTTTTCTCAAGTGCATTTCTGTAGAAAGTTGTCCTTTATGGATTTGTAAGTATTATTGCTACAAACATCCATTTTGAGGAGGTCATAACATGGATAGAAGAATTTGCTTGAGGCCAAATAACTGTAGACAAGATACTGTCAACCTTAGGACTGCATCAGGAGAGAGGTTTCTGGTGAGGACATGGAATTACCAGTGCCATTACAGTATAACTGCACAGCACAGTTGTATTCACCTAGCAATTCCAGTTGGAGCAATCTGAAGGGGACCTGACGAGATGCATCCCAGAGTCCTGAGGGAATCAGTTGATGTAGTTGCCAGGCCACTCTACACGACATTTGAAAAGTCATGGCAGTCAGGTGAAGTCCCTGGTGACTGAGAAAAGGGAAACATTGCACCCATTTTTAAAAAGGGTAGAAAGGAGCACCCTGGGAACTACTGACCTGTCATCCTCACCTCTAAGCCTGAGAAGATCATGGAACAGATCCTCCTCGAAGGTATCTTAAGGCACATGGATGACAGGGAAGTGATTTGAGACAGCTAGCATGGCTTCACCAAGGGCAAGTCCTGCCTGAGCAACCTAGTGGCCTTCTATGATGGAGTGACTACATCAGGGGACAAGGGAAGAGCTGTGGATGTCATCGATCTGGATTTCTGTAAGGCCTTTGACATGGTCCCCCACAACATCCTTCTCTCTAAATTGGAGAGATATGGATTTGACATGTGGACTGTTTGGTGAATGAGGAATTGGTTGGATAGTTGTATCCAGAGGGGAGCAGTCCACAGCTCAATGTCCAGATGGAGGCGGGTGACCCTGAGTGGTGTCCCTCAGGGGTTTGTATTGGGACCAGTACTGTTTAATATCTTCATCAACGACACAGACAGTGGGATAGAGTGCACTCTCAGCAAGTTTACAGATGACGCCAAGCTGAGTGATGCAGTTGACAGGCCTGAGGGACGGGATACCATCCAGAGGGACCTGGACAAGCTCAAGAATTGAGCCCACGTGAATATTATGAGGATCAACAAGGCCAACTGCAAGGTCCTACACCTGGGTCAAGGCAACTCCCAGTATCAGTACAGGCTGGGGGATGAAGGGTTTGAGAGCAGCCCTGCAGAGAAGGACTTGAGGGTACTGGTGGATGAAAAGCTGGACGTGAGCCGACAATGTGCACTCACAGACCAGAAAGCCAACCGTACCCTGGGATGCATCAAAAGAAGCGTGTCCAGCAGGTCAAGGAAGGTGATTCTGCCCCTCTACTCTGCTTTGGTGAGACCCCACCTGGAGTACTGCATCCAGCTCTGGAGCCCTCCGCACAGGAAAGACATAGACCTGTTGGAGCAGGTCCAGACGAGGGCCACAAAAATGATCAGAGGGATGGAACACCTTTTCTATGAGGACAGGCTAAAAGAATTGAGATTGTTCAGCCTGGAGAATAGAAGGCTCCATGGAGACCTTATTGTGGCTGTTCAGTACTTAAAGGGGGCCTACAAGAAAGATGGGGACAAACTTTCCATTAGGGCCTGTTGCAAAAGGACAAGGGGTAATGGCTGTAAACTAAAAGAGGGTAGACACAGACTAGATAGAAGGAAGAAATTTTTTACAATGAGAGTGGTGAAACACTGGAACAGGCTTCTCAGAGAATTTGCAGGTGCCCTGTCCCTGGAAACATTCAAAGTCAGGTTGGACGGGGCTCTGAGCAATCTGATCTAGTTGAAGATGTCTCTGCTCATTGCAGGGGGTTGGACTAGATGACCTTTAAAGGTTCCTTTGGATTGGAACCCAAACTATTCTATGATCACTCACCAATTACTGTCATGGGCAAATCAGACTTGACTTGGTAAAATTAATTTAATTTATTACCAATCAATAACAGAGTAAGATAGTGAGAAATAAGAATAAAACTAAAAGCATCTTTCCCCACCTGCACATTCCCACACTTCTTCCCAGACTCATCTTCACTCTTAACTCTTCTATGTCCTTCTCCCTGAGCGACCCAGAGGGATGGGGAATGTGAATTGTGGTCTCGTCCCCTACCCTTAGTCTCTGTTGCTCCTTCCTCCTCACACTCTTCCTCTGCTCTAGCGTGGGATCCCTCCCACAGGAGACAGTCCTCCATGACCTACTCCATCATGGGTCTTCACCATCGGCTGTAGTTCTTCAGGAACTGCTCCAGCAAGGGTCCTTTCCATGGGATACAGTTCTTCAGGAACACACCACTCCAGTGCCCTAGTCAACCAAGAATGGAAATACATAACCCACAAGTTCCTTTTCCATCCTATAACTCAATGTCCATTACTGCCAGTAGGAAATTAGTACACTCCGTCATCTGTCATCTCGTTTGTTATTTGTTTAGGTTTTTGGTTGAGGGGTTTCTGATTTTACTTGACAGAGTCAAGCAAAGTTTCTTCTGAGTAAATGATGGTAAACCTAATGGTCAGTCCTAAAATAAATGGGCTTGGAAAATCAGCAATTCTCATCAGCTAAAAAAGTAACATACAACTTATACAACTTATATTTTCTGGAGTGGGTGAATGACACAACAGTTCACCCAATGTGACAATAAAAAAAAAGAAAAGGTCAGATCAGGACTATCATCAAACATACAAAGAAAGGCTTTACAAGAAAACCCCCAACAGATAATTGGAATAGTGCCTGCAATCTGCAAAGAAGATCTAATTTTGAATGGACTGGGTAAAAAGTAAAAGAGAATTAATCTTGTTTCCTTGCCATTCTCCTCAAGGTCAGCTGTTTTATTTTAGTGAGAAGGCATCAAGAAATTTCAATGTCCCCTTTTGTGAGACATTAAGTCTCAGTCCTGAAGGCATTTAGAATTCATTTATTGTTTGTTTTGATGAGGCAAGATATGTGAGTGACAATAATGCTTAACATGTTTTGAAGGAAAGCTTAACAGCATCAATTCTAGCAGGTTGATGTAAGCTCACTGTAAGTGACAAGGCCATGCACACAAAATCAAACAACTTTCCAAACCTCCAAATGTCAGTAAGAGCTATGCAGACTACACAACAACAAGGACAGGCAATTCCAATTTTCACAAATCATGTTCATATTACCCAGCCAGTAATTGCTGAGTGCTCAGTTAATCATCCATGTTTGTGCATACAAGCCTTTAACCAGTGGTTAAGTAGAAAGCACAATATTTCTCAGAATGAACAGGCTATAATATAGTAGTCTGTTCAATGAGAAACAGAGGTTAAGCTTAAGCATGTAGGCTTATGCTTTATGTAACCCATTATACTAAGTAACTACACAAGTAAATAACATTAACCCCTTTTTTTTCTATTGAGAATTAAATAGAAATTGCAAAGCCAGCAATCTTGAAATTATTAGTCTCGGTGTCTTGTAAGGTATTAGAAGTTTTGATTAAACTGGGAAAAATGGAAATTGATAAATAATTAAAAAAATGAATTTTAATTAAAATAAGCCTTCTGATATTTCTCTGTCTAAAACAGGCTAACACAAAGACTTCTTAAGGAGCCATTGCCAAGATACCGCAGCTAGATATTTGCCGACTAATTTTCAAGGGTAATGAAAAGCTTTTATATTGAAATTTTGTACCCAGAGATTTGATGTCCAATTTTTCCGACCGAAAAATTCTTTAAATATGACTGAACAAAATACAAGTTTAAATTACCTTTATAAAGCTTTATATAAAGCGTTATATAAAGCTTTGCTGAATTTTTCCACTTTGGAAGGGCTGATAAGAAGCATTCACAGATCTCCACCTTACTTTTATAAAGCAGCCTGTATGAGGCTGATAGGAAACATCATTCTGATGTTGCAGACACTTGGAGCAAATGTACATAACATGACATTATTTTATAATACTCATTAAAACAATAGTTACTATGTATTTGTGTTTATGTTACTGCAAGTCACCATATACCTTAGATCAAAGAAAAGTTCTCAATATCTAGATGNAACCTGATATTGGTTTGGCAATTGGTTTTTAAACAACATTTGAGCCTAATGTTTTTTCATACTCTTGCATTGGACAAAAGATATTAACAGGAGTAGTAATTCACCTTCAACGGATCAGTTTTTGCTATAACTCATACCTGGCCGAATAAATTGTTGACTGACCCCTAAGCAGACTAAGGAGATGTCTCCATTGGAATCAAAGTTTTCTCCCAACAGTCTTTCATAAAGTCGTCTTTAACGTCTACCAGAAACATCAAATATTGCATAAAAACCTTCGTTTCCAACCACTGGAATAAAAAAGAGTTTAATTTCTCAATCTGTTGTGGACAGACTTACTAGGTACATGTGGCTCTATTCACTTTTTCAAAAAGTTATTTCCAATAGAAAACGTAAGAATGCAAATGTAAGAATGCAAATGTAAGAAGTTTGTAACAAAATATGTACAAAGAATAAAATAAACTTACAAAAATTACCTACAGCATAAATATCCCTTGCAGAAGATCTAACAAATTTTGCTTTTCTTATTGTTAATTGAGGTTCACAAATACTGCCCTAAGAAAAACACACAAAATTATATGATTGCTTAAAATCTGGTAGTCCATCTTTTCCTGATAAGCCATAGTTGCTGTGTCATAGTAGATTTTCTATCTAGAAAGAATGCCTTTTTTTTTAAATGCTACTTAAAGAAATTATATTCTTAAATCATTTAACATAAATTAATAGTGCTGCAATGTAATCACTGGAATATTTTATGCCTAGAAGAGTGTGAATTTTTAATGTTTTAGTGCTTATTATAGGCAAAAGTGCAAGCAAAAAGTGACTTTACAAGCTAAACACTTAATGAGATAAATACTTTTTTTTTCTTTTTTTTATTTTAAAAGCTTATTTGGGGTAGTTTATTTGAGCTTGTGAATTGTATGAGAAACACCTATAAATAATCTGGATGCAGTAAAAAATTCAAGAATATTTTAAAAAGTACTTTTAACCAATTTTAAGCAGTTTCAACTATGATTTTATTCTGTGTCATGTCACAAAGCTGAAGTACCCAGTCTTGGGTTACTTGGGCATATACACGCTGAGAAGTAATTACAAATGTTTATGATGTTATGAGGCACAGACCAAGTAGTAAGTATTCCAGGATTTCATAATTCTTTTGGTGACATCATTTCATGTCAGACAGATTTGAAACCCTCTGCTTCAATGCATTTTTAATGATTCAAGGTAGAAGAACAACTTTCCAAAATCTTTGTAATCCGTGTCTTTACAAGATGGTGTGAAAGGAAGTCTTTTAGATCATCCTTTAGGTGATCTTTAAAGGATCCTTTACATCAACGATGTTGCCCATTGGCAGTTTCAAGAGCTACAACTTGTCCCAGCAACAGAAAGCACTTTGTAATCTCATGGCCTGATATGCTGACCATTACATCCTGCAATATCTATAAAGTACTCATCCCCATCTCTATCTTTTTTACTGCCTTAATGTGCTCTAGAAGCTGTTTCTGCCTCAGAAAATTTCTACTATTGCACTGCACCAAGTCCTAGAATACAAAAGTTGAAACAAGCAGCTGTTGCTGAGGAAAGTGATGCCTGCATTTTTTCAAAAAACCAAGCTTGCTAAACAGCATCGATCAGTGCTGTGATGATAGAAAAGATGATTTGTGAACATTAACAGCCTGTGTTGTTTGTTTTTCTTAAATTGACTGTGCCTCTCTGCTTATGTAAATCATAGGCATAGCTATGGCATGGGTTAGTGCCAGTAGCATTTTAGCACCTGGCTGTCAGTCTTAGGAAGGTCTGCCTCAATTCCAGTCATTGCTGTAGTTTAAATCCCTTGTGACACACTTCTTTGTCCTCTTTATCATACTAATTCTTCAAAAAGTTTGTAGCTCTTCTCTTTCATTAATCTTTTCTCAGGAAGAACAAAGCCTCACTTTTCTACACAAGCCATTCCTACCAGCTTCTGGATTCATTCATTTTTCTCAAAAGTTTCCATTAATTTCTCAACATTTCTAGCACTGAAATCACCTGACTGAAATTACCAGAGGGTTTCTGTGGGGGTTTCTAGATTTTATATCAAGAATTACATAATAAGACGTATGAAACCATTAATCTATGGTCCAAAACTATGGTCCACAATCAGTCCCATTAGCCATAAATTACTGCTTCATCATAGCTCTTTCCTGGTATTTTTACAGCACTGTATCTGCATAAGTCTTTTGGGACCTTATCACCTTATCTAGTGAAGTCAATGGAAGATCTGTCTTTGATTTAGTGCTCACAGAAATAGTCCCCTGAGCTGGAAATATCGGATGTATTCGTCTCAAAGGTACCTGGAAGCAAATGAGCATGGAAACCCTTTTTACAATATATATTAGGGTGTATAAGTGATAAAATGTGTTGGTTTCTTGACCTGTCCTCTGAAAGATAATCTTTGGAGATTAAAAAACACACTTGGCATGTATTATTTGAACAAACCTATTTTACTTAGTATAAAATCAATTTATTTTTTTATTTTGAAGTCATAGCATCAGATTAGACTGAAAATGTTGTTTAGTCTCATTTAAGAACTGGAAATGATTGCATCTGGGTGTAAAAAAACTTAATTAGCAAGACATAACGTGACAGTGAGTCATTAAAATCAGCTTTTTTCTGTCACACTTGTTCATGATCAGCAGTTTTTGCCACCATGTTACACCATATAATAGTTCTGAATTAGCTATTACAAAAATCAATAAAGCACCCCATCTAACATAACATGGATGTCCCAGTGACCAAGATTTATAGGGTAATTCTCAACTAAGTTCCTCATTCTTTCTCAAATGTGAATACCGCATCAAGAAGCTGATTTTCATGGCTATCACTTGAGTCATGAGCTATGACTTTACATCTGTCCTTTTCATTACCACCATATCATTATGCAAATGAATGCATAAATGAATAGTTCCTGCCTGCTCACATCTTAGTTCAGTCTGCCTGTTAATCACACAGCAATTCTGTAATGTAAGCACCTCCATCCTGAGTTTCACATTTTGATTTGTATAATAACTTTAAACACATTATTGCAAACATTCATGGAAATATTCCGTATAAAGACTAAAAGCATCTTTATAATCTAACGAGGTCCCACGGCTGAAGCTGTAAGTCCATCATGCCATCAGCACTGCATAGCTCTACGGCCCCAGCCTACAATTCAATTCACTGGCTAGTGCAGGCATGGATGAAAACAGAAAACCTGCCATGTTCTACGTATTGTCACAGTGAAATATATTCTGAAATCAGACAAACCGTGTAGGAGCATCATTTTGTCTACAGAAAGCATGATTTATTTGCATATTCCAGACAGCACTTAATTTTGGAGACACAGGCAGCAGAGTTATTAACCAATGGTATCTAATTTGTACAGCTCTATTGTCTCAAGAGAGACTTGCTTTCAAAAACAGAACAAAAACAAGAAACAGGGATTAACTTTTCTCATTTCATCCTTATTTTATACAATAAATGTGATCCATGCCACATCTGTAAAGAAATTCCATTTCTTATTACATACTGTCAGACCAGTGCTACCAATAGGGTATATAGCATTGACGATTATTGCTGTGATGATAGATAACTCCAAGCAACTTGCTCCTATTATGTATTTTATATCAGGATTGTCCCCTTACTAGAATACATCATCAGAGCAATGGTTCTTTGTGTTATCCATCACTTGAGCAATGTTGCCCAGTGTTATTCATCATAAAGGTAGTGACGTTTAAAGTCATACATCATCAAAATGATGGTCCTCCATGTACAATGCAAAAAAGCCTTTCTTGATATTCTAGGTGTGGTGAAGATTTTATATGAAACCTTGTAATGATTTTAAAAAAAATTGTAAAAAATAACCACACCACCTATCAGTATCTAATTTGCAGGGATTTATAGCACATTATTATCTCATGAAATAAACCAAGATAGCTCTTCCAAATGTCACTGGAACTATCAGGAAATTTCTAGGGGAAAAACAAAGATTCTTTTTATAGCATAATTGTAAGTGGAAGCAGTGTCACAAAATAGAACAGGAAAAAAAATTATCAAGCTGAGGCTCCAACAGTGAGTCACCAACTTCACTTGTCAGAATTCAGAAATCTGAGCAGTATTTCCTATTGTTAGTCTTTGATCTTCTGAATTAGCAAGCTCTCTGAGAGGACATTTCTTGAACAAGGACAATAAGGACTCTTCGCAAATTTCTTTTATTCAGTCTAACAGAACTTGGACTTAAATTTTATGTCTAAACTACACTACAAAGACATTTCTTTCGAGAATCCTTATCTATGATGATCCAATATTTCCTCTTAAAGGATATGAAATCTGCCTTTGAAAGCATCTTCTGTTCTGTTTGTGGAAGGAGAATAACACTTTTTTTTTTTCCAGAGGTGTAACTCTAACAAATGACATCATACACAGAATACACAGAATAGAACTGCTTTAATACCTGCAAAATCAACATCACATTATTTTATAACCTGATGATAAAGTGTCAGTGATAGCTGTACTGCTACCTGTTCTTCCTTTTTCCTGGTATTTCTTGATGGTATGCATGCTGACACCTTTCAGTTCTGCATCAGAAAAATGAACATTTATGTCAGGAGTAAGTTTCATCATTTTGTATACTACCTTATGCTCTTTGGCTGTTATTTGAATAAGTTTGGAAAAAATAAGTTAGTGACACATATGAATATATAAACCATTTGGGGAGTTCAGATTTATTTTAATTTGTCACTATTAATCACAGTGATGTCTAATAAGTTCATTTATTCTCCTGGAGTCAAAGTCAACTTCAAAGAACCATTACTTCAACGTTAGCGATTTATGCTGTTTTAACTAGCTTTTTCCAGTTAATAAGACTGCGCTTTGCACTAAATCTAACAGTTGCAATACAGCTACTACTTATGTGAGCTTTACCTTGCAAGTTTGTGGCCATGCACCATATCATTTATGCCATCATACAGTCTTAGGATATCTTGTCACAAACTTATGTGTGTGTATGTCTTGCAAAACTTACTGTTAAACCCCTGTATGGTACACAGGACACACAGCTTACTTATTTAGCATAGTAATTAAAGTATCTCAAAGTCGTTCCATCAAATCTAATGTTTAAATCACAGGTCATTCTTGCAGCATTAACGTTGTAGTCACTTCATTCATTCTTGGCTTTGCCACTTTGGTCTCCGTGAAACACTCAGCTAAAGCAATTCCACAGTAATGACAAACACTGCAAAACTGATCATACCGTCTTGCCTCAGGCAGTTTCCAGATTCTCCAAAGAAGAGTGCTCTTCTTTAACAAATGATGCAAATAAACTTTAGTGCTTTTAAGCCACAAATATTTAATGTTCTTAAGGCAAAGGTAGGAACTGTGAGAATAAAGAACCGCCCACTGTAGATGAAGACCAGGTTCGAGACCAGCTGGGGAACCTGAAGGTACACAAGTCCATGGCACCTGACAAAATCCATCTGTGAGTCCGGAGGGGACTGGTGAATGAAGTTGTGTCATGTTAAAAGGAATGTAGTTTTGATATTTGTCTGTCAGAGTCACAGGACTTTCACTGATTTATCTATCAGAGTCCCAGCAAAGCACTTTCACTGAGTCAAGTTCGCAAAAATCAAAATTAGTTATTTTATTGAGAGCAACAGAACAGATTCAAGAACGCCATTGATAAATTCACTGAATACAATAGCACTAATAATTAAGGATTAATATTCCTAGCAAAAACAATAATAATACAACAGCCCAGGGGTAACATTCACCAAAGGGTGAAAGGCGCAGTGTTTACCCAGAAAGGCGTCCCTGCCTAGGGTGGAAGAAGAGAACGCAGCCCATAGACCAGTCGATCTGATATCGAGGTTCTTCTCTCCCAGTTTAACAGTCATTTTCTCCGTCTTTTTATCCCCAAAATTATGAGGTTCCCCACCCCTGGGTGACATACAGTATGATTTGGGTGGAGAGATGAGTGCTATAGTCATATCTTTTGCATGACCTCTGTAATCTTCATTAGCATATGCAGGGGTGTCAACTTTAATATGCATTTCACATGCAATGAAGCAGAGGTCAGTCATCGGGCATGACAGCCTTTTGAAGAAACAAAGAATTACACAGGTTCCTGTTATCTTGTCTTCACTGACAAAAAGCAGGGGTGTCCTGCCTACACAGGGCTCCCCCTTTATCTGCATTCCATGCTAGCCAGGCGAGTCTCCACTCCCCCGGGTTGCACAAGAGGTAGCAAAGCCAGTCTTAATCAGTCTTTGAGCACAGAGACTGTGCCTCATTATCCAAATTCCACAAGTTGCCAAGCCACTAGCTATCATATTTGAAAAGTCACAGCAGTCTGGTGAAGTTCCTGCTGACTGGAAAAGGGGAAACGTAACTCCCATTTTCAAATGCACCTTATTGCGGCCTTCCAGTACCTAAAGGAGGCCTACAGGAGAGCTAGGGAAAGACTTTTTAAAAGGGCATGTAGTGATAGGATGAGGGGGAATGGCTTCTAAACTGGAAGAGGGTGGATTTAGGATAGATATTAGGAAGCACTGAAACAGGTTGCCCAGAGAAGTTGTGGAAGTTCCATCCCTGGAGGTGTTAAAGGCCAGGCTGGATGGGGCTTTGAGCAACCTAGTCTAGCGAGAGGTGTCCCTGGCCATGGCAGGGGGGTTGGAACTAGATGATCTTCAAGGTCCTTTCCAACGTAAACCATTCCATGATTCTATGATTCTAAGAAAAAGGGAAAAAAGGAAGACCCGGGGAACTAGAAGCCAGTCAGTCTCACCTCTGTACCTGGCAAGATCATGGAGCAGATCTTCCTGGAAACTATGCTAAGGCACATGGAAAATGAGGAGGTGATTGTTAACAGCCTTGGCTTCACTAATGCTAAGTCACGCCTGACAAATATGTTGGCCTTCTATGACAGGGTTGCAGCTTTTGTGGATGAGTGGAGAGCAAATGACATAATGTACTTGGACTTGTGCAAAGCATTTAACACTTTCCTGCCCAACATCCTTGCCTCTAAATTGGACAAAGATTTGATGGATGGACCATCCAGTGGATAAGGAACTGGGTGGATGGCTGCACTCAAAGAGTTGTGGTCAACAGCTTGATGTCCAAGTGGAAACCAGTGACGAGTGGCGTTCCTTGGGGGTTGGTACTGGGACCAGTGCTGTTCAACATCTTTGTCAGCAACATGGACAGTGGGATTGAGTGCGTCCTCAGGAATTTTCCTGATGACACCAAGATATGTGGAGCAGTCAATACGCTGGAGGGGAGGGATGCCATCCAGAGGGACCTTGACAGACTGGAGAGGTGGGCCCATGGAAACCTCATGAAGTTCAACAAGGCCAAGTGAAAGGTCCTACACATGGATCAGGGCAATCCCATGCACAAATACAGGCTGGGTGGAGA
>RSEF01000002.1:135087605-135133723 GCA_003993805.1 Himantopus leucocephalus
AGAGGCAGAACACTTTTGGTTAAGTGTTACCTTAGGTAATCTTGGGAATAAGTGCTAAAGAAGTTCTCTCTCTTTCCACCCCACTGACATTCAGGAGAACCTTACTTTTCATGTGAGACTTGAAACCACCTTTAATTTTCACCCCTAGGAAATCTGTAAGGAACAGAATTCCATCCTGCCACCTCGCACAAGAAACTCATATTATTCTAACTCCAAACAAAAGATGTGCAGTACAATACCTTTTTTGTCACAGCCAAATCAATTTGGAAAACTTATAACATACCTGCTACGCCACACTCTATGTAACACATGCAAGTTGCATCACAAAAGATTCAAAACAAAAAATGTCTTTTCCTAACAGCAGATTATATCAAGCCCCAAGCCTTCACTCTATATGTTAATATGACTTGCTTTAACATTATCACTACAAGCTTTTCTCTCACTTCAATATAGGCTTCTCCCTTCCTTTTTATCTCTTCCAGCTGGCAAGCCAGGATCATGCTTGAACATTGCAAACAGGTCCTTAAGTGAATGTCAAAATCAACTTATGAACCTCTTCTTTCCCTCATACTGTCTAGGTTTTTCACCTCAACTCACAAAACAATTTATAAATGCATCANTTTTTCACCTCAACTCACAAAACAATTTATAAATGCATCAGAAATCAAGAATTTAAAACTTGAGTTCATTTTTATACTACACTTAATTTTTCATTAACTTTAAAGATCTCCAGAGATATCTGTAAACCTGCATTTTTTGAAACCCTAAAGATTACAGGGCAAAAAAAAAATAATTATTTTGATGTGACTTGGACAGACCATATACAAATTTGAAGAACGTCCTGTACAATTCTCACCCTAAAATAATTGTACAAACATAACCCACGACCCTAACTGGTCTGGGAAAAGTATGTTCTCAGTCCCTATGAAATGTTTTCCTGGCTGCATGCTGTAATCAGCTATAGCTATGGTAGTCCTCTAGGCTGAAAGCACTGAAAGTTATCCTCATTCTTTGTCATGCACCAAGAACATTTGGCTCCTCATTTCCTAGTGTGAAGATAACAATTTTTAGAAAAGTTTGTTTTCAGTACAGGAAAGATTGTCAGTCAGTGAAAGTTTCTCTACAGTAACATAGGTGGATTAAGAAACAGATGGCAAAATTAGTCCAAATAGGTCCTCCCCCTCCCCTAGAAGCTGTGGTCAGGGTTGATGTCCAGTCCTGAAATGGCACATGCAAGGTATGTTTTGGTTTGACGGCTTTGCCTACCTGATTTCCCTGTGATTTAGTATGCAACAGACAAGACTGGGGCCATACAGTCCCAACATGCTAATATTGGCAAAGAAACAGGTCAAAAAGTTCCCATCTTTCTTGATCACATCCCTATTTCTGCCCATATGTTGCTGTCTGTGCCTTCTTTTCAGAAGATTATCTTTCAGCTTAGGTTGGCTCAGTGATTCAGTTTTTACTGAAGACAGAAAAAAACTGCCAGCACAGCCAAGGAGATCATGAAATCTTCCAGAGACATGAGAACAAACAGTAGGAGAAGCCACTTCATAAATTACTTCATAAACTACCTTTGCTGCTAAATCCAGCAAATCCTGAAGTACAGCCCAAGTAGAGCCCACAAGAGAAGCAATGCTGTGGCTAAGCAGACCTAGCCCAGGTCATCAATCAGCTGTATTTGTTTTTCTGTAGATAAGATATATTACATGCGGCTGCAAAAATTAAGCAAGCACAACATTCTGCCATCCCAGTAGCTGACTGAACAGATCCAGGACTTTATAGCTTTCATTTACTTATGGCAGAAAGCTTTTCAAGACAACATCCAAAATAGCAAATACGCGTAAAAAAACAATCCTCATACAACTGAGGCCAAAACCAAGCTTCTACAGACCACAGCAGGAGCACCAGAGGTATTTAAATCTTTTGCAATTTAGATGAGACTGTTATTCTTCACAGCCTGATTTCATAAAGCTCTTCTCTTCCTAGCATTAGAACAGATTTTCATGGACTGCTGAGTCCAAAATGTGTAAGTTTATAGCAAAAGGCTTTAAGAAAAAATGGCTGTTATTTTCTAAGCCCAAAAAGAACTGTTTGGGCTCCTTCTACCCAGTGCTTTTCACAGAGAATGATACAAACCCTTCTGGGATATTCTCAACTCCAAAATTACAAAATGAAAAAGCTAATACCCCCAAACTACTACCACTTTTTATTTTGTATTTTTAGATAATGAAACTTTTGCTTTGGTACACAGTAAATCTTAATGGGAAGATAGAGCTGTCTACAAATTAATCAGCAATGACAGATGCCACAATCTAATTATAGCATTGAAATGTGCAGAGAACTATAATGAAAACTGATTACTATCCACATAATTTCTACAATTTTAATTATAATAAATACTTAAATGACTGATTATACAAGTATGTCACATTTGCGTCTTCCATTCCTCATTATAAAAATCCTGCAGCAATACAGTTGCTATGCTCTGTATTTTTGTTCCATTAGTTTACTTATTCCACACAACCTATTTTAAATTGCTTTTTCTGAATCAGAAAATTTAATTTACATGTTACTTCTGCATGAAGATGTTAAAGAAGTAACCCAAAATTTCTTGTCATTATTTAAGCCACGAATAATACAGAAAAATAAACATATCAGTCTTACCCTTTTGAAAACAAAAACAATGACTAAACAACCAAACACCCTGCACAAACTTGTCTCTTTTCAGAAACCTAAGAAAACCTAACAAGCCCTGATATTTGTCCAGAAAGTCACCACAAAGGGCTGATTTCAGGCTATGTGACAGAAAACAGAGGGAATATCAGAACTCAGGGAGTCTTCAGAGAAAGTGATAAGTCATCTGAATAAGCAGCGTCTCCTATGCTATCTTCAGCTAAAAAATTTGAGGATGATGATAGATGAATGGAGTGAGGCTATAGAGGCCTGAGGAGCTCAGAAAACTGAGAAAGGTGTGTACAGAACAGTGGGAAAGTTTCCTCCCAGAAGAAAGAATATTATGGGTTCCCCTGTGAAGGTCAAGCTGGAAGAACCATACTCACCTGGGCACTGAAGTTCTATTTTGAGTTAAAAGCTCACGTTACCACCCTAAAGCAGGGCACTCAAGCAAAGAAACCAATTTTTGGTGAAGAGAGTGATATACAAAAACTGTCTTGTACATTTTAGGGACTTAGTATACTAAGTCTTAAGAGTTAGAGTTTTATGGTAATCATGGAGAAAACAGCTAGATAGAACCTCAAAAGGGCACTGAGTCCTTCATTTAGTGCCAAATCAGTTTCACTAATAGCAAATTCAAATATAAGCAGTAACCCTAGTACACAAAATGCATGAGTAGCGCGTGCAGGCAATACCTAGGCAAGTACGCACATACAGAGCTCATTTTTATCAAATGGGAACACCCTTGCACGCTCTTGGGCAGGTGGTGTAGAAACAGAAATTCCTTTCTGCACCCCTCCTCTCAGTGCTGCTGCATCCTGCCTCTGCATACACACGTCCTCACACGCAATGAATTTTTGTGCACGGGCTTAATTCAAGCTTATACAAAAATAGCAGTGTAGTGGTGCTGCCTCTAGCCTTCAGAGGCTGGCCCATAAAGCTTTATCGCTTGCCAAAACATTTATTTTCCCAAAACAGGCTTTGCACATGGGTGAATGAGTGTCTCCTTTTCAACCAGCGCTGCATACCCTTCAGTGTTCAAGTCACTTTGTAAAAAACCATTCAAATTGACCTATATTCTGAATATGCTAACACTAATTCTTCACTATGGGACTGAAAGACAGAAGAGTGTGTTCTGATAAGATGGGGAACAGGGTGGGGAAAGATGCAAAATATTTGAGGAAAAAGTTTTGAAAACAAAGAAGTCTAAATTGGCCCAGATGCTTAACTGCTTTGAGTGTCCCTGGGCATACAGCTTGTGCCTAATGAAGCAGTGTTAGTATAGCCTTTGGATGTACGCAACACATTCAGTCGTCCCTGATTCATCACTGAAAATAATTGGGCCACACTAAAGTATATCAGATGAGTGCCAGAGATATGTGTCACTCAAGGTATAAATGTCGTAATTATTTCAACTAGGAGAGGAAATACCTGAAACAAAACCCTTGTAAAGGCTGGCAACATAAAGTGCATTCTCATTTTGAAGACAAATACATTTTAAAATAAAACTGTTTAATTGCTTCTCAGAGTTGCAGTGTTCCCTGTTTTCATCCATAATTTACTGTCATTCATTACTTAATTTATTATAATTCTGGTAAATCAGTTTTATTTTCTAATCCTTCTTAGGAAGTTGGTGTGACAGATGGAAAACTATCAGAGTTAGAGCTCATATTCTCCACTCTTCAGGGATTTTTATGGGGGTTTCCAAACAAGAATGGATGCAGTAATTGTCCTGCTTGTACAAGATGATGTTTGACCCAGAAAGGAGCAGCAGCCGTTTGACAGCATTAAAAAAAATCACATAGGGAAAAAATTCATCTTTTCTATTGTTGTTGAACAGGATGCAAATTTGTCACCAGACACACAGAAGTCTTAACCTGATTATTTCAAAGTGCCATGGTTCTTCATCTCATAAGAACAAATTCTGCTTCCTCAGCGTTCTTCTCTGCAGCCAGGGTAACCCCACCTGCTGCTCCGTCTTGAGGAAGGCAAGGAGCCCACTACAGCCTTGAAACAGGCAGGTGGTTGACTATTAAAACAATCAACACTAGTGGTTGAGTATTTGAGGTTAAAAGGTTTCAGATGTGATTCTCCCAGTCAGTGACATCCCTGTGCATTGTCCTTCACCATGGTGCATGGAAGGAGGATGAGAGACAATGGACATAAATTGAAACAAGGAGGTTCAGACTGGAGATAAGGAGGATCTTTTTCCCAATGGCACTGCTTTGAGTAGGAGACTGGATGGACTAGAATATTCCTGAGGTCCCGTCCAACCTGAATCATGGTCCTGCATATACAGAAGGAATAGAATATGGTTATTACTAGGATTGGCTTTGTGCACTTGAATGAATCCATGCAGCAATAGCTGTTGGTACTCCATTGGAAACTGAAGAGACTGCATCCCTTTTTGCTAAAGTTTCTGATAAAAGGTTGATTTTGTAGCACATGTGGATTTTTTAAAGTTTTATATAAAACATTAGTCTTTATAAAAATAAACACACATCATACAGACTAAAACATATGTACCCCTTGTACAAACTTGCATTGCACATTCATTTAGTATTTCTTCAATCATCATAAAAGTCTTTCAGATTATTTGAAGAAAGGAGATGTCAGGAGAATCTGACCTTGACATATTCTTGGTTTCAAATGAAACAAAAAAACGAGAGCCAAGAGTCATTTCAGGTACTATGTATTGTTTGAGTCTCAAACTAAGGCATCTTTAAGGTGGATTTTTTTTGTTTTGGTTTGGTTTTGGGGTTTTTTTTTCCCCTAATGTAGAAGTTCCTCTCTCTTTCCCACTTCTGTTTCAATGATCTGAACAAACAATGAGGAAAACTGATCCTGGAGAACCTGTCAATGTGCCAGAAAAGCATAATGAATTCAGAAGAGGTAAAAGATAATTATTTTCTTGCTCCCTTGATTGTAAAAAACCATGCTGTTACTTGCAAAAAAACAAAGAACAACATAAGCAGGAATGTGATTTTAAAAAGTTGACAAATCACCTAAATTGTTTAATAGCATCCGAGTTATTTTTCAAGCATTCTAAAGAATTTGATAAAAGATAAATGATTTTCTCAAAAGGAACTGCTGACTCAGATTCCTAGAAGTATTTCTTTTCACACAAGTGTGTATCATTTTCAGTCCTCTATAACATTTAGGCATGTTTGGCTAGGATACTAAATGCTCATTTTCAGTACTTAGATTTTAATCTGTGTTAGAAAAGCATCAATCTGGTGGTTTATGCTGCAGTCCTCAATGCTGGCCAAGGGTACAATAGGCCACAGTGTCAGTGCTGGGGCTGGAGCCCTTTGTCTCGTGCACATTGCTTGACGTGACAGCAGTGGATGTGCAGTGAGGACTCTGGGCAGGGAGAAGACCCAGGCTCTGACCACAGGCTGAGATGTCAGCACCTGCAGCATTGCAGAAAGGATGCAGCAGGAAGCAGGATTCAAGCCTGGGGGCAATGGAAGGCCAGGAGGGGTGCTGAAGCATAACTGCATTTGCAAATCCTGCGTTTCATGCTGTAACTCTCTTTTGAAGTCTCTTTGCTTAATCTAGAGGGCACTGACTGTTCCGTTGCATAGTGACACACTTCCAAAGAATAACCTGTGCTCAAGGCATTCTTCAAGTAAGGGCAAATATGTGTGGAAACATCACAAGCAGAAGCAGGCCTTCAAGCTAGGTCTGCTGCATATAAATCATATTTTCGCATACTGGTGTTTCCTGATGACATTCTGCTAAATCACTAGAACTGATAGTGTTGTCAGAAGTGGCCCAGGTAGGCTAANGGCCTTCAAGCTAGGTCTGCTGCATATAAATCATATTTTCGCATCCTGGTGTTTCCTGATGACATTCTGCTAAATCACTAGAACTGAACCATAGATAGTATTGTCAGAAGTGTCCCAGGTAGGCTAGGACACTGCCTCCAAAGAAGAAAGTCAAAAGACTCAAACTGAAGATGTGAGACATGAAGAGGAACAGTAGCAGTAGGACAAATGAATTTTAAAAGAATCCATTACTAAGTTGTTGAAAAAACCCTGACATTTTGCCTGTATACGAGATTTAAAATTTTCACATGATAAAGAGCTCATGAGTAAAAAACCAAGTTGTGATAGCCGTTCCCTGCTTAAATCTCCAAAAGGATCAAAGACCTCTTTGTCTTCTGCTTCATGGTCGTGGAATTGGTTTCAGATTTTAGCACTGTCTGGCTGGCTCTGAAAAGAGATGATCGTTGTCAACACAAATTAAGTCACTGAATTCTTTATCTCAGTTCCATATTAGTGATCAAAACACTTCTATTCTTGACAGAGATTTCTCAAGAAACAAGACCGAAGCACTTATATATTCCATCTCCGGCAGAGGAAGACAATCAAAGAGAAGGCCAAGCACCGAGTGGAGTACTCTAAGGAAAGAGATGAAGGAGAGCACGTGCTTCCTATTACAAATGCAGAAACAAGTAAATAAAATCCCAGAAGTTTTATTAACTGATGTTATTTTAAAGCATTTTCTTTTGACAGATTGAACCTCTCGCAGTTACAAACTGGTAGCTAATGAGAATCACTGTCTTGGCATGTAGTTTCTGCTTTGGTACTGCAATAGGCAGGGCCCTGTGAGAGTCCCCCTAAAACTACAGGAGTGGAGGGTTGGGGATTGCTATTCAGAGCAACCTATTCCCAGTTTCACCATCTGCTATCTCATGTTTAATATTTACATAAAGCTCACAGAGAAATATAATAATTATACATCCAGTAAGAAAACCATACATAAATATTTCTCGTAACACTATTTTACCAGTTTCTTCTCAGGAGTCAGTAACAGAAGGAAGAAGCCTGAAGCTAGGAATGTGCAAATTAAGGTGCACAGTTACTAATCAAGAGACTTAAGAAGAGAGAAAGGAAAGGAACTGATTCCCTGTGTTGGAATATGATATCCTGGTGCTAATTCACAGGAAGTGGCAACCAGGCAATAAACAGGAAAGAGAAATGCAGATAATTCCATCTGGGACTAAAGAAGAGAAGTCTTGCCCCAAACCCTAACCTGGATGACTTCAGTAAACACCTTCCAAAACACTAGCAGGAGAATGGCAGCTCCAAGAGCTCCTAAAGACACTCCAATCCCTAAATGACTTTTTTGGCCAGTTAGCCAGCTTTGAAGGCCAGCTTAGATGTTGAAACTGCTAGGGAGAATCTTTATTATTAAATACATTTTAAAAATTTCTTTTTTTTTTTTTAATAATTTTGATTCATTTTTCTAAATCTATGGTCCTAAATCTATTTTACTTTAAATGCTGGTACATGTAACATGACTGAATAAGCAAGGCATTCCTCTACATAAAATTGGCAATTTTGTAAAAACATCCTGCGTCATCTGCTCCTGTTTCCCCCAAGTACCAAGTGGTAACAGGTTTTCCTGTCTCCAAGCTGCACACCCAGGCTCTGTACAGATGCAGCCTTCCCCAGGGATGAAGGACTAGCAAGGAAAGCTGCGGCTTGTAACAAGGCATGGCAGGGGAGATGGGGATTTCCTAAATCTCCGTCTACAGCAATTCATTGTTAAAAGTAGTAACTCAGGGAAAAACTGAGAGAAAAAGTGGCTCTCCACTACCACATAAAAACACCTAATACATAAATACTTAAAGAATAAGATGGACATTAATAAATAAAGTACTTTAGAGACTCTGGTCTTTGCTACAGACAGCAGTGGGAGCCGGTCAGGAACCACACTGCACCTGACACAGAGCAGCACTGATGTTCTCCAGTTTAGCCAGAAAAACTTCCTAAACTTCCAGGTACTACTCAGATAATAAAATGTTTGTCTGTTCTTGTAGTCTTTACACATCACTAATCCCTACTCACATAAGAGTCTTAGCTCTGATCTCTCTTGTCTCTGAACAAAGAGTAGTTCTGTCAAAGTAAACAATTATAGCAGAGAAGCTGAAATCATAATTGGGCCAATTAATGTGAGGTTCCCATAACTTCCATCAAAGTGTCAATCTCGTATTGCTAATGACTGCAGCCTCATTCTCCCATTTGTATCTGACCCCTCCCCCTCCAGTCCATTATGTGCAATCCACTAAACATCACCCAAATTTCTTAATCATAACACATTCTTAATTAGAATTCATCCTAAAAAAATTATATTCTTCTGTGATACCCCTTAATACACTGCTAAAGCATTTGAAGTGAAGTCAAATGCTTTACTCGCATTGTTGCACAGTGGACCCTGGCTCTGTCTTCTCCCTGTTCCATATTTCATTTCAAAGGGCTTAAAGATTCTCAGTGTTATCATGGAGCATCATGCCGACTCTTGTCCTGTCACTGGGCACCACTGAAAAGAGTCTTTGTTTTATTATGGAATAGAAAACACGTATTCCGCATTCCATAACCTAGTGGATAAGGTAAATTCACAGGAGATTTGAGTTTGAATGTCCTGACCAGGAGAAACTGAAGTTCAACCTCCTTTGTCCTGAATGCATGCTTTATAGTCTGATGTCCTGTATAAAAGGGATGGTATCCCTAGTGACATACCTCAGACGAAAGCAACTGCCATATTTAAATCTTGTCCAAATTGATGCGTTTGGCACAAACTGATAATGCTTACGGGATCCATATCACGGGAGACAGACATAGACATACATAAGCTCTGGACCTTCACCAGACATGAAACCAAACTGAGGTGTTTGGTCTTATTGAAACTAAAGTATTTCTGTGCATTTTCAGACAAGTCTTTACTTAAAAATGGTGCACCCAGGAAGCTTAAGTATCAGAATCCAAGTAAAAATCAACACGGATTTTTCAGTCTCAACATTTTGAATTGAGACTCAAGCCATAGGAATCTCAATTTATGGGAAAGTTGGGATGTTGGTTGATGAATGGCATAATTAAAATCTAAAACATTTTTTTCACAAAGGAGACTGCTATGGATGAACAAGAAAGAAACCTTGATGTTAGAGACAATAAAATATAGATTATTTTAGAAAGTTTAAGTGTTTATTTAGCTATTTTGAATAATAGATCTTATATAAGAAAGATAAAGATTAACTCGTAGAAAACAGTTTGAGCAGAGGGTGAAACACAGAGCAATTATACAGCTGAAGAGATTTAATTTCTCTGTATCCATTGCTCTAGAAGGTATGCATTATAGAATTGTGCGAGCTATGCTTAGCAGAAACCCAAAGCTATTGCTATCAGAGGGGAACGTAGTCTTTTCCAAAGCAGCTTATTATAGGTGAAATTAGTAGAGGAGTGGAAGAAAACTGGCAGGTTTTCTCAGGGGGTCAGGGGGTGTCTTTTGGGAATTTTAAGGGGGGTGCCTTGTGAAAGTCAGGATAATTAAATTGATCCAACACAAGGTGAAGTTTGCTGGACAGACTATAGTTCATTAGGACTGTTTCCTCTAGATGTTTTAATTCTGCATTTGTTTGTAAGTCTGACATGAGCAGACATCATAATAGCCTCAAACCAGAAACGTTCGCTTTTTTATTTTCTGTAGTATCTCATGGACAGCAAGACAGAGCTCCTGCATGGGTAAAGATGATAACGCAGGACACTTTATCCTGTGAAGGAGGAAGATAGAGGAGGTATACACTGCCTAAAAAGAAGGTATAAATCTCATAAATTAATGCAGGAGGAGTAGAGGGGAAATCTAGAGAAAATAAAATTAGGTACTGGGTTTTCAGCTCATTCAATTTCAGGCCTCAAGGGCCTTTTTCACTGTGTTGGCAAACGGAAAATATTATCCTGGACATTTTGCTAGCATTTCAGAAGATTAGACTGAAGAAAGATCACAAATACCTTATCACTATGAATCCCAAACCCACTTTGGTATAATCTGAAAGGAGGTCCTAAAAATGTACAAATATATTTCACAAATTTACCAATATATTTGTGCTAGTGACTCATGTTGCAATTTGACAGAATAAGCCTGCTATAGCCACTTTTAATAACAATTAATAAAATTTAGCAAGTGCACTTAAGCAAGCATGTTACTATGCTAATTATCTTAGTAAAGTAAGTACCTTAGTCAAAGATAGGCTACAGTTTCAAGGTAGGGTCACAAGGAACACTACATTCATAAGTTCATAAATAAATTTAGCAGATAATCAAATTAAATTTTGAGTTTGATGCTACAGGGCAAGAGATCCTGCATGCTCCTTTGCTTTTGCAGTGTACATTTTTCCATCTACTCTGCCTCAGGGACCACCTTTGTAGCTTTGGATTAATCAAGCAAATGCAAGTGTTTTTTTTAAAAAAAAAAAAAGCAACCACAAATCCAAATCCTCTTATGGCTTAAAGATTTTTCCACTGACTCATACTGAGAAGTTTCATCATTTGAAAAAAATCAATTAAGCAACTGTAGATTAGGGAAACTTTTCAGAATACAAAATCTGAAAACACAACTAGGATACATTCTTGGAAAACACACCTTCACCTTCTAGCTGACTTTAGTGATACACGGTCAGTAGTAGTAGTTTGTTATAAAAAAATACTTTAATGAATGCATTTTCTCCGCAAGTTTTGAACATGCTTGTTAATATTAGTGTTTTCAGTATTTCCTAACATGATCTGGGTTTCTGACTGATGAAGAATTAAGGGAAATAACAGCAATAAATTCACGACTTCTCAGGATGGCATCTGTCTTGAAAATACAAGCTGCCTTCTATATTTTATCAAGGCAAAGCATATGCACAAACAAAGTTTTCCCAGGTTTAAATCATATTGGCCTTAAATCTCACAAGGGTATATATTAGTACTGGAGTGGCATATGGAATACTATCAGCATCTGGAAATTTTCAGAGAGAGAAAAATTGTTGAAAAGTTTCCCTTGTATAATAGAAAAGATGGATGAGATTCTCATCATAAGTGAAAACAAGCTGAACAGCTGTCCACCCCAGAGAACTAACTTCAAGAGATGGAGATATCAGTACGTGGTTTAAAGAAAGTGCATGTCTTGAGTCCAAAAAATGGTGTATGACAGCAACAAATAGACAGGAAATTCATTAGAGGCAAAATGACAGCAAGAGAAAAAACCTCAATACTACAAAAAGCACCTAAGCTATGACTCTATTTATTTATCTTTAATTATTACATTTCTCTCAAGTGTTTCAGGCTATTTCCAAGCCTTTCATTACCTCCTGGGGAGGGATATCATTATAATATGAATATCTGGGGAGCCAAAAAGCTACTTGGAACTATTTGTTCATTTGGCAAGACAAAAATTAAACCTTTTATGCAATGCTTCATATGTCAGACATAGACTTGTCTCATAATACAAAAGATATTAAAGATTTGCCAGCTTACTATGTTTCCGGGTCAGAGAGTAAGAATGAACAAAATTACTCTTGCTATGACAAATAAAATTTTTGTAAGAATTAGAATATATATATATATAAAATGATATTTTTATGTGATGCTTTGTAGAGATTATATGACTTTGGTATTATTCTTCCATGAGAAGACAATGGTAGCCAAAAACGCTGTCCAGGTACACACTGGGGTTTAATATTATCAGCAGGTGAATTAAATGGTCTAAATAGCATGACTTTATCCCTCTTCTATTGGATAGACTTTTCTTGGCAAAGAGGTGCCAGAACAACCTGTTTTAAGGAGCTTCCAAGGCAAACTGTTGCTTTTACAACAATGAGCAATAGTGAAATTTCACAAGCAAGAAGGTGAGTTAGGGAAGATGTGACCCTGTCCCTCTATATCATACAGAGCTAGTTAAAACATTGTAATGGAAGATAATCCTACCAATTTGGAGCCCATGGTACAGAGCAGAACTGTCATCACTGATGGGATGGAACCACCAATGGTTCCAGCCATGCAGTCTCCTACAATCTTGGTACGCACTGAGCAAAAGAATCCAGTCATGATGCAAGAGTGCCTACACATCAGGTGTACCTAACCATGGCATAGGGGAAATAACTTGTTCAAAATGCTTGTATTTAGACACCTCCCCATCTGTAGGGTTGTACAGCTGTCTCCGCTCCAGAATTCTCCACACACCCACAGTTTGTCAACCATACAAACCCTGCAATCTTGCAGTCCTATGCAGTGGAATAATGCTTTACTCATAATAATGTTCCTGCCAAGTAATAGTAAGCAAATAAAATGACTTCAAACAGCTCTGTGGGCACTTGTAAGATGCTCACAAAACTTTTCAACCACACTTGTCACAAATGGCAGACCAAGTTTTACAAATGTGGAGTTAAAGGACTTTCTCAGCAAGAATGAGACTAAGCAAATTCAGAGTGCTCCGTATATCTGACTTCAAATAGTCTGGTAGAGAGAAGCCTAGAACTGTTTAATTGAGCATGGTGTAATATCACAGGGGATACCTGAAGCAGTATTCAAGAAGTACTGAAGTTAGATCAAAGACTATAGAGGGATTACAAGGAGCAACACTTCATAAAAAGAAATGCAACATTTAAGAACCAAGTTTCAAGAATGGAACTCGCAAATCCAAATTAGGGGCTTAATTTCCCTTTCTGTTGAATAAGAAGAGTCAGACTCTGCTATATACGTGTATTGCGTCTGCATGGCAAGGTTTTGGTAGCAGGGGGAGTTACAGGGTTGGCTTCTGTGAGAAGCTGCTGGAAGCTTCCCCTGTGTCTGATAGAGCCAGTGCCAGCCAGCTCCAAGCCCGACCTGCCGCTGGCCAAAGCAGAGCCCATCAGTGACACTGGGAGCACTTCTTTGATAACATATTTAAGAAGAGGGTGGAAAAAAATGCTGGGAACAATAGCAGCAGAGAGAGAGGATTGAGGATATGTGAGAGAAATGACTCTGCAGACACCAAGGTCTGTGGAGAAGGAGGAGGAGGAGGTGTTCCAGATGCTGGAGCAGAGAGTCTCCTTCAGCCCATGGTGAAGACCGTGTTGAGGCATGCTCTCTCCCTGGAGCCCATGGAGGTTAACGATGGAGCAGATATCCACCTGCACCCATGCCAGAGCAGGTGAATGCCCAAAGGAGGCTGTGACCCCGCTGATGCCAACGCTAGAGCAGGCTTCTGGAGGGACCTGTGCACCCATGCAGAGAGAAGCCAACATTGGAGCAGGTTTGCTGGCAGGACTTGTGACCCCATGGGGGACCCACACTTAAGCAGTCTGTTCCTGAAGGACTGCAGCCCATGGAAAGAACCCACGCTGGAGCAGGGGAAGAGTGTGAGGAGTCCTCCCCCTGAGGAGGAAGGAGCAGCAGAAACAACATGTGATGAACTGACCACAATCCCCATTCCCCATCCCCCTGCACTGCTGCAGGGGAGGAGGTAGAAAAAGTTGGGATTAAGCTGAGCCCAGGAAGAAGGGAGAGGTAAGGGGAAGGTGTTTTAAGATTTAGTTTTATTTCTCATTACCCTACTCTGATTGGATTGGTAATAAATTAAATTAATTTTCCCCAAGTTGAGTCTGTTTTCCCCTTGATGGTAATTTTTTGAGTGATCTCCCTCTACTTCTCTTGACCCATAAGCCTTTTGTTTTATTTTCTCTCCCCCTGACCAGCTGAGGAGAGGAGTGATAGAGCGGTTTTGATGGTCACCTGGCGTCCACCCAGGGTCAACCCACCAAAATATGGTTTACAAAACACTTTATGCTAAACAAGATGAGATTTCCTGAGACAACTGGAAATGCTGGAAAGTCATCGCACCTTTTCCTACATTTAGAAAATGTTCTCTTTCCGTGTCTCACCTGTTTGGGCCCAGAGTTAGAACTAACCGAGACGTGCAAGAAACATTTGAATCAAAAATCATGTTCTCTTACTTTAGGATGTATAGCATATTTATAAAGGCTAATCGTATTCTCCCTTTAAAACCAGTAGAGAGAAACAGGTACTTACAAGCATGACTCACTGGATTCATTTAGGATGTCCATATTGGCAACCAACGACCCATCCATTTGAGGTCAATGTAGACAATTAATTCCACTTAGAAATATCTCAGGTGTGTATCTCATATTCTCTCTATCCAAATAAAGAAATTTAGGGAGGTAGCAAAAATGAAGTGATTAGTAATATCATCATCTTTCCAATTAGTAGATAGTTCTGAGATTACTCTTCTCGTCAATTAATTGTTGTGTTAATTAGACTGCTGACAGAGTTCAGAAAGTCAGCAATTATGTAGCCTGAAAAGCCCCTGGAGGAACAAGTGAACCAAGGAGAACAGCCAGCAATTTTTTTAGCCAGTCTGCCTTAATAAAGAGAAGCATTTTAGCTTTCCACATCTTTACCAAGTGGCAAGCTCAGGCTTTTTCTCTTTTTTGTTTTTTTTCTCACTGACGTGTTGACACATACCCCACCAAATTCCACAGAACCTGGTAGTTGTTTAGAAGAGTCTAAAACTCTGAGTAGCACGGCTAAAGTCCTAGATTCTGATGTGGGCATGATAGAAAACATAAGCATCATCAGGTCTGTGAGTAGAAGGTTGTTGCCTAACAACTCCTTTCTAGACTTAAACAAAGACTGATACTAGCAAGGTGGTGATCTCTAGGGTCAGCCTTTTACATACTGGCTTCTTGTTGGTGAGCTTGCTCAACGCCTTAAAGTTACTTCTCACTTGTGTCTTTCATGACACAAAATATACCTTAGATACAATATTGGAATAGAAGCCATTTCATACCTCCTTGCTGAAGCTGGGTGACTATCCTAGAAGAGAAATTCGGGATTTACATGGTCAGATACAATCAGTTAGAGATTGCTAGCTCTGCAAGGCTGTCTTAGACTCAAGTTCACATTCTTATTTTGCTCTTTAATTGAAAAATATAAAGTCATCACATAATGTCTTGTAATCCATTTATTTCGATCAGGTACTTCAAAGTACAACCTTGTCTCTTTATGAGAAGAAAAAATATTGTGAAAACACACATTTTTTATGTACCTGTTTTAGAGTAATTGCAGGAATTGACAGAGGAAGCTCACTGCAAGACATAAACATACACATTCTGGACATCTTGATCATATAAATATTCTCAAACCCCTATGTAGCTATAAGAAAGCAGATCAACAATTTATTTTCTCTCCTGGTTGTACTCATTGAAATGTCTTAATTAAAAACAAACAAACATATTTAATCTATTCCAACCTTCACTTTAATTGACTGTGGACTTGAAATGATTACTGGGAAAATACATTGCAATTTTACTGGTATGGATTTTTTTAAAAAATGTAATTTCTTGGTATTTCAAGTTCCAAGTTTTTATTGGGCTAATTAGACCCAATTTGACAGAGTTCCCCTCTAGTCATGATACTCTGAGCCAGCAACTAAAGAAGACAGCAGAATTTGATCATGACAAGATAGAAAACTCAACAAACACTTCTGCTACAAAAATGGAATCCATCTTTTCAAATTTGTTGCCACTCTGCTGTACATGGCAGTAGAGATCAAGAAGGCATTTGCAAATGATGGAAAACAGAATGTCGGTAGGCAGTGAATTTTTACAGACGTGCTTGACTAGAAAGAAAGATGAATTTGTAACTGAGGATCCTTTTCCTGGGTTTGATCTTCAAAGATAGCTGCAAGGTATAATACACAGGAATAGCTGTCAGTAAAGGGGTGAAGCTCTCTAAGTATTATTTTAAGAACAAAATTGATGTGTTTCATGGCAAAAGACTTAAAATGTTTTATGGTCACTTAGAAGATTTTCGAACATCATAAAAACAATGCACAAAGGAAATATTTCTATCAGAAAAAGTATTAAGGCATGAAGTCTCATTCATGATACTTCATTTAAAGTCTAATAATTTAGCCTAAATAATAGAGAGGCTATTCAAAAAAAATGAAAAAAGATTAAGACGTATATTCCAATCTTACTACATTGTAATAGAGTGAACTAACTGTCAAATGCCCTCATGTAGATGAAAGATATGTTGAAAGATAAATTCCTTCTTGAACAGGTTCTTTAATGTAATGAATACCAGATTTTAATGCATATGGTAATCACGTAGTTTAAGCATAAAGAAAAACCCTTGGGACACAAAATTTTATGAGACCAATGAAGTCTCATTTCACATCTTAAAATTTTAGTTATTCTAACTTATATACTATTCATTGTGAATACTTTACAGCTTTGTTAAGCTGTTGGAATTTGGGAATTTTTCTTTTTGAAACTTTTTATGATAAACACATATCCAACATTACCTTAAATAAATATATGTTATAATGTATTATTTTTTATGGTGTGGTCAGCCCTCACCCCAGTGTCTCCAAACTGAAACTACTTTTCTTGCTATTATGCTATTGTGGTTTTTATACCAGAGTATAGAGTGATAATGTGGAAAAAAGAATAGAAACATGAGGGGAAAAAAAGGTAGAGAAATTAAATTCTCTAGCAGATGTAGTGAATGGCAATAAGAATCTATATATCACTCATTGCACTGCATGTCTAGGAAATTATGTTAGCCAACTACGGCACTCTTACAGAGAATATTATCAATTCACACTAGAGCTGAGCCTATGTAAGTTACGCTCACAGAAACCAGGGTACGACTGCACATAAGGGGTGATGTTATTCCATACTGCTAACCTGGTAGACAACTCTGGTGGTGGTGCTTTTACGCCACTCCCCACCCCCCCAGCCCCATCCTTACTTTTCTCAGCTTTGTAATATCTCCTTTATGAACTGCAGTGGGTGTCGATAAAAATATCTGTGTAAGAGGCTGACACTGAGTAGGGAAGCATTAGGTTTGAAATGCAAGGGAACAGGTCTTTGCTAGATTCTCTGCATTCAGACCATATATCCAACGGGCAGTTCACTCCCATATTTCCAAGACGGAACTTGAAAGCTAGTTCTGAAGCAAATGTCATTTCCTTCAGGAGCACAACAAAATTAAAACAGGACGAATGTCCTGGGTACCAAAGATCGCTAGCTTTGGCTACCCCTAACCTTGTGCACAGACAGGTTTACTTGAAAATTTGGGAGAGGTACAGAGAATTCAAAGTCCCAGTAAAGAGCACTCAGGATAGATTGTCTGTTACTGGCTAATGTGCTCCACTGCCTTTTATCAGGTCCCCATCATGTAAAATTCGGCCTGTTTTGTCACCAGCCAAAAAAAGGAATATAATGTGGGGCTTGTGCAATTGCTTTGATTCAACAGTTTTGTATGCTTGGATGTTTTTATGTTCTCAAAGAATTCCTTTTCATCTATTAGTTTCCATCAGGAAGAATGAAATAACAATGAGGGTGTTAGGTTTTTCCCTTTTATGTAGAAATGCAACAAATACATTTCCACAAATAAATAGTTCAAAAGAAACACTCACAATTGCCTTTCAGCATGAAATAGCAGATCACACAAAACATTTTGGAAGATTAGTCTGGTTTCATACAGTGCTTTTCGAATGCTGTGATAAGAGGTCTTTTCAAAATAGAAGACTGAATGACGGAAATGTATTGACTGAAGGCAAGATCTGCCTTTTTTGTTATTCCATATGTCGTTACAAGCTTTTGACATTAGAACAGGTTTTATATAAATGATGTACTCTGCAAGAACTGCCCTTACTCTAAGAAAAATATCAGCAGCCAGTCAAGATAGCAAGGCAAAAAGCAGTCTAATTTAAAATCTGTCAGAAATACAGAGCCCTCCTGTTGAGATTCTCTAAGACAAGGTCTTAGATATGAGATCACATCCAAAGCCCAAGTTCTGTATAGAAGTTACAGCTTCAACTCAATTGCTTTTATAGCTCCTCACTTATACCAGAATTGAATTATATCGACTAAAGAGCAAACTTTATCACTGTCTGTGGCTGAAGAAGCAGGTGCTGCTGAGTCGTACGGAGACTTTAGCAAGACAGTAACTAGGGCAATTCACTTATAAAGCATTCAACTGGCAAAGACAGCAGAATACTATAATCAAATTCAATAGAATTACACCAGGAATTAGTCCCAGAGGTTTATATTCTCTGCTGTCCTATACTTTGTAGATTTGTATGTCTACAAAATGCCTACATAGGAGATTTTAAACAAGATCAGAATGGTAGCATTTCACAAAATTTTTATGCAAACCACATTACTGTAGAGGCAGTATTTGCTTTTGTATAGCTTTTCTGGACCATAAATCTAGGCCTTCTGGTTGAACCTCTTGCATCATGGAGCCCAATCCCCTGTCAACACAGCCACCCATCAGTCTATCATTACTGTATTTAGCATCATCTGCAAAGCAGCTAGTGTCTTTGCCCCAGTGCCATGATCAGAGGCAATTCCAGAACCTCCCCGGCATTGTAAGCCCAAGTTTGTTAATGACCAGTCTACACCTAACATCAGGTAACAGAAACACACAGATACCTTCATGATCTTATATTTAACAAATATTTATTATAATTAAAATGCTTTTTTAAAATGAATACACAGAAATCCAGATTTTATTTATTATGTAACCTCCAAAGCATTTGAGGTTCATTAATGGCTATTGAGTCCTTCTACTCTTTCATGTAGGTATCTTATCAGGTGGGTACCAGATGTAGGGCACAAACATTTTTCCTTTATAAGGGAGAAAGGCAATTGTTTCAATGGTATACCAGAGACTATATGCTGAATCAGCAGCAAAGATGAGCTCTCCAGCATTCACAGCCGCTCTTGTTTGACCGAAAGCTCTGGAGAGCCCCACCACAGCATTAGTTCCTCATAAACACTAACCTCATTGCACCATCTCCCATGAGGATTACTAGGGTGCTGGAGAAGGACATCTTGTTCTTTCAATATCTTCAGAAGTATCTTGTAAAGTGGAGGTGCACCTTTAATCATAAGAACTGTCGTTCCTCAGATTTCTCGTCTCATTTCCCTCCAAACTCAGAAATGGTATGCAAAGCATTCATAGAGGTGGCCAGTTAGAATGGTTGGCTGAGACCTCAGAACTGTCCTCAGACAAAGAACAATCCCTCAGAGTATAACTTCCTGCCCTTTAAAACAGAACAAGGTTTTGAAGTATAGGACAATGAACAGTTTTCCACTTGCAAAAGCTTTACAGGTACAAAAGAGAATGTTTAATGACATTCCATGATGATTTACTTTTGAGGGAGATAAAAGTTCATATATTAAATGAAACTGAGGATGAGATTCCTGTCAGCTAATTTCATACACCTAAACTAGTATGCATTTAAAGTCAGTCATCTGACCTGCTTTAGGAGATGGACTATAAAGAACCTCGTTTCTTTATTCCTATTTTCAACAAAAGTAGCCTGATATAGTAAACCAAGTTTTAGATGTCTAGGTTTTAAGTGCCTAAGCTGTAAGAGATTACTCTCAAGGTCAAAGTACTGTCACTCAGAAAAAGTGCCTCCAATAGCAGAATTCAGCGTATCAAATAATTTGCCCTGTCTTCAGTGCCACTTTAATGCTACTGGTAACATTGCCTCAAATGCTGCATATCTGAAACCAGACTGTCAAAAGACCTATCAGAGGATTAAGGGTTTGTGAAAACATACACTAAACACTGTAATAAACAAAATTTCTTCCTTTCTTCAGCTGTTTCTGTGCACACTATTGTTTGCCTGCAGGCTTCTGAACTCTGCTGTCCCTAAGACTTTTTATAAGTCTGAAGATTTTAGTTCAGGTATTTCTTCCAATCAACCGGTTTCACCAGCGTAACATCTTCAAGTGCCAAAAACCCCAGTAAAGCCTAGGGTTGAAATTCAAGTCTCTAGACACAACAGGCTTCTGCGCTAAATTTTACAGCACCACAGAGCAATCCCACATTGTCATCACCGTAAATGGCAGACAGTGGGAGAAAACAAAGCCCCATCGTGAATCTTTCCTCAAACCTCCGAGCACAGGTATTGCCACTCACTAATTTTAAGACATAGAGTAAACCATAAACCAGGATTCTGGCACTGACAAAAGGAGTAAAAGGGGATCTCAGATCTGAATGAAGAAGTCCCTCTTTCTTCTTCTGGATAAGAAGGTGGTATGTCCCCATATTTTCCCCACAACAATCACCAGTTTTTGCAGCGGAACGAAGAAAACAAGGAGGAGAACTGAGAAGAACAAGTCTAACCCCACTGTACTCAGACAACACTTTTTTACCTTATTTTTACCAGACTTCTAGGTCAATGCAGATACCAAGCATTCAAGTTCAAGAAATTGCATAGATGTTGAGAAGGATCAAGCAACCTACATGGCCACATAATATTCCCAGTGCACTTTGAATATAATTATAAGCCCAGCAGGAATTCATAAGGCATTGCACAGAGCAGCAACAACAATTATTCTTAACTGTAGGCCCAGCTGGCTCCCAATCTTAAACCAGCAAGAGTTTTGCTAATAACCATAGCAATAGCAGAAAAATAAATACCTTTGCTCAACACAATCATTATTTACTTGCATCCACCCTACTTGTGTAATTTAACATGGACTCTTTATTCTATCTGCTCTCCTCATGTCTCCCAACCAGGGTATCCGGGACATATGACACTAAGGGATATTTTGAATAACTGCTCTGCTCCCACACTGCAAAAATTCCACAGAGTGGAGCTGAGAGCACTGAATTAAAAAAAGACTTACGAAAATCTGTACGGGTCTCTTATTTAATTAACTTACCCCATAGATCGAATATAAACTTGTGTATCAAGGTAAGGAATACCATCAGCAATGACAGCATTGGGGACTGTGATTTGTTTCAGGAAAGAAGATTTCACAGCAAGTGCTTAGAATGTAATTTTTATAAAAAGCATAAAAAAATACAGTTTACCAGTCACAACAGTAAACTTTTCAAGGAAGAGGGAAAAAAAGACTGATATCTGAGGTGCAGCTGAGTCAGAATGTGAAATTTGAATGTCTCCAGGCTGTTAATTCAGGAGAGGGTGTAGATTGGCAATTGCTAGAAATTAAATGGAAAGTAAGTTGTGACATTCTGTCAAACTTCACCTGCAAGTGCAGAATATTTATAAAAATAAACTCAGCTCAACCCTTCTGCTTCCACAAAGCATGAAAAATAGAAGATTGAGGTTATTTTCTCAGTGTAATGAAAATGAATCTGTTTAATAGATCCAAACTGAAAAACATGTTTTGCAATTCTAACTAGTGTATTTATCACACTTACTATATTCAGGAATGTAGAGTAACATTTTCAAAAGTGTCCAAGATTTTTCACTGGCCAGACTTTGAGTTCTCTTGAAATGTTTGTTTTTAGTTTAAATGAAATGTGCAGAACAGCAGTTCCCAGCCATCACTGGTCCTCGAGTAACAATCCTGTGAAAGCAGTATTTTGAAAGCAGCCCTGTATTTTGTCCACCCCATTGTGCTCAGTTTTAACCTTTCAGTTCCCTCTGGCTGGGAGCAACATCATCGGATCATACACAGCATTCCTCCCACAAGATATGAATTAGGAACCATTGCTCCAAAATAGCTTCAAGAGAAATAAGTGTTATATAAGCTAGTTTTACTAAAGATATCCTGGACTTTTAAAACTTTACTTTTTACTATTTATATTAATTGTTCAAAACTCAGTTTTGCAAGCTGATACATGCTGATAGATTCTAGTTCTTGTATTAAAACCCATTGATTTCTGTGAATTTTTTTCAAGCATATAGTCATATGACTAACACAGACTGAGAGCTCTTTGCACTGCATTCTTTCCAAAGCAAAACCAGATAGGCAAGTACCATTTGTCTCTCTATTCGTCTTTTATTGCCTCTAATGTGGCAATATTACTGTCCAGATTTATTGTGTTACCTTATGTTTGTTTACTTGTAAAAAATACAACTACTATAATGGAATTCTTTAAGATAATCATCAACATGCTTTTCTTCATATAACACTTCTTTAACTTACTCTTGATCCCCCTTTGTGTTTTTTACTTTAAAGTTTTGCAATAACACATTTTATTTTTTTGGTATAATTATTTGGCAGAATACAATTGTAGTGACTTCTGCAATCTGTGCAAGATGTTTGGAAAGTATTATTAGTTCTGGAAAACAGGACTTTCTGTGACCTAAATGAGTGAAGATCTCATTTGTTTAAAAGTAAAACATTTTTTTTGAGGAAAAAAAAAATATTGCACTTTGTTTCCCACTCACACTTGGAGGAAAGGGATCACACAGAAAGGATGTTTTAGAAGTTTCCCTCGGATGGTATGCACTAATCTATTCTTCTCAGACAAGTTTTGATTCCCTCTCTACTTAAGATTTTACTGGTGCAATCTTTCAGTTATAAGTATAATGCTTTACTGAGCAGAATATGGGCACGTCATTCCATATAGCTTGCATATAATTGTATGCTTATAATGGGTTAAGAGGAATTGAGATGAAGGAGTAGATTGGTTTACTTGCTACAGCAACCTTAAATCAGTATAAATTGCCAGTGTGAGCAACACCTTACCTGGCTTCAGCAATCACACTCTAGTGTGTAGGAGCTTTTCACACTGCGGTAGGAGCCAGACTGCTCCGAACTCTTGCAGGCTCTGAGAAGGCTTTGGGAAAACTGAGACTGAGACTGAGAAAGCACAGCAATGGGCAACACATGAACATTATGAGCAAATAGCAAAACCTTTATTGGAAGAGACCAGTCAGTGGAAGTAGACTACACAGCTAAAAAGCCTAGAAAGACTTCGGCTTTGTGTGTAAGAAGATTACAAGATACTTTCACAGTCTAAAAAAAAAGGCATTAAAGGGACTTGTATCCAAAAATAAAGACCTCTCTTTCACTTACAACATGAGATCTATGCTGCAGTTATATTCCTAAAGGATGATTAGATCAAATGTCAGGATGAAGTGATCTAAATCTCTGTGGATGATGCAGAATGCCAGAATTGCACTACTGAACAGGGAGCATATCTTGATCATGCCAAATTTCTGTGAAATTAGGCAGGCAAACAGCCATTGCTATTCCATTTCTTGCAAATAGTCCATTAAACTGCTTGTAAATAGCACCCCACCTCCCTTCGGAAGAAAAAATAAGAATAAAAAATTAAATTAAAATACTCTAAAATAAGGAAATGACAGAATTAAGATTCCCCATGAGGTCTTGAAAGACTTCCCTGTGTATGATGGCTGAGCCCAAAGAGTTGTGGTGAATGGAGTTAAATCCAGTTGGTGGCCGGTCAGGCCTCAGTATTGGGCCAGTTCCCTTTAGTATCTCTATCAATGACCTGGACAAGGGGATGGAGTGCACCCTCAGTAAGTTTGCAGATGACACCAAGTTGGGCGGGAGTGTTGATCTGCTCGAGGGTAGGAAGGCTCTACAGAGAGATCTGGACAGGCTGGATCGATGGGCCGAGGACAACTGATCCAGTACTTTCCTCATAATTGACACAGGGAAGCCACAGACTGCAGTTTCCTTGGCAGACACTACAAGCCTGAATCATGACAAAATTAGCGACAACCCTATACTACACACTGAATAATTAAAAAGCAGGCTTAATCCTGCCATATTCTGATTTATAACTGTGTAGCATTACAATCTCCAAATTTAAGAGTTCAATCATGATTGCCTAGGTTAAAGAGAAAAAAAAAAAAAACCAACAGAAAAATCTCACCATGTGCCACCACACACAGCCTTTTGACAATATTTTGGAGAGGCACTGGGACTTTGATGGAGTCCTGCACTGTCTTTCTCCAACCAGCCTAATGTATCATTCAGCATTCCTCAATGTACAGCAACATCTTATCTAAAAGACATGTAGAAGTGCTGTACATAGGTTTTTATTTTACATAGGATTGCCTAGTTGAGGAGATGTATCTTTAGCTGCTCCAAGAAGGTTTGGATTTAAGATTTTAAGGCTTCATAGTCCAAAGAAACATGTATCCCAAACTTTTCTAATCATTGCTTAGATCTGTTTTGAGTCAAATCACAGAGACAATCACTGGAAATGGTCTCAACACAGCCTCAAGTTACTTTCCTGAAATATCCCTGAAGGATTTTCTCCAAGGTTGGCCTCTAACCCTCTGACCATAATTCCTTTGGAGCTCCATAGCAGGAACTTCAGAGTCTCTTGCTTGTGTTACTCAAAAATCCAGTAAGTAGAGGAGCAGAACTGAAAGCATCTCTGTAAAGCTTCAGACAGCTGCTTCATTTTCTCCAATTCAGCTTTATTAGGTATGTTTGTTGCTTATAGATTCTGCAAGTTCTTCTCTGATTTTAGGAGTAGATTAAGGACTTCACGGGACCATTAGTTATTTCAGATAGTCCACACAGATACAGGCATACTTTCTTTCAAGTAGTATAGCAAATGCCCTCCTAAACTTGTTGCCCAGATCCTCTGCACAATGCTGGATGACAGCTAAGTTGCACCCACATAGTTCTCTGGCTAAAGATGTTACCACACAGTAGAGGCGGTTACGTTTCTTTTCAGAGTGCTTTCCATCAACCTGTTAAAGTGGGTGACAAGGTCTCCTAGAGGCAGTGGTAGAAGGCTACATAGACATGCAAAACTGCAGATATCATGTCCAGGAGTCAAATTAATCTGTTACGCTGAATCAAGAGTAACTTATTTTCCACTACTGTGTACTAATAATTGGGATTTATTTTCTTTATGTCTTAGTACATGGTGTTAATGTGGTGCCATGCAGGATCCTGTATATCAAATTGTTTATAGATGGCCACAGCAAAACAGTATTTCTGTCCTGTTCACCATGACATTCATTGGTAAAAAACACGTCCCACTCCGGACTGACAATTATCTGAAGATGTGACAAGGCAAAGTGAATTGATAAAACGTTATTTCTAATTCTTTTTGGGGAATCAAATCTGTCTCAAATCATGTTAATGTAAATTACTGTGGCAAATGTGACATCTCTGTCTGAGAGCATGTTAATGTAATTTACTGTAGTGAATATCACATCTCCATCTGCTAAAGCAATCTGTTAAAATTCACTAAGATTATTATCTTGAAGAGGCAGAGGTTTTTAATCTTTCAGGTGGTTGTTTTTTAAGTTCCTTCTGATGGAAATAGTATCTAACATGTGATACTCACTGACAACATTTGATTAAATTAAAAATGGAGTATGTAAATTCCTAGCTCATACCAGCTCACTGTAAAATAGCATCTGGTAGGAAGTTAAGGCCAGAATTTCAACAGCTCAAAACACTCAGTTTCAGCCAGGATTTCATCATAAGTGGTAGATAGAGACCAAGACCGTGAAAGTAATATAATAAATTTTATGTTTGCCTAAATTATATCAGCTTTGAACAAGTCTTTGCTTATTATCAATAATCAAAAAACTATTCCAAAGTAAAATATCCTACCTTGAGAAGCTATGTAAAAGTAAAAAAAAAGTCCGGGTCAGAATGCAATGGTTACGATTATTTCATTGTTATGGTTATGCAGTGTTTAAAAGGTGTTACCTCTGTGGAAATCAGGAAAAAAAGGCTGAAATATCTCAAGGAACCATATATCTTTCCTAAGAGGTACTCAGTCTATATCCATAATGCCTAATGTATAATAATATGGAAAGATAGATATTTTTTTTTACTATTAATTGAAAAAGTTCCAAGTCCTAATCTATGGAGGATGTGTCATGTAACTACAACAAACATTACAAGATTCTTTTTCACAAAAGTCTAAAATTGTTCCAAGTAGACATTACTTACACGTGATCATACAAATGCTGAAATTTGTGTTGAAAAAAAATTTCACTTAAGGTTTTTTCACTTTAGCAGCTGACAGGTATGATGAACTTAAATATAAATATACCTATTAATATGTATTAGAATAGCACCTTTAGGAGAACAATAGATAGGGTGCAATGGTACTTCAACAACTTTCATTAGGGTCCCTTGCACTGATCAAAACAGCCAAGTATCTCACTCTTAGCCACATTTCCAGTGTTTGGGCAGATTCGGCCAGACTGGCTAGAGAGCACAGAAGCTTGAAGGCTGAAGTCAGAGACACAGAACTTTGGAATTGTGGTGATGGGGAATAAAAATATTAGTACTGGGATCAGTAGAAAAAGAAACTAAGAGGTACCTCCTTTCTGGATGCAAGGGTTGCTTAATTTCCCTTCCCCCTTTCCTCTCAGAGGATGGCTTCCTTCCTAGTGGTGGTGGAGCACAGAAGAACTTCACAAAGTCAGCTTTCAAAGTGAGACGTAGAAAATACATATAATCCCCGTTCCAGCCTCACTCTTTCTAACTGTATCTGGCTGCTGGGCAGCTTCTTCACTTTGGGGTATTGACACCTGCTGGCCAGTATAAAAATAGCAAATTGCTTTTTCGCAGGAATACAGTCCCAGTGCTGGATGCATATGGCTTCATATTCCTTTTCTGCCATATGGTAGAAACTTTTTAATTCAAACTGGTTGCAAGTTAAAATCATAATTTTGAAACTAGTACATCTTCAAAAAAACTGTTTTGGAATTTGTTATACTACTAATGTCAAGACACCCCGAACAATGGAAGTGTCACCAAGTCTTTCCAAATACTCCAGTATGCTATAAACAACAAAAATGTTCCTTGGTTTCTGATTTTCATGGATTTCAATAAATTTAAAAAACTTTGTACTCCAGATTTTGCTGGAAAATAATTTGAAATGAAAGAAAAAAAAGGGTCCATATATTGAGTTTATAGATTTTTGCTTTTCCTATGTACATGGAAATCTCTATCACCACCTCTTCAATTGTTTTTTTTTTATGTGTTTAGCTGTAAAATCTAAACAAAGGACAGACATTTATGCAAATTAAATATTTTCAGTGGAATACTGGAGAGATTCATGAAAGAAAAAACACTGAGAGTCAGTAATTGCACAGGAATGACATTTGGCTTGATATAAAAAGTTTGGAGTCTGAGAGATCATCAAGAGAAATACTGTATACTTGTTATTTCTGCTTCCACTCTTCATACAACTTTTCCTAGGCATCCCCTTTTGATTATTCTAAGTGACAGGATACTGGGTTAAACTGTGTTTTGGTATGGTCCTGTATGAACATTCTTAAATACTGGAAAATGTCCATTAATGAATACATGCTACCTTAGATAAATGCTATGACCAGCGTTCTACTCCTTGCAAGCTGAGGCTTAGGGACAGATTAATTTGTATTCCTTTGTGATCCCACTGAAGTCGGAGGCTCACAAGAATTTTCTACTTAACTCTACATCAAATAATATCTCAGTAAGTGTTTTCCTTAATTACAAAAATCAAGCTTTACATTAGATATTGCACTATTGGCATTTGCTCACTTATATTTTACAGACTGTGCATTCAACATTCAAAACAGTTAGACAAACATATTAAGGGTGTAAATTCATTTCTCATCTTTAGCATATGTTAAATCCCTCTACAAATTCTTCCATTGAAGAGATTGAAGAGTAAAATGGTTTTAATTAACTGCAGAATAATCCTGAGAACATTGGCATTGACTTTACGATCTCCATCGGTTTTCTTCAATATTTCTAAATGTTCCCGTGTAAACAAACCCTAAGAAGGGTTAACTTTGTTTCTCTCAATCTTTATTGTGGATAAACTATTGTATTTAGAGAGTATAAAAATTAATTAGCCATGCTGATGAGGAAGACTGTAATCTGACTGTCATCATATTTTCACTGCAGGCAAGATGGAACCACTCATTTTCACTGTTTCAGCTCCTTTTGTCTCATCCAAGTAGTCTGAGATACTGTAAACAGAAATGGCATGATGCATGACTGAAGAGACATTGCAATGCAATACATTTTTAATGCCAGCTATTTTACATCTCAATTTATACAAAATCTTCCCCACCTTCTCTAGCATTAATTAGTAGACCAGTTTCCTATTGCATTTCATGAGAAGAAACAAAAGGAATTATAGTCATTGCTAGCCAACGAGAGGCAGGTATTGAAACATTTATCAGAATGACAGAAAAGAAGGGAGGGAAGAAAAAGAAAATCTCTTTGCAATCTTCATAAATGATAGTAAAATGTTTAAATAAGCAAATACTGTAAATCTGCACTGTGAACGAATAGAAGTGTCATGTTTCTCATTGTTTCTAACAGTCAACAGCCTGAACAATCAAAAACATTCTGTGTTTTGACAGACTTTTGTAGATGGAAGAAACATCCTTTCAATACTCCACAGTGATTTAATAAGTTCTTCGTAAGCATCAAGAAGATCTACCCATATAAATACTCTTACAAATAAATGAATAAATATAGCCCAGAAAATAACTGTTTTCTTGTAATATCTCCTCATGTGAAGGAAACACTGCTTAGTAGCTTAGTGAAAATACAAACAAAACCATACAGGGATGGTTGACTTTGTAAAATAAGTACAATTCTAGAATACAGTATGTGATAAAAATTACTGCAAACCACTGTGTCTGGAAATATAAGTTGTGACTTACATAAATCACTCTGTTGATCATGCTCTTCTCACTTGCCTTACTTTAATTTGCAATTATATGACTTATATGGTCAGAGCATAACACACTTTCGCCCACATAGTTGGTGCCAGTTTCCAGATCTTGCTGAAACGAACCAGAATTGTCAGAATGGAGGTAAGAGAAAGTGAATGCAACACCATGACATCTGGGGAGTTAGCTCAATTTCCAGTCTGGTTTTAGAATCTCTTTGAACAACCAAATGCTCTTAGTTTTCTTCCCCTGCTTCTTAGCTCTACACATGTATTCACAACAAGGCTGCATTTACCTCTAGCTATAAGCCACTGAAATATTACACAGAATTTGTGTGTGGAGATTGAGGGTATTTTTTTTTCTATTTCAAGGAAGTTTTGCTTGGAGTAGAATATTAACTTTTTTGTGTTCTGACATCACGCAAAACCCTACACTTCTGATTATGGCATTTTAGTGTTTGTGAACTCAGGTTAAATTAACCACTACACTTGATCTTTCTCTTCAAATGAAGGAGTAGGACAGAATTATGTTTATGGAAGTATCTTGGATAAGTATTTCCATGCTCTTACACAGCTGGATCTAAATTCATTCCTCTCTCTGAATTCCCTGCATAAACAACATTTGGCTTCTTAGCAACCTCATTTGTCCTAGGTCATTCAGTCACCTTATTACAATTCAATTCTAAAACAGTTTGGTTTGGAATTATAAAAAATACCTCTGTTGCAGATGTACAGTTTCTTTTGGTGTAAAACTCTTGCACTAAGCATCAGAAACAGGTACCGTAAGAAAGAGGTACTTCAGGTACTGTACTCTCTCAATTTCGCTCCTGCTCCTTACACTCAGTAAATAGATGTTGCACGTATAAACCAGAAAAAGCAAGACCATCCCTTGCCCTTTGTATCCCTTTCTGTATAACAGAAACTTAAGGAGAGATACAGAGATGTCACACTGAAATGAGTCCAGCAGAGGTTATCCAGATGGACAGTGGGCTGAAGATCATGGCAAGCAGAGTGAAGCTGAAAGCCAGGTTTGTTCAGTTTTCAGGAGAAGGCTAATGGTAATCAAGCTGGAGACACTGCCTAATGGGGCAGCAAGAGGGTGGAGTCAGACTGTTCTTGGTGGTGCACAGCAACAGGATGATGGTGATAGACACGGGTATTAGTAAAAAATATCACATTGAAGGTGATCAGCCATGGGAACAACTCACCCAGCTGAGTAATCTTCATTGTCAAAGGTATTCAAGACTTGACTGGACAAGGTCGTGAACAAATGCCCTAGGCCATCCCTGATTTGAGCAGAGGTTGGGCAAGATGACCTCAAGAAGTGCCTTCATTATTCTACAGTTCCAGCTTCTGCATATGCTACTGTTGCTGAAGCGGCTGTGTTTCAGCTGCACAGGTGGTGAGACACTGGAACAGGTTGCCCAGAGAAGTTCTGGGTGCCCCATCCCTCAAAGTGTTCAAGGCCAGGTTGGATGGCGCTTTGAGCAACCTGGTCTAGTGGAAGGTGTCCCTGCTCATGGCCAGGGGGTTGGTATTAGATGATCTTTAAGGTCCCTTCCAACCTAAACCATTCTATGATTCTATGTGCTAGGGGATGCCTACTGTACAGAGCAGGTCCCAGACCCACAAAAGTAAAGTCAGTTTGGGGTTCTGCAAGTCACTTCAGCAGAAGCAGGCCCTAGGCTTCATTTCCAACTATTTGCATTAATTCATCACTGCAAGTTTACAAGTTCTGATGCTCATAAAGAAATGCTTGAAGTTGTTTCCTAACAGTTCTGCTTCATTTAAAGTACATGCAAGAGCGAAGTAATCCAAATTCAAGTGACTTGAAACTACCGTTAATCTCTCCCCATGATGAAATATTTTGTTTCATCTCAAAAACTAATTTAATAGCTTTGCTTTTCCATCCTGCATTTACATCTAATCCTATACTTCATTTTTTCCATGTTTTTTCTCTGACATTTCAAAGAAGGAAAATAGAGCATGCAGTGTAAATCAGACTAAGTTTTTCTTGGGTACTTACTCTTCATTTAAAAAAAACCAACCTAGTACAGAATTTTATGGTTTCCATGGCTGCTACTATCCCATTGAGTTCTATACGCCAAATGATCTCTTATAGCAGATCCAAGAAATAGCTAAACACAGGAGTCTGTGTACTTCCAAGTCTGGGTTTATTACATTTCATATTGCAGTTCTTGGATATTTGTTGCCATTTTTTTACACAGATATGCTTCAAACCTTCATCAGACTTGGAATGGACTTTTGCAAGCCACACAGACTTTAGAACCTCTATTTTTTATGTAATGTCTTTTGCATTTTTTTGAAGGCCTTCACCTCACTACGCTATACAAAAGAACAGATGATAATTTAGACTGTACTGACACAAAAAGACCTTAATTTCTCTCTATAAACACACACAGGACAGAGAAAGTAAAGAACGAAAATGTATGTGTGACCAGCACAGAAGCATTCCACAGGCATGATGCCTGGTGATCAGAAACAGTATCAGTTTAGAGGGAGCAAATTGTTGTTCCAGCACCTACAAGTCAATGGGAATATCACTAATTATTTTAGGCAGAGGAAAAAGTGGCATAGCTACACTGATGGTATTGCACTCCCTTGTAAGGAGCATCTCATTGATTTCAGATCACTGGGTTTCAATAGACTTCCAATGTAGTCTGTGCAGAGCAGTGCCCAAGCTTCATATTCATCTCTCTCCAGCATATGCTGCCACTCTGAAAGACTGAAGAAAATCTGCTTTCTCCCTGGTTTTCAGTGTAAAAGGTGGACGTATTAAGTCTGTTAGAATTTATACAGTCAGATTAGGCAACATTTCCAGCATGCGTTTGGACAGTGCAATTCAAAGTTGGCTTTCGTTTAAGTCCAGTATTATCTTCTATCTGAAAATGTTAGTAAATAAGGTGTTTCTGCATATGTAAGTGCTATTTACACCAGTTAATGACATTTTTAAGTGGCAGTTAGTTCGTTTCCTGTTTGTTAAATCATTTTTGGCTGAAATTTTGCAGTTCAAACTTTCACGTTATTTCCCTAAAAATGACACTTTAAGAATATCTGTGTAAACATTTTCTCACTACAGCTAAACATCATAATTTCTGGGAAATTCTATGCAAATATCACAGTTGTAACTATGGGTATGGTTCTGACTAGGCAACTAACATACTGCTTTCAAGGAAAAGGATGTAGTGGAAGCCAGATGAGATGGAACTTTGCAACACCAGATGAATCAGTGTGCTTTACGGATGCACATCCAGAGGAACATCCGCAGTAGAAGTTTCTAGCTATCTATTCATTGGTGTTCGCTGCAGTCCAGTTTACCCAGCTGAAAATTCAAAACCAGCTGAATTTTACTGCTTCCAGTAACTTACTCAGTCTAGTTCTTCCACAGATGTTTTGAGTATTTCTACATTGCACTGGACCCCGACTTACTGGTGTGTCTGCAGTTGGACCACATGATACTGGGGTAGGAACTAGAACCATTCATTTTTAAGGATGAAAGTACTATTATTGTTTTTAATTACCCAAACCTACTTCTGCACTGGGTGGAGCTTCGATAGAAAAGACAACTGGGCGAAAATGTAATGATATCAAATACTACTCTAGTGACAACTGAGTTTGGTGACAAACTGGAAATAAACAGATTTTGTCAGAGGAGGAAGCAGAGCAATTACTCTACTCACATAGTGCAAGGAAAATCGAGAGATACATCTGAAACCCTTGATGCTGAAGTACGTGATTTAACTGTAGGACTACTGCCTTTCCGACATTAAAAAATGGTAATGACCCTCTTTCAAATACAGTTACTGGAGAGACCAAGGGGAAGCCATTTGCAATCTGAGCAGGACTAAATTTTCCCTGGTATTACATTCTCTTTTTCTCACTAAGATGAGCGAGGAACTTCACATACCTACCTGCCATCCTTTGGATCTCAGTATGCAGAGCTGCATATCTCACCTTTAAATGTTTTTAACACTAGAAACTCAAATTGCTAGCAATTGCCTTAGGTAAGTATAATTTTCAGAATGTGACCAACGTATTTACTCTATTGACTGTACTCTCTGAAGTAAAGTGCAGTGCGAGAGAGATCTTGCAGAGACTAAAGTAACTGTATCTACTTCCCATGGGTAAAACTGCCATCATCTTTTCCATATTGCCACTAACTGGCCTGATTACCTTAAAAATGCAGCCAATTTTACACTGAAACAAATCCACCATCTTCCAAGAAGGTTGTCTTCATTTAAGTTTAATCTGAGTATCAGGCTTCAATCATGTATAAAATGATTTTCTTTCAATCCACTGAAAATCATAAGAAAATTAAAGTAGGCCAGTTTGAATCTTAAGCTATTTGATTTTGTCTAAGAAAAGACATAAAGACATTGCACGAATTGCCATATCAAATGTAATAAACCCAGACTTAGAAGTACACAGACTCCTGTGTTTAGCTATTTCTTGGAGCTGCTATAAGAGATCATTTTCTTTTGTAAAAGAAAAAAAATAACCTTTTAGCACTGGAGAAGCAAAGTCAAGAGGTTTACCCATCGTAATCACTTGACTTACATAGACTGTTTTGTGTGCCCTTTACTCCAATGTTACAAATTTCTTCCACTTTCTTGCTTTTTCACTCTACTTCAAGGGAAATGAAATTAGCACTGAACAAAATCTGTATTTTGCAGGCTTGAGGTGTCTGACATAACATTTTTAAAGACTCAGCAGAAACTCTCCAGGGTTATAAGAGGTATTACAGTAGTTTATAAAAGCAGAACTGCAAAACAACTAGAAAGAATTATTCAAAATAAATTAAAATGAAACACGAACTGTAGTACTGGGATATACATTATATTAGATACACTTACTAGACTTCCAGGACTTCCTTTTCTCTTTCCAAAATGTTCATGTGATTTTGTAAGTGGAAACAGTATGATTTTGAGCTTTGAAGACACAGAACCTGCTTCAAAGCACAAATTATTACAAAAAGATAATAGGCATTGGATAAAACTCCTAAAAAAATATTCCTAAATAGATAAATTTCTATACTGAATTGTTTTGCTATAAAAAAAAAAAAAGAAAAAAATAAAAAGTGTGTCCACCATTTGCCTTCCAAGTTATTTTCTAAGCAGAAATAGCAAAACTCAGTGATCTCTGAGCGTGTGTCCCACAGCACCTCTCCCAAGGACAGTAAATTATATTTCCTTTTCCTCTTCTAGATCCCAGACTTGTCCTTCATCCTGCCCCACCACTTTCACCAAGCACAAGCCACCATGCACTTCGTTAATTCGGAGCTATGGACAGAGTGATAAGTATTCATAGACTTCTTGGCTGGCCGATTTCTCTTTGATCAGCTCAGGGCTAACACCTACCTGCAGGATCAGCAGAAACACAAATTCAGATTTCTATCTAATTTTGTGAGAGTTTTATACTTTTAAGTTTTTGTTGCATTTGGCTAAACTCAACAACATAAAATTATTGGGGTGAACTAAAGACAGGTAACATGACTGTATAAGCCTGATGCTATTAAAAAGTCAGACTAAAAACATTACCACTTTTTTATTGCAAGCAAGGCTGTTTTGTTACACTTTGAGTCACATTTGTGTTGGGTAGTTTAAAGAACTGCAAAATCACTGAACAACTGTATACTGTAAATCACAATAAAAAGATTGTTTAACATACTCTGGAAGAACTTTCATCTTCTGGTTCTGCGAAAACATTGCTTGATGTTCTAAAAACTTAATGCAATGCTCTGTGTAACTTTGACCTTAAAGCAGAACAACGGAAATGCTATGTTTGCAGTATTATTTATTTGACCTGAGAATGCCTTAGGATTTATTGTAAATTTGGAGGCTGCAGAGCTCTGGAAGAAGGTTTTAACAATTCACTAATTTACTGTCTTTGGACATATCCTGAAAGGGAGAGATACTCAATTTATTATTTTTTTTTTTTTTTTGCTCAGACTTGGACTCTTTTCTGCTTACGTTGGCAACCACAAAACCACTTATAAGCAGAATAAAGAACAACTTTCCAAGAAATTAGTTAGGCTCACAGATGAAAGGGCTAGAGTCGTTACTTATAAAGGATTGCACGTAGGACTATTATTACTTAATTTCACAGTGAGTGATGTCTTCAGAAAAAAAAAATATTATTGTTCAGCATTATAAAGTAGAATAGTACACATGAAGAATTTTTAAACCTGTGGAGAAAGGAGTACTGTAGAACAGCTACTTCTATAGAAAGTAATATCTACCTTGTCCATGAGCATGTCTGATGGTCAACTGGCACACATTTCCCACAGGAACTGCTCCATCACTCTCTAATCAATTCAGTTCTATGGTTGAGGTACTTTTCATAAAATTTTGTATCATAACTCAAGCAGACTAACCCATTTGCAAATATATTGAATTATTCCTGACACAGACTCTTTACCATCCAGTTCTGATATTTGTAGTAAGTAGTTTAACTGTGCTGTGAAAGTTTTAAATATTTCTTTTATTGTAGCAGGAACTCCTACTTTTAGAACAACGGGGAAAATGTGTAGCTACCTTACACTGCAAGATGCAAAAGGTGGGGAGGGTGTAAAGATTCAAGTTTCTGCACAACATAGTTTGGAGGTGCCCCCAAATCTCACTGGCAGAAAAATGAGATGACTGATTGTCCATAGAACTGAACGATTCTACTTTCAACTGTCTGTCTCCCTTGTGTAGCACTTACTACTTTTACACAGGCTATAAATCAAGATTCAAACTTAATCCACTTAACCACAAGCAACCTCTCTAAAAATAAAAGTAAACATAATTAAAAAAAAAAAAATCAGTCTCTCTTCTGCTCTTTTCTTGATGAAAAAATTCTTCCCTCATTTAAAGAGTGTTTCCTGTCAGATTCTGTATGTGTTTTTCCAGGAAAAGTTCAAGTTTGTTGAAGCAGCAAGTTCTGATGGAAAAATGCCTTGTCACTGGAAAATTCTCCACTAGCTCAATTCCGTTCCTTGAGGTCATAACAAGAGATTTAATATTCATTCCCCCTATGCTTTCACCATAACTTCAAACTGGACATGCTGCTGTTCTACAAGCATTATCCTGGGTCCCTTAAATTGCTGCCCCAGAGGTATTTTGCTCATCTAAAAGCCAGTTAAAGCTGAAGTTTTCACTCTCCCTATATTAAAACTCCTGCTCTTGAAGCTGATGTGAGCAGCAGCTGCATAAACCAATTGACACGGCAAAAGTTTTAAAGCACTCACAAACCTCAGACGCGCTGCGCGTCTGTCAGCGCCACCTCCCACCATGCCGCACATCTATAACTGTGCAGAACTGCACAGGGTCCCAGAGCAGCCGCCCCCTGCTCTCCCCAGCCCTGAGAGCGCAGAGCGGTATCAGTGGGGCTGATGAGACAAGGCACAGCCTGTTGCCATCTGTCCCCAGCTGTGGTGCCTCTCCCAATCCGACACAGCCATCCCATGGATTCGGAGGAAGTTACAGCACTCACTCTTACTCGCAAAGCAGTTTTTCTTAGCGCAGAAGCTGCTGCAAGGCAAGACACTGAAAAAATACGTTTCTTCAGAGTCTGCTTTCCCTCATACGTTGATTCATTACAACTTAATTCTGACTGTGCCATTACAAGCTCTTGCAAGTTTGTGCTGCTCATGTACACTGGGAAGTCTACATGCTCCTACAGGTAAGCCGCAGATGGAAGACCGCTAGGCTTTGTCTCTCCAAATTTGTGGCATAGTTATAAGAAAGAGTTCTACAAGATATTTGTTCCAATTTTGTAATTTTTCATTGTTCCCCATTCGAAAAAATTATCTAGTGTGAAACTGAAAAAGACATATCGCCATCCAAGTTCAATCAAAAAGACACAAAATTCAGCATACAATCAGCAGTGTTTTATCACTTTGCATAGCTGGGAGATGTAAACTATTCCAAATATATTACTCGATATATATGGTATATGTAATACAATGCCATGTAAAAGCTTATTTATGTGACAGTGGCCTTAACGATAAATAAAATGGACTTGACAAGGACAGACTTAATGATGTGGCACTCTCATTTTAACTCCTATTCTGTCTCAGGACAATGGGCAAGAATTCATCCATTCTTAAATGGGTTTTTCTAGTAAGAACTCCCATTAACCTCTTGTGAACCTTTTATAAACTGAGGAGTATTGAAAATGTTCTAAACCAGTAAGTGGTGAAAATATGAAATAAATGTTGCAGAAACACAAATCCGCTGGGTTCTATTCTTTGAAATCTTTCACCTTGCACGGATTTGAAGACAAGGACTTTCTTTCCTTCATAATAGGTATAATTTGAGTGATTGATTGCATGGTTGAAAATTGAATTTAGTTTTTTTGAAATATGCTTTGTTTAAGGACCCAATATATTGAGCCTCCTTTTGTTTATGGCTCAGTAACTGCTCTACTAGCTTGCTTTCAAAGATGCAGCAATTTTTTCCCTCTTTTTATTGTCAGTTTCTCTAGAAAACTATGCCTCCTGTTTAATGATTTTCTTCTCAAAATCTCTTTCAAGCAATTTAAAACTTTTTTTTTAATAAACAAACCTATATGAAGAAATCCTATAAAAATTCCTGTCTCAAGGGATTGCAAGACTTATGTTCCTATCCAAATACAAATTCTCATCACAGACTCAGTAGTCCATGATTCACAAATCCTATGGGATTATTGCAAAGCATTAAAACTTATACACAGAGGCATACTTTTCATCAGTAAAAACAGTGTGAGAGGAAACTACATAGAGCAGAGATCACTCTATACAAGGACACGATTCTGAAGTTTATGGCTTCATAGAATAAAGCAGAATCTACAGAGAAATAAAGAAGTGTTTCATTTTCTTGATTTGTTTTTATTCCCAGGAAAACACTTAGTGAGCAATTAAACAAACCCCAAAACAACAGGACAGTCCACTTACTATGGCTCTAAAACACAACAGAAATGGAGGGACAATCTTTAAACTTATGACATATTCCAGGATTATGATGCTATTGTAAGCAGGTGAGAAGGTGAAGAAGTTTATTCCCCTTCTTCTCACCAGTAGAGTTTGGGGCATCTGAATTTATCATGACTGTGACATCAAGTCACATGTACCTGTTTGTCCTACTGTGTAGCCATCTATAACCATCATGTGGTCTATAGAAAATTCTCCCTTCACAATATGCAAATATCTCACTATTTTTACCTTTAAAATTCTGTGGAAATTAATCTCTCATCTTGGATTTTTTGTGCTAAATATCCTTGGCTCTTGGCTCTCTAGTCTTAACAGTCCTATTTTCAATACCTTATTTATTTACTACTTCTATTGTCCCTTTAATCATTCATGCTGTGTTCAACCCATGTATGGAACATAACGTATTCTCTTCAACTAAGTCCCTGTGAAAATCCTATTTTAAGTGAGAACACTTCATTAATTTTTCCACATATGCACATATTTCTTGAATTTATTAAAATATCCTGCCTTCTTAGTGCCTATCTTCTATACCATTTACCATAAGAGACCATGTTTAATTTGTCTATTCAAAGTTGTGAATGTCTGAAGTTAAATAAATATTTGTACTTCTCGTAAAAGCATAACATCCTTTACATATGTTGGATCATAAACTGAACTCTGTATTTTAGCATTACATGGATTTAATGTATTTTTGAGTTTCACATATGTATTTAGCACATTGATGTTAGGAAGTGTTGGTCTGTTAGCAGACATGGTGCCTTTTGAATAGCTGGTCAAATTAGAAGGTAAGTGACATAACATGCATGGATATTATGGGGAGTTTCTTTAGTTCAAGTCACAGAAAACTACATTTTGGAAGTCTGAGATAAACAGCCAATTGAGAGCTACATAAGCAAAATCGGTAATCACCTAAGACAGCATGGCACTGCCAGCTACCCCTCCTACACTAAGCTGTCCCAACTTCTGTATTTGAGGACGTAATAAGGATGTATGTCAGCTGAGAATAGGAGTGAGGGGAGATCATCTCCCAACAGTAAGCTCAACCCTTCCACCCGTTCACAATGCAAGAGCAGCAAACTCAACCATCTAGTGTGCTCTCATCCCAGCTCACAGCCTTGCCATAACAACGTGGAAGATCATCTTCCATGAAGAACCAAAAATCAATTTTAACATTTCTGATAGACCATGAGGCAACATTTGCCTCTTATTCATATCACATGTATCCAGTAACTATGTTTGGTACCTGGAGCATATCAATTCATTAGATTAACCTCGCATCCAAAGTCAGCAACCGTTATAGCAGTTTTTCTGTCTACATTAATAGTCCATCTTTTCACAAATACACGGGGAAAAAAAAAAAGTCAATCCCACCACCCCTCCATATTATTCTTTGAATTATCTTTGCAGTGGTAAACAAACAAAATATTGAACAGCGGCCATGGTCTTCCACTGTACAGAAAGGAAAAGGCATAAAAAGTTGGTGCAGGAAAACTCTAAACTACAAATTATGCTAAGAGCAGGACTTGGTGACTCAGTCCAGAACACAGAAAAGCTGTGCATCTTCCGAGACGGGAAGGAAGTATAGAAGGACACTCTCATCCCTCAGTACTATTGCAGTATCGCTCCTTCTGTGCCCTGACTTATTACAGTTAGCATGCACCACTGAACAAAATTTGCCCATCTGTTAGAGAAGAACTCTTGATATTTACGTTCTTGTGGCTGTGTTACAAGACCTCTAAGAGATGTCAAGTAGGTTCATCTACAGGCACTCATCTGAATTGCCCAACTCAAGAATTCAGTTGTCCTAATTCCTTCCATAATGTTGTGAGAAGAAAGGAATAAATAAGCATAATCTCCCTTCAGGAAATCTTTTGTTCCCCCTCCAGATAGTTGGGATGAATCTTAGTCTCTGCTCACAGCTTCCCAGTGAGACAGTAGTACTGCTTCAAGAGACGGCAAAGAAATGAGAATAAATGTGTTACAAGATGGGCATGTAATCAGATACTGTAATAATAGAGTCTCACAAATGCTAAGGAGAAAGAAACACAAGGATAAAAATAAGGACAACTTTATGGAGAATGTTGCAAAAATATTTCCCTTGCAATACATTTTGCTTATACCAAATACAAAGTTTTCCCTTCTCTTTCTTTACTTCATAACTAAAAGAAAAAAAAAAAAGCTGTATACCAGCAGTCCTTTCTTTATAAGGCATCATCTGTTAAAGGTGTTGTCATTTTCTACTGAGAAAATTTGCATGTAGCCGAAAAATGGAGTAGAGATAGATTTAAAAAGATAATATATACATACATATAGACTTCCCATACGACCTGAGAACTCTTGTTCCTAGACTGTTTCCATGCTATGACAGCAGGCTTTAACCATTACCATTCAAAACATACTTCTCATCATACGGTGCCCACAGATCAACAACATATGTAGTACAACAGAGAATAAAAAATATCTATAAATTGCATAAAATTATGTTGACATGGAAATCTGAAGGACAATATCTCCTCTTAAAAAAACTGTAACAGTCAAAAAAAAGTCATTTGCATTCCTGAAACCTGCATTTCAAAAAAAAAATATAACTCAAGGTAAAAACATCTCCCTAGGATACTTCTTTCACTGTATACTTGCAAAACAATCTCCTTATTTGAAGATGTTTTTTCTTCTGACTACCAAATCAAGTTGAAGGAAACTTTGTTGGGTTCCAGAAGTAAAATAAACCATATCAAGTCAGAGTTTTTAAACACAGCGCTTATTGTCAAAGGAATCTTCTTCCAACTTGTCAGTTTCAAATTCATTAGAAAGGTGTGTGACAAAGAGTAAATCAACATAAAGAAAAGAGCAAATAAAATACACAGCAGGATTAAGAAACAATTAATACAACACAAAGAGTTGGCAAGAAAGTGACTGATGATTTGGAGCCTGCTATTTATCAAAGGCTAAAGCATAGTAGGTGGCTGAGGTTATTGTATTTTTCTAGCAGTGACATCTGGTTTCTTGGCAGATTCTGTAGGCAGTAAGCATCTCAAAGACATTTTTAGCTTTGCATGTGGTTAGGCTACTGAATCCAATGGGAATGCATAAACTCTTCCATGCAGCTCGACCTATAGGACATAGTTATCTCACGTTACTGTGCTACAAAGCAGTACAGGAAAATCTGCTTGCACCTACCCAAAGAATAAATATTTAAAGAAACATCCATATTAAAATGTTTCTATATTCAGTATGAACTACTTATTTAATTTAGAAATAGCAAGATGTAATTTTCAGTCTATGTTAAAGCAAACTGTAAAGATGTGCGCTTCTTCTGCTTTTTACAGCACTGATTGAGCTTTTAAATACTAAATAAATCTCTTTTCCTGCACTGCTAAATCTTTCATTGTTCCAAGAACAAGCTTAAACCTGAGATGATATCAAATACATTACTAAACAGGATGCTCCTCCTGTGAGTCCAGGATCATACCTGCACACTTAGAAAATATTTGTTATTGTTTTTACCTCTCTTGGTCATTCAAAACCAATACCAGATGAAAAAGATTACACTTTTGTCCAGCTGACAGCGGTGCAATTATCTGACAATTTCCCCATCACTTGTACCGGGGGCCACCACTAAGGCAGAAGTAGTGCTGAAGGCAGAGCTTGGTTATTTGTGAGAAATGGCAGGACAAATCAGTAATTTAACTACAGGCTACTCACATTTTCAGAGCAATCTTGGGATGGGAGAGTGGTAGCCAAAAGTTTGACTAATGCCTAAGATGAAGTCTGGTTAATATCCAGAAGACTGTAATACATATCTACCAACTGTAATAGGGAAGCAAGAGCTGATGGCACAAGAGGCCCCTTCTCATACAACATTATCTGCTAGAATAAATTAATACATGAGGAAGATAGGAATTTTGCATGATTATACAAGTAGAAATTAATAACTATATGACTGATAGCAGGATAAATGAGTTTTCTGGGTTGACACTATGCTAGGGGTGAAAATGGAGGGAAGTTTTGTTATACTTCCAAAGGAACATGTTTCACATCATACACATGAGTTGAGGATGCAAAAGACCACGGTAACGGGAGGTATGAGTAGATGCTATCCTCCATGCTCACACACATGCACATAGAAGGAAGTAGAAGAATGGAGTTATGCAGGAGTTCACAGTGCTTTGCTTCTAGCCCACCTCCGTCAGTCATATGCCCTTAAAAACAGGATTTCTTTGCTAAGGACCAAACAGCCATGTATGAATAAACAGGAAAGTTGTAACTAAGAATAACTTTTCCAGGATTTAATCTGAAGGAAAACTGACTACTGATCTGATGCTTTATAACTCTGGAAAAACTATAATTTTAAGACAGACATAAATCTTCTGCTTTCCCTGATAAAATTTACTGCTCTTCATAAACTGCTTAATCACGAACTTGCTAGTGCTTTTGATTAATGACTGGGGGGAGAAAAAAAGTCGTATTTTATCTGAATAAATGGCAATTTTGTAGCAGTGAGAGACATAAGCAAGCTAACTCTGTAACAGAAGGGAAATGGCTTCTTTCCAGCTTTTACAGCACTGATTGAGCTTTTAAATACTAAATAAATCTCTTTTCCTACACTGCTAAATCTTTCATTGTTCCAAGAACAAGCTTAAACCTGAGATGATATCAAATACATTAGCAAAGTCTAATAACGGAAGCGGGGATAAAAAGCCATATTTAACCACTCCTTTAAATTTGTCAGGTGTTCTGTAGGTTTTTTTCCTCCTTAAATAGAAGTAGACTTCCAGCACTAGTGACCTTAAAAAAGCAAATATTTTATGGTATCTTACCACCAAACATATTGTATCACCTTTGGAATCTCTATATCTAGGATTGTCTCCAGCACACAGTACTACAGAGTCTAAGAACATTCAAGTATAATTCCTAACATTTAAGACAGAGTCTTCCAAAGACTTATGGACATGGTGAACTTTAAACAGAGAAATAATTCCATCAAGTTCATTTTTTCACCCCTCACAACTTCAGTGAAGGAATTTACCTTTTTTTTTGTTAGCCATATGCACATACCTCAGCAGACCCAGAATCAGAGCATGATAGCTGATGGCAAGTAGAAGAATCACTAGTGTAAGTAACTGTCTCGCACAGCTGTTGTACGTATATGAGATTCATATGTTATGTGGGGACACAGGAGACAGACTGGTATTTCACATGGGAGCAAGCTGATTTCAGTACATCGAGTTAGAGAAGGTTAAGTTACCCTTCTCTTTAAAGTATGTGACGGCTGTGTAGAGGTATTCTTAAAAGTAAAGAAAGATGCTCTTGTGGGGAGATCAGAGTACTGAGGTTTAAGAACAGTCAACTAAAATGAAATCTGTTAAGTTTAAAAACACTGTTGTGGTTAACAGGGATCCAATGGATGTTGTAGGGTCTTCTTATCTACAGGATAGAAGAGTAAGAATTAGAAGAATTATTTTTAACTAGGAGAGCATGTGCTAGTAATAACATATTAATGTAAAATTTGCAAATGGAAGAACAGTTTTTTGTTCGTATTGCCCTGAAAATCTAAGTAAAAAGGGAGCATGAATTCTTCACAACTTTACCTGAACATAAGTAAGTCCCTTCCTGCAAATATAAAGTGAATATAGTAGGTCAGCCAAGTCAATAAATGACTTTTTTTGCCATGAAATGCTCTTCTCTTTAAACCTATCTCACTGTTTAGGGAAAGTGACCCTTAAGGTGAAATACTAGCCTCTACAGCTTCTCTTAGAGTTGATCACATGCTACCAGAAGTATAATCAACGTTATATTTGCAAATGAGAGGTGTAGGAGAAGCAAGAAGTGGAGCCTGACTTGTTCACAGAGTCATTGCTCTTCCACCTTTTGTCACTGAATCAAATGAGTTGCCAAATGAAATCCAATTATTAACACCAGACCCTCATGAAGTGCAAGCCAAACAGGCCATGAGTACTATACAGGCCAGGCTTATTTGCAGCGTTTTCCTTTTGATTTTCTCTCCTACAAGTTTCAAGTATCCAGTAACTTGAAATGAAATTATCTGTACAAAATTTCCTGTCTTTACAGTAGAAGCTACCACCCTGCTCTGCCCTTCACAAACCATGGAAGTGCAGAGCTAACACCTGGTCTTGCTCACTCTCTCTTTTTGTGTTTCAGTTAATCTTTGAGCTATAATCTACACAGCTTTACTGACTCAACAACAGATGTTGAGAATAGTTCTTTTCATCTTTACAAAAGGTCATCATAGTACTTGCAGAAGAGTGGGAGCTATGAATATGAATACCTTTTTGCCAGAGGTCAGAAGCGAAGCCAGGTCCTGTATTTGAGCTTAGGACACAACCCACTAGAGAGTTGCATTAAAATGTTCTCTCTGCTCTCTTTTAATCCAAAGGAAGATGAGAAAAGAAAGCAGAAGCCAATACAGCACTCTAAAGAAGTTAATCAAATTAGGCACTACTTTTCTCAACCAAACTACTTACACAAAAAGTGAATGTTTGCCTAACATCTGGTTTTTGTAATGCACGACCTCATCAGAGTGAACTGGGCTGTTAATTTTCCTTAGAAGTACCATTATAATGGATTAAAAATAATAAGATTTCCTGTCCCTTCCACCAGAGGTTTCCCCATTCAAACAACAAATTTGGCATTCATCACAATTGCAAAAGCACAAAAAATGCTAGAATCAAAATGAAATAGATTGGTCTTGATCCATGCACGGCAGGGAAAGCCTCCTCAGACAGTAATTACAACTTTAGCTTTACATAGAGAAAAATGCACAAAGGAAAACTGTAAAAGTTTGATGAACTGGTTGAAAATGGGGCAAGTCCCAATTCAGTGCTTTATCNCTCCTCAGACAGTAATTACAACTTTAGCTTTACATAGAGAAAAACGCACAAAGGAAAACTGTAAAAGTTTGATGAACTGGTTGAAAACGGGGCAAGTCCCAATTCAGTGCTTTATTAAATATATCTAATTAACTCCATATTTAAAGAGAGGGGTTTAAAGAGGTTTGTTTTTTTTTCTCCACTAAGCCACTGTTTGTGCAGTGCTCACTTCTCGGTTTGTTGCTATGTTGTTAACTAGATTAGATAGCTTGTGTTGGTGGCAAGCTTTAAATATTTATATTAGCAAAAACATAAAGTTTAGCATCACTGCAGTGAGAAGAGGATGCTCTGAGGGTATGTAGAAAATATGATGGGTTTAGAGGAATATATTACACACTTCTGAGAGCTTTCATTCTTTTGATAATATGGTGAATTTCAGCTTTCCAGAAGAGATGCAATTTACAACCAAATTCCTATTTCCATTTTGCCCGAATAGAAGTATTAACATTACACAAATGTTAACATTATTGTCTTGAAACACCCTAAATGCATCACCCTCTCGTCCCCCACTGCCCACAATTATCATTCGCTTACAAGAGAGTGTAGGAAAGCAGTGGCCACAGATGTTCACCCTCCACACTTAGTTCTGCTCTTCCCCACAGGTGCCTGCCTTGCACCTCTGGGTCCTTTTTCCTCCAAATCCAGCCATGTGTTCACCTCCCCAGTCCTTCTTAAAGAAAGTACGTCAAGCTTTTATAACTAAAATAATTGAAAAGTAGTCTTAGGGAAAAAAAAAAATAATGGGACTACATCCCTTAAGTTATCACATTTACCTCTGTTTCTTAAACTTCTCAATTTTATTAAAAAGGGAAGCTTCAAAAGCCCACAAATATTGAACATGAAAGTCCAACGCTATCCTGATCACCTTCAGATAGTTTTCAGTGCAAACAAAATAAAAGTATCTTCTTCTCTAAGTCTTTCCCCATCTTTAGTCCTATAAAAGAATATAATTGAGGAATGTTGAGAGGACATTGGTCAGGCACAAGGCACTAAGAATGAGATTATATATTGAAAACATTCTGAACAAGAGATACTTATTTTGGTAGGTTTTTTTAAACAGAAAAAAAATTCTTTTTTTAATGGGGTCTGCTTTTCACCCCACATTAAATGGTTCTAGACCTAAACCTTACCAAAATTTGAGATTCAGTCATGATTCAAGAATTTTTCTGCTTTTCATGTACATCAAACTTTCCTTTTCTTGATGTGCTCACATGTATGAAAGCTAAACTCACCTGGTGTTTTCTTACAGTTTTATTTAAGGTAATTAAATTCCTTTCTACCACTCTGCAAAGATAAATACTACCATTCTTGTTCTTCATGGGTATTCTACATAAGAGAAACAAT
>RSEF01000002.1:135133823-135214514 GCA_003993805.1 Himantopus leucocephalus
CTAATCCTAACACAAATAAGCCCTGTGGTGGTCCTGGAGATTTATGAACTCTAAAAGCTTGTGGAAGTTTGGAATATTCATGGGATTATAATGTTTTCCATCAGTCTCAGTCCAGTCAGCATTTAATGGTTACTGTGGGTTCAGACCTCAGTCTGAATATCTTGAGAATATCTGGCAGGCTGAGAAGCCGTTATCCTTCTGCAATGGGATACTTATATGCAAGCACCATATTTTTTTACTTTGTGGTCTTGCCTTCCCATACACGCATTGTCATTCCAGAGGTGGATTGTCTTATTCGGGAGCCTATAACTCTAAACAGTGTGTCTACACTGGTGGTTTATTTCAGATGAAGAATGCCCTTCTGAAACAAATCTCCTGATTGTCCCCTACTGTGCTCTGTTTTTTCACCAAAAAACCCTCTAGGAATGCATGACTGGATTTCTTTAGAATAAAACTAAACCGGAAGAAGCACTCCGTGAGTCAAGCTACTTTACTTAAGCTGCTGATGGTCATTTGTTTCAGAGGATCACAGTAGACCTGGTTTGAAATACAGCTGCCTCAAACAGATACAGCATGGATGCCAGGCCTTCAGCACCATTTCACTGTTCTGATTGTTCCTATCAGGTTGTATTTCCTGCTAGTATAGATGTAACTAGGGGCAATTAATATAACAAATAAAACTCCCAAAGTGAGGTGATTATAGAAATATTGAGATTAGTATTGCTGTAACTCTTGAATACGTGGCTTTTTGGCCAGGGGACTCAGGGCAGGGAGAACTGGGAAACTACAAACCATGAATTCAGAAGGGAGCAGAAACCACAGCAAGTGCTGACATTTTCGGCTCTGACATCTTCTTTTCGGCACCATGTTATGTTAACCACAAAACCACAGGAGGATTGTGTGCCAAGGAAAGCACAGAGTCAGTAGCATCATTTGTAGAGATCACCTGGGGTATGAGTTAAATAGAATTTTAACAGGTTAAGGTTTAGTAGCAAGACACAGAAATTAGTTATAAATAGGTCCAAAAGACCCCTATTTTCTGTAACTGCAGCTCTTCTGAGATTTTCTGGCAGAGGATGTCTATGAAATTTCTAGGAGAAATAAATTTTATTTCACTATGAAAATGTATTCACCGTGCTAGAAGACTGAATACAATTTAAAATTCCTCCCTCCTAAAAAAAAGTCTTTTTCACTGGAACTCCCAGAAAAGCATTTTGAAGCCCTGTAATCAAATGGTAAGGAACCCTTTCATCTTTTCTTGAACCTTCCTGGGGACAGGAACAGCAACAGTCTTCTGCTTCCTCACTTCCCTGTATATGCGCTATTCTGTACCTTGAGAACTACCTCACAGATCCTTCAGGTAAGATGAAACATTCCCTAGTGTTAAATTTCCAAGAGACTTTTCCTCAAAATAGTACTGGAACACTAACTGCTGCAGAAAGGAAATAATAATCTGCATTTCCACTTAGTGGGTAAGATACTGTTATCAATTCAAGACATAATTCCAATTGAATGTCAGAGTTTTTAATGGAATTCCTCAAAAAAATCTTCCCAGCTCACAGGTGATAAGTAATACAAATTCTGCAGAATTCATATTCAATAATGCTACATTTTTCTCAGGGACTATTTGAAAATTAATGCCTAAACTTGCTAAGTCAAAAACAAGTTGACCAGCACATTGGGGAGCATGATTTTCTTTGCCTTCTATTCAGTTCCTTGTCTGAGTCTGGCTTGAGTATTTCTGGCATTTTGTTACTCCACATGTAAAGTATCCACAGATACCTCTGTCTGGGTTTTTTCTTTGATCCTGTTTCAGAAAAGAATTCCTGTAAGAGCAATAGGGCTCACACAGGGCGTTCTGACTTCTTAACCTGCACGCTAAGAAAAAATTTCTCTCTAGAAGTGCCCCACTGGCCCTGTAATCTATTGTCCATCCAGTGAAAGTCTGAAACTCAGCTCAAGAAACATTGTGTCTGTTCTTAAGAGAAGCCTAGAAGAATATATTATCCCAAATATGAATAAATGGTGGTAGGAGGGTAGTTTGGTTTATCAAGTACTGTAAACAAATTGACCTGCTGTCCTTCATTAAGTTTTTTTTCAATGTCATTTCAAGCAATCACCTGCCAGATGAGCAGCTTAACAGTTTACTGTTGTGACTGTTTTTACCCCTCTGAAATGAACAACAGCTCTCTAAACATGGAGATTAACTATCAGAAAACTAATCTTACACTATCTATCCAAAATACTCAAGGTTTGTTTTTCTTTGAGATGTCTTGAATTTAAAATACAGCATACACAACAGGTTCCTGATTTATTTGCTATGATGTTTGGCTGCCAAGCTTTTTCCTCTATAATCATATTACTTAAACTATTTATGAAGGCTGAGTTTGTTCCTCCTTTAAGCAAAGTGTCAGACTGATGACAGCTTTCAAATTATTTTTCAGCATGAAAATGTAAAATAAAGATATAGGACTAATTGGAAAGGTTAATCACATAAGGCAACTTAAATGGCAAAAGACTATATCATTTGCATAGAGTTTGCTTCAAACTCTACAAACTTCCCACTTAAACTCCTCTCAATAAGTTACTTGTAACAAAAATGAAGATATAGACTACCCAAAGTTCTACATACTCACATCCTTAATGATATATTTCAATCATAATTTACTCAGCAACAAGCAGGACTGTCATGGCAGCTGAAGCAACAAGAAGTTTAATGCAATTCAGACACTGGCGTATAAATAATGTCATTAGCATTCGCTATGCATTAGCAAATAAGCTACTCGTCATTTTTCCTCCAGTATTTCACAAAAGGAATTTCTGGACAGATCTATCTATCTGTCCTCCACAATTTTTTTTTAAATACGCACAGACTAAGATTCTATCATACTGCATGTATTCTTGTTGCTTATGAATATAGAAGAGCTCTGTTATTGACCATTGTTGAGTGGGCTCCAGATGCATCTAGACTAAAAATGACAAACAAGTTACATATTCTAAAAGGTACACTCATCATAAACATGTTCTGTTCAGCTGGCACTGAAATAGATTTATGCAGGAAATGATTCAAAGGTCAAGTCCCAGAATCAGTGTCATGTAGTGCTTGTCCACTGAAGAAATAATGGCAGCCAAGCTGTGATTCCTCCAAAAGTATTATCATAATTCTTTAAAAATTGGTATTAAAAAATTAAAACCTTTTTTTCTAGATACAGTACCAGCAAAAGTACCTGAGCCTTCAGAAACTGAAAAATCAGCTGAACCAGCTAAGACAATTCAACAGGAAAAGCGTCAGCTCAATGATGGCAATGAAGATGCTAAGTGAGTAAATTCAATTAAAAAATTTGAGGCTTTCTTCCTGACATCCTGACTTAATATTTCTGTGTGCCTTATTTCAGTTCTTTAAAAGTTCCTCCTGTCTTGTAAGGATCTGAAGACCTTTATTTCAATTCTAAAGCAACCATATGTATGAGGTATTTATTTAGGAAGTGCTTTTGATAGCTTGTTGTGTATGTCATCCAAAACTGTAGGAATGAGGAAAAGGATTTGCTCAACTACACTTATATACTAATTCTAACAATGCTGCTGCTCAGCTATTATTTCTCTACCTTAGCAAAGGAGTAAGTCCCAGGATGCTGCCCTGAATAGCTGGAATATTTGCCACATCATTCTGACTTAAAAACTTCTTACACTGCGTATTTTTTTGATGGTTATACCATTAAATCAGCGTTAGTATCTGCAACCAGGGGATTAAGACTGTCTCTTCCTGAGAAGAGACACACAAATTTAACAATAATGGTCCTTAAGGGGAAAATCTAGGGTCATTCAACCTTTGGAAAAAGCTTAGGTGATTGTTTTCCTAAAATAGAAATAAATATGAAATCTAGAAAACAATAATCTTGTAACACTCTACCTTTATTACAGAAGCATAAATTCATAGAACAGCTCAGGATGGAAGGCTGCTTCAGAAGGAATGAGGTCCAAACCCTTGCTAAGAGCAGGAAAAATTTGGAGGTTAGACCCAACTCTCAAGTCAGATCAGGTTGCCCAGAACCTTGTTCTGTATAATTGTGAATATATATCACCAAGGATGGAGTTTCCACAGTTTCTCTGGGCAAGCTGATCAACTGTTTGACCATTCCTTTTATGAAAATTATTATTTTACATATAATTAAAGTTTCCCTTGCACTAACTTGTTTCTATTTACTCTCATCCTTCTGCTGTGCACCTCCAAGAATAGTCTGGATCCATGTTCTCTATAACCACCCTTTGGGTAGTGGAACACTGCAGTTACCTCCATCTTCTCAACTCTTTTCATCTGCTGTCTGAACAAACCCAGCTTTCTCAGCATTTCCTCATCTATCCCGTGCTCTATTCCCCAGACATCTTAATGGCCCTCTGCTAGTGTTGCACCATGTGGTCAGTGCCTTTCATTTACAGGGGAGACCACAGCTGGAATCAGATGCAATTCATAAGTGTCATCAGAGCAAATAACCACTCCCCCTCAATCAGTTTGCTGTTTTTTCTAAAGCACAGCATGTAGTTATCCTTCACTGCTGCAAGAACACACTGTGGATACATATTAAATTTGTTGTTTGGACCCCCAAATTCTTTTATGCAAAGCTGTTTTCTAGTCAGTCAGCTCCAAGCCTTTACTCTTGAATGGGGTTATACCATTCCAGTTATGGAAACTCATATTTGCCTTTGCTCAGCTTCATGAAGTTCCTGCCAGCCTGTCCCCCCCAGCCTGCTGAGATACCTTTGAGTGGAAAATTATGGATATGCTCAGCCCAGAACAGAGCAGAAACTCCTGCTTGCTTTTGCCTTCTATTATTTTGATTATCTTGATGACATAGAGCAAAAGTCTTTCACTGACATGGAGTTTTTTGATTCATAGAGAAGATCAGCTATTTCCTCTCCTTCACCAAGAAAAACTTTGTAGTGCACTGACGAGGAATAATCAAGCAAAATATTCATGCGTACGCCTCTATAAAATAAGATATGAAATTAAAAATAACTCCAACTAGAATGACTGGAAATGTTATAAATAACTTGGTAATTTGAATGTGAATCAGTAGGTCAACACTGAAAATGTAGACAAAACATCTCCTTTTTTGTCATTGTAGGATATGCTATTAGATGCTTACAGTTCCACTGGTAAATCCTGTAACCATGGTTAACATAATTACAGTGTGCTTAAGAAACAAAGGAGCATGCTGCTTATTAGTTGAAGGCAAACTCTGTCCATTAAAAGGAAATTAAAAATGTTTATGTGAAATATTCTCAGAGCTGTCCTGACTCACTGTCATGCGTGCATCCAGATATATCTACTCAGTCTATTTTGAGTAACAGCTTCTAAAAATACAGTAAATCCTTGGTAAATTCTCCTGTCAAAACAGTTACCCGCTAAATTCTGCAGTAGAGCTTGAAGGCATGGTGCTGATGTCACCACATTGGTATGAAACTAAACTAAATAGATCTATTATACAGCTTTCAGAGCTGGAGGGAGAATCATTTTTAAAATATGCCTTTGAGAGAATTTAATTCATTGCCCCTGGAGATTCATGGGACTCTGTTCAGACACGGTTCTTGATCAAGATCACTACTTTATTGAGTCTGTGTGTTCAAATTTACTCACTAGAATATTTTTAAGGAAATAACTGCCTTTATCACATGAGAAAAGCTATGTAAATGTGTATGCTTATGGAGAATTTGAGTCAAATACATACGTGTAGTTACAAAAAAAACACTAAATGAAACATGCTCAAATCACTTTCTAGTACTGAACAACTAGAACAGTACAAAATGCCTCCTGAAAAAGTGTCAGCTGTGACTTATCTTTGCTCAGTGCTAATTTCTGGGTATTCCCATACCTGGGAATTATTTGGAAAAGTGCTGGTTTGCCTAGTCAAAACCGTATCAAGGACTGTTCATACAACTCAACAGGATAGTCAACTGAGGGTCCCATTGTCCAGGAGTTTTCCCTGTTACTGTTTAATCTAAATTTGGATAATGTCCAAATGGAGATTAGTTACAAGTGGTGTCCCTCAGGGGTTTGTACTGGGAGCAATACTATTTAATATCTTTATTAATGACATAGACAGATCAAGTGCACCCTCAGCAAGTTTGCAGATGACACCAAGCTGAGTCGTGCAGCTGATTCACTGGAGGGAAGGGATGTCATCCAGAGAGACCTTGACAGGCTCGAGGAATGGGCCCATGTGAACCTCAGGAAGTTCAAGAAGGGCAAGTGCAAGGTCCTGCACATGGGTCAGGACAATCACCGCTATCAGTACAGGCCAGGTGATGAATGGATTGACAGCAGCCTTGCAGAGAAGGACTTGGGGATATTGGTAGATGAAAAATAAGCTATGAGCTGGCAATGTGCACTTGCAGCCCAGAAAGCCAATTGCATCCTGAGCTGCATCAAAAGAAGCATGGCCAGCAGGTCAAGGGAGGTGATTCTCCCCTTCTACTCTGCTCTGGTGAGACCCCACCTGGAGCACTGCATCCAGGACTATGGTCCCCAGTATAATAAAGGCATGGACCTGTTACAGCAGGTCCAGAGGAGGGCCGCAAAAATGGTCAGAGAGCTGGACACCTCTCCTAGGAAGAAAGGCTAAGACAGTTGGAGTTGTTCAGCCTGGAGAAGAGAAGGCTTTGGGGACACCTTATTGTGTCCTTTAAAGATATAAAGGGGACTTATAAGAAAGATGGAGAGAGACTTTTTTCCAGGGCCTGTAGTAACAGGGTAATGGTTTTAAAGTAAAAGTGGGTAGATTCAGATTAGATGTAAGGAACACATTTTTTTATGATGAGGGTGATGAGACACTGATTGGTCAGAGAAGTTGTGGATGTCTCATCTCTGGAAGTGTTCAAGGTCAGATTGGATGTGGCTTTGAGCAACATGATCTACTGGAAGGTGGCCCTGCCCATGGCAGAGGGGTTGGACATGATCTTTAAAGGTCCCTTCCAAACCAAACTGTTCTACAATTCTATCATACTGTTATGGAAAGAGCCATAATTTACTTAGTTGAATGAATTTCTTAACTGGAATTTCAGATTTTGTCTAGCTGTATTTCAGGGAGCAGCAAGGGTCCGCTGCTCCCTGAGGGGAGATGGGAGCCAAGGGTAACCCCAGCACAAGCAGTGTCCTTGCCAACAAGGTGCAGTCCCACAGGGTCTGAGCACAGCAAGCAGAGCAGGACCCTAGTAACAGGGTCCATCAACAAGGCAAAGTGATGAACCACATTTTTGCTCCATCCTGGGAGTCCTATCAGTAGCAAAAAAGACAGGGCCAGAGACAGGACTGGGGACAAGGCTATAACATGGCTCCAAAGTCCATCCAGGGGACAGGACCAGAGACAGAACTGGATCTAGACACACCTAGGCATAGCTCAGGCAGTGACTAAGGCCTGAGCTAAAGTGGACACGCCAGGCCCATGGTCAGAGGGTGTGGATGGAAGTCCCACTGGAGGCTACTCAGGGCCATTAAAGCCTGTTGGTGTACTCAGGGTCCTGGTACTATGTTTTGACTTAGGTAGATTATTTTCCTATACTAATCGTCCTCCAAGACTCAAAGTTTAATAAATACTTACATGATCTGCACAGTAAGAAATCATCAGTATGCCCATAGACTGTCAGTAAGATACATAATAAGGTAAGGTTTGTGGATATACATATATTCACAACCCCTATACACCCAGAGCACCTCAACTTTCATGGAAATGATGTTGATAGAAAAGGTTTCGCCTTATCTTCTCTTACTGTGACTTCTAATTTTTTAAAATGCATCTGTGCAGGCTCAGATACATAGAGTAAGGAAGAGAGAAGGCGGCAGTTGCCCTGCCAGCAAACATTTAATTTAGATCAGACCTGTGTCTCTCTGTGCAGAATTTCAGGCGAAGCTAATGAGCTTCCACGTAAAGACTTTAAATTTTAAAATCTTAGGTAATATCACTTTATGAACAATTATACTAATGTAATTAACTTATCTGAAATCATTTAGGCTACTTATATGCGTGACAGTTTGCAAGACTGTCCACCAACTGTGTCCTTCTTTCAGTTCAGCTGCATTAGAGTAGCTTTTTACTCATGGTGCAGCACAGCCTGCATTGTCTATTAATAGGAAAATAGGTTTCTGAATTTCCTCTGAAAGAACAAAACATTTTTTTCTCTTGCTGAGTGAATGAGGGCTTTGACAAAGACTGCATTTACTCCTGAAAATTCCCATAGAAACTGTTTGTCCACAAGAAAAAAAGTAATTCTGGCTTTCCCTCTCAGCACTTGCTCATTTTTAAAATGCAGAAGTAAGTGACGACAGATGAAGAGTAGAGAGACACAGCACTGGTCTCAGCCACCTGAAGACTATGTCTGAAAGAGGAGACACACAGGAATGGCTGATGTGCCTAGGCGCTGAATTACAGCCGAGTGACTGAAACTTTTAATGTCTGTTTTGTAATGGCTTAGATAGGATTGCATACAAGTCTGCCCTGTCTGCCAGTATATTGTTTCTGCCCTCCATCTTTAATGATAATGTAACAGAACGATAGGTAATTTCCATGAATAGCTATTTCCTGAGCAATAATAATCTCTGGGAGGGAGGGCTAAGACTATGCTGTCTCTTCACAGCAAGAAATGAGGAACAGAACAACACTCAGGACCTAATTTGCACTCTAATAGAAGACAGTGCAGTCTTATTAACAAGGAACTGGCATAAAACATCATTGCAGCCTTTATAATATATCAAGATTGCTTTCTGTTGGGGAGGGTTCATAAAAACACGTACACGCATACACAATCCTGCACTTTTTTGAAATGCAGTGCAAGCATTTCCCGTGAGAGACAGCATAGCGCTTAAACAAATGTGGCACATCGCCAGGGAGCTGCAAGGACCAGCCCCTGCCTCAGGGACCGGGGGGCCGGCAACATGGCGGGCAGGGCCGGGGGCCTCCCCAGCCAAGGCCCAGGCCCAGCCCTGAGCAAGGCGAGCAGGGCAGGAACAGGGGTAGCAGCCAAGGCCAGCCCAGAGCCCAGATCACCAGGCAAGTCTGTGGTGACAAGGCAGGTCCAGGGCCGAGCAGGGAAGGCAGTCAGCCTGTCAGTGCCCGGTGAGAGGAACTCGGCTCAGATACAGCCCCGGGGTGGCCGGGCAGGGCTGGGCTGAGGCCAGGCGGGATGTCAGACTGCAGGTATGGGTCAGGCTCAGGCACAGCGGGAGTAACTCAGCGGGAGCTGTAGCTGCAGGCCAAGCACTACAGCCACCACAAAAAGCAGCTGCCCTGGGCCAAGGGGTCAGCCCTGGCTGCGGCTTCCCTTCAGCCCTGCTGGAGCCTCTCACCACCATCACCGAAGGCAGGACAGCCTTCGGCAGCGCCGCTCCAGACCTGGCCTGAGCCCCGCACCGACATCTCTGCCACAGGGGTACTTCGCTTACTCATATAATCCTTCCTCCTTTTTCTAGTCTTTATTTAAACATGTATTTTTTTCCTAACCTGAAGGGGACTTCTTTGCTTTAAAGTCACAATCATCGTGGATACAACTGATGAGCAGCTTCTGCCAGTCTGAGCTCATGCTGGTGACCAAAAGCAGATATAGCCTTTTCCCTGGTCACATCTCCCCACCTTCTGTCATGGGCTTGTGCAGCCATCTGGCTGATGGATCATCTTAGCTCCAGCTGGAAATTAATCTTTTACTGTATGGCCTTGTACCAACCCAGGGGCACCACAGAAACACACAGGAAGGGCAGCATGAAACTGCCATTTCATGAGACTGAGACCATGAGAATAAAAGGCTCCAATAAATAGACAATCTGATGGTTTCTTCTGGTGTTAAACTAAAAGAAAACTTCTTAAAGACGGTGAAAGAAGAATTGGCAATGTTATTTCTCTGCAGCGAGACAACCCCAGAAACATACCTCATCAACAACAAAGTTGAAGGAATTTTTTAGGTACCAATAGAAAATCTCTCCTGACTTTGGCTCCAGTTACAACACCTATAGCTCACTCAAAAAAAGAAAGGTCTCCAGAATACCTTGTTCTGCAAACAGGGGAATATAGCTATTTGTACACAAAAGAAAATGACATAACGTGCTTTGTGAGGGTACTGTTTGGAACCCGAAATCTAACAAAAAAAAAAAAAATTAAAAAGACATGATTTAGATGATATCAAAGGTGACATAGGAGAGGCAAATGTGAGACCTTTGTATGGCCCTACACTGAAGGCTGGAAACTAACGTAGAGCCTGTGGCATATGGTAGCTGATAAAGAGAAGAACTGTATAAAGTGTTTTCTCATGAAAGAGTAGAGGGGAGACAGATGCCTAAGGAACAAGTATAAGTGGATATCTGGCATCAGGGGATGAGACAAAGAAGTTGCAGCACGTTCTAGAAAAAGTAGAGTATAGAAGATTGGTAAACAAAGCATCTGAGGGTGTAGATCAGAGAAAATGGAGGGATACAAAGAGCCTCTATGACCTCTTCTCTCCTCTGTTTCTTTTAAAAGCCTTTAAGCCTGGCTAAAGTTGTAAGAGTGTTTCATCTTCCCAGATTACCAAGGTGATTACGATGTACTATTTATGCTAAGGCAGTGCTCTGAAACCCCAGTCAAGGATCATGAACCCTACTCTGCAAAATGCTGTGTAAAATTACAAACTATATTCGCAGGCCACATATCCAAGAGTACATAAAGAAAAAAATACAGTGGGCAACCGGGACTTCAGATGCTTTTAGATTTCACCTCAAGATCGTACATATTCTGGGTTATGTTTAGAGAGGAACAAAAAATTATATCTGATACGCCACCTTCAGAATCTAGGTATTATGAACAAAATGTGTTCATATAAAATGCATTATATAAATTTTAATAAAATATTAACATTATTAAATTTTAAATTAAATTTTAATAAAATATTAAAATTATACAAAATACGTTTAACATTCCCACCCAGTAAACATACTTTTTTTATTTTGCTTTTGCACATTCAGGAACCCAGCTTTCAACATTTTCAAAACAAGGGAGCTCCAGTGTTGCAAACTGCCATATGAGCGTAGGTGCTTCAGGAAGGCTGAGTTTTGTGCTCATAGTTTGCCTTTTTCATAGCCACATCCTGTTACCTAGTAGGCTATACCAGTCTGTCTCAGGCCAATAAAGGAGACCATTTTCCTCTCTAATTTGGCTAATAGCAAAAAAAAATAACAAAACAAACAAAGATTAAGAGGTAATTTGCTATGTGGTGCATAGCCAGGTTAATAAAGAGAACTCCTGCTGGTAGCATGTTCTTAGTGAGTAATGCACTTCATTTAGCTCAATTACTTCGACCAAGAAAATTACCGTGCTTATTAGTGCTTGTCATCCACTAGTTGCAACACATCAATTCACTAAGCAGATGCATCTTAGAGAAACTATGTCTTATCACAAGAACAAAATCCCAACACCCTGGTGAAACAGACCCAGTATCAACCCTCTGCAGGGTCTCCAGAAATCCTTGATTACTGTAGGAACCCAAAAAGACGGCACTCATGGTACTAAACTCCAATCAGCTTGAGATAACGTAAAACAAGGTCAATGCTGGGCATTTCTGGAAAAAAAAAAAAAAAAGTTTAAACACGGTTACAATAATGTTTTATAAAGGACTAATACCTTTCCTTAGTTGTTTCCAGCTAATCACTGCTGTACTTGAAATTGTAAACAGTTGGAACACATCCAGTACATTTTGTAAGCCTGACTGAAAAGACATTAATGTATTAAAAAATCAAAATACTTTTCTTAGCACTTATATTGCTTCTGCTTAGGTCTTTCTTTCAGAGCTTGTCACTTTTAGTGCTTGGATTTTAATTTCTGCAATGGCTAAATTGAGAACCTGCAAATTAAATAGAAAGGTGATGGTGTGCTCCCTGTACCAAAATGAATTAAACTTGCAGTAATCATTGCTGAGATGTATTTTCCTACAGTCTTTAAATTCAATCCATTCTGCAGGGTGCAGTTACCCATGCTATTTAATGCCATTCACTCTGCACGACAATCAAGTCGGTAGCCTGCAGTTTAAAAGGTAGCGAATTCGGAAGTTTTTTCTTGAAGACTAAATGAAATGACTAAAGGGACAGGAATGTCATTCTACATACTGAAATGCTGCTTGGTTTTTTTTCTTTCCTTGCATTACTTTAAATTATATATTCATAATATTCAAATATATTTATTTCTGGCTGTATAAATGGGAGAAAATATTTTTTAGAATATTTAAGAAGACAAGGGTATAGTTTTTCATACTTTGCCACTGATTTATTTCTTTAATTAAAAGCATTTTGTGTAAATCCTCCATTGACCTAACATTTTTCAAAGTAAGAAGATACCTTTATTTTGTGAAGGAAGAAATTATAATTTATTAAAAAATATTATCTCTGGTATTATCTGTCGAGTCAATTGCAGGGTAAAAAGCAAAGCAATGAGCATTGTGACAGGTACACCAGTGTGTGTAATATAATTGCATCAAACAGTTGCAAATATATCAGTGTCTTTCTTCATAAATCTAAAAGACAAATAAATCTAAGACATAATGCTTATTATCATTTAGTAAAGGAAAACTGATTATTACTTCATGACTAGTGTAAGTATTCATGCCTATAATTAATCTTGTCCAATACTTGTTATTAAAATACCCTGTATCCAGTTATTTACTCATTTTCCAGACATTACCTATTTAAGATAAAAGCATCCCATGTTGTGCAGCACAAGAGAAGAATAGTGGAAACAGTCACAGGTGGAGATGTGAGCATCAGATGAGAAGTCAAAGGGGTCTGGCAGCCCAGTCTTATTCAGTGCCCGGTATAAATGATACTTGGGAGGAGATGTGTGATGATCTGTTGTCCCCAGGGAACATGCCTACCTTTTTGCTGAATTTGGAAAAGAACATGGCAGGAGCCTGCAGAAGGTGAAAGTATGGTCTTAGTGGTAGTTGAAAGTCATCTCAGAGGAATGGGTTCTTTCTCTCTCTCACTACATTTCTTTGTGATACTAGGAAAGCTACATGAAACGAGTCCTGCACAAGTGGCTATATAGCAGTTTACCACTAACAAAGGTACAATTGCAACAAAGTTGGTTGCATCAAGCTAATTTTATATAGTTAGCACAGGCAACAATACTACATGGCATGTAGTTCAGTATACTGTGAAAGTCTGTCAGGGTTCCCACCAGTGGAGCAACTTTAGTTGCTCTGCAAGCTGAATCCATGCCACCACTTCTTTCTCTTTTATTTTTACCCTTGGTAGTTGAATTAAAGTTTCCTGAAATGTGTATCAGCTAAAAGATTCTTATTCAGGTAGTCATACCCCTGCGCACTGAAAATTATAAAATTAACTAATATTCTTACTCAGCATATAGTTATTACCCTTTTCCCAAATATTTTTCCCTTGCAAAAAAGTAGAAATAGAAATCGATGATATTCAAATAGACAAAAAATAAGATAAAAGAGTAGCGACTATACTTTTTATCCTGTATACACAGTGGACAGGAAAAATTGTACCAAAAGAGATTTATGTTGAGAAAAATTCTTACAATGATGCTAGTGAAGCACTAGAATAAATTCTTTAGGAAGATTATGGAATAGCCATCACTAGACATATTTAAGAACTAGTTAGACAAGAATCTGTCACTAATAGCACAGGTATACTTCATCCTGCTTCGAGCTGTGCGGACTAGGATTATAGGATGTTTCAAAGTTCTCTATAGTCCTATGCTTGTGTGATTTTTTTAGCATTTGTATGAAAACAAATGAGAAATGAAAGCATCTATTGAAAATTAAGTTTTTTAAATTTGAGACATTTTATTACAGCTTTTTTTTTAAATTCACTATGGGAAATATTATAGTGTTTTCATTTTAGCTTTTTATTCCCTGCATATTAATTAAAACTGAAGAACAGAAAGTTTGAAGAAGGATTTGTTTTGTGCTCATGAACTCTGTACAGCACCGGATCATGCTCGGATTAAGACATTTTTTTCCTTAGCCATAAATTATTATATGCTTATATAAATTTATAAGTTTGCATTTAAATGGGTTTGAATGTAACAGATGTTATTTGTATATGATAAGAAATATATTTTAAAATTACTAATAAGAGGTAGATGCCCTAGACGGACTTAATCACTTACAGATAAGAAAGCCCCAATGACACAACAGCACCAGATAAGGAAATAAGTGAGGTGAGACCTCCTCACTTATTATCATACGGTTCTTTCTTAGAATATTATACTTTTGTTCTACAGCGATTAGTGTCAGAAATAGTGTTTTTACAGCATAGTAAATATCCAGTGCCATTAAATAACTTTGTACCACCAGTGACATTAAAGAAAGTGATTTTTCAAAGTTAATTGATACTTTCAACATTCATCCTACTTTCTTTTGCATAGTTCATACTGCAAAATTACTAATTAAAATAAAGTCTTATTCACGTTTTAATCTCATACCTCAGTGAGAGTTCCATGTGTTCAGCATTGAGGCAGGCTTCTCCTTAGAGAGTACTGTAAAGAAGATTAGAGGATTCACAGCCTGTTGTGATTGAATAACTAGGAGGATTGTCAAAGAAGCTGCTGTGACAAACCTTTGAACTAAACAGAAGGGATCTCATGCAGCCTAGATGATTAGATTTCAGTCTGCACTGCATCAAGAAGTTTGTGCTGAGTCCAATGCCAGTAGATAACTGAGAGTGGCTTCCTTGAATGTTGTTGCTTCTAAATCCATTTTGCTGTATGAATGCAACATGACACCTGGGAAATGGATGATCTCCACATTATATTTCAAGAACACTTGCTTAGGGCCCAAACAAGCATAATTTCTGTCCAAAGACTCTGAATTAAGGGAGTCATGAATTCCAATGGAAAGTTTTATTTACATGGTGTCCACATGAAGCTTACTAATGCTTATGGCTTATTCTTGCATCTATATATAACCAAAAGTAACATCAGTTTAAATTCAAAATGCATTGTGAAGAATAACTCAATCCTAAAATAGAATAAAAATAAAAATGTATTTTAGTCTTCTTTATTGCAAAGAAAAGTTAATATACTGCCAGTATTTCAAAACATGCAGCAAATAGAGAAAGACAGTCTTCTGGATCATTAAAGATAGGTCTCTCTCAAACACTTTCCCTCTAAAGAAAAGAGATGGTAGGGCAGAGGAAGATACTTGCTTCAAGACTGCTAATGAAAATTAAAATTTAATTAACACCTTCTTGAAATTCCATGGGATCTAACATATCAACAGTTTGTTTCAAGACTGTAAGATAATATATTTATCTTATAAACACCTTCTTAGCGCTTGAGCCATTGAGGTTTTTGGTAGCAGTGGACCCGGTGGTACCTGTATAAGACACTCATTCACTTTCCAAACCTTTATATATTTCAAGTCTGTTTACTGAAGAGGATTTCCTGTTGTGCTGCATCCATTTTCTTACATTCTCAGGAATCACTGCCTACGATAGTTTTCATGATTGTAGCTAATATAATCTTGAAGTCTGTTATGCTTGTTTCAACTGCTGCTCACTCATATTAGAAGGCTGTTTAGGACCCCAGTTTTTAAAGGCTCAGAAACTTTCTTCAGACCTTTAACTCATACCAATTTGTGGTGTTTCTATTCACATTTATTCTTATTACAATACTGTTCCTCAGCTCAAATACCTCTTTTCCCTCCATGGTTCTCCACCAAAATTTGAATTTATAGACAGTGATCCTATCGCCTCTCAATCTGTTTTGCTGTCCTTTTTAAAGCCACGTTCCTAGTAGCTTTGATCATTTATACAGTTTCCCATGTGAATTCACCTTCTGAGTATAGCTGGTCAAAATAACTCTCACAATTGGTTTATATACCAAAATTAATGCTTCCTTTGCTGGCAATATGTCAGGTGCATTCTAGGGTTACATTTGCACCAATGTTTTCCATAGCCAGATTACAGTTTGGCTCATAGGCACCCTGCTGTTGACTAAACCACTTGGATATTTATTTTATTGTCATCTACAATTGATGAGCCCACCATTTACAAAAGAAGTTCTTACAATTTTTTTCTAAATGCATATCTGCATTATGTAGCCTTAGATTTGTTCTTGTTTCTATTACTCCATATGAATAATTCAATTTTTCCTGTATAGGAATCAGTCCTACTTTTTAATCCTCCATATCCAATGTCCTATCAAACATCATTAGCACACTACTACATTTTGTACTGTCATTAAAGAAAATACTAAATCTCACTCCTAAAACTCCAAAAGCTTCTTGTGCGGGTAAAGGAGAAGGATAGGCTCCTTTTGCAGGCAATTCAGAGCAGAAACCTCTCTTAGTAATTCTGAATCTCTCCTCAGAGAAGCCTTCTATTGCCTATAAAGGGAGCATAATCAGAGTAGCTAAAGTTAGCTTTTTGGAATACTCCTGTTCCTGTACCAAGCAGATGACGAACATTTATTTTTTTTTCTGTTATAGAAAAACTTTAGATTTCGTAGTCATTTAGGATGTGTGAGCTTAGACTTGGAACTGGGGACAGGTAGAGCGTTCTGGTTTCTATAACATTACCAATGCTGGGATTATCAGCACAAACTGAGGATGTGTTTTTGAATCAATACCTGTCATGATGACTAGAACTACATTTTTCTCTCTCACTAAAATCTTTCTCAGCTACACGATCATGTGTTGTGGACATTTGTGGAGCTATGCATTGACACATCTTTCTGAAAATTGGTTATTTGAACCAGAAAATCTCCATAAATTATTCAAGACAACAAATTATTTTTTCAAGACACAAGCTGTAAATACAATCATAAATCATAATGTCAGCACTCAATAAAAACATTAAAAGTTCTATTGCAAGATCAAGAATTGTATTTCCAGGTAGATAGGAGAAAGTTTCTTAACTGCTGCAAAAAGAAGGGTTAAAACTGAAATCAGCAAAAAGTGGTATGGATTTTTTGGGGACAGTAGCATACATTTATGAAATACATTTTCTCAAGAGTCACTTGATAGATGAAAGGTGGAATTGAACTCAGGTATTCGGTGTTCATGGGCAAAAGGCAAGAAAGAGTTAAAATTTAGATTGCAACTTGGAAAAGGGTAAAATTGATTTATTCTAAAATAACCCATCGCATTTCTTGATCCCTTCTTTGTTTGAACTCTTGACATAGAAAACTTCAAAGCCCCAGTACTTAACAGATGTTACATACATTAGCACACTCAACACAGTATTTCCGTGGCCTGTTCTTTCAAAGCCGTTTTCTTCCACTATGGTATAGGTGTCTAAATCTNTTTTTTTTTTTTTTTTTTTGGCATGGGGATAATTAAGGCACTGTAATTTTGTTCACTAAAGAAACAAGTTAAAACCTACAAGTTAAAAAGATAAAGCCTACAAATTAAAAACATCAGAAAACTATATTATTATTATTATACGTCTAGTGTTACCTATGTTGCTATTGTTAAACAAAATATATTTGCGGTAATAACAAAACTGTGTGCATGGTATATGAGTTGTGGTCCTGACTTTTTTATTTCCTAGGCCGTGTGAAATTATTATTTCTGCAGGGAATATGCCTTTCTGCTCTGTAAAGGACTATATGGTGTAGTAAGTAATATAGACTTAGATCTATTGTAACATACTGCACAAAGGTCAGAGATAAATTTGCTTAAAGAATAACATATCAGCTTAGAGACAAATCCTAGCACTCAGCACAGCTCAGCATAGAAAACCAAAGGCAAAGCACCTTTCTGCCCAGCTAAGCAGTGTGTTAGTAAGGGAGCAGATTTACCTCTGACCGTGCAGATGTGCCCCTGTATGGCACAAACTATTCAGATATATAACACAGACAGAGATGAACCAGGAATTGATCGATACCCACAAGTTTGATCACCCCCTGAGAGCTTTCATACAGAGAATAAAACCAAATAGTGCCCCATATGAAATCAATACAGTCTGTAATTATAACTGTGAGGTGAGAATGACCATAATTATAGATTCAAAATGAGGCATTATCTCCTTAACAGAGCATGCTAAAAACATAAGTCAAACCAACCTTTCTCACAGGCACAAGATCTGAAAGTCTGAGGAGCAGCAAACCAGAACCAGAAAACACAGCGTGCAGAATGATGGACAAATTAAGATTATTAAATGTGGTATCTTTAAAGACAATTATCTTAGCAGGGTCCCTGGCCTGGAAAATGTACTCTTGTTCCTGCTGGCTATCATGTTCTGCTGACAGATACGTGTTTGTGTATATGAATTTATAAAACATATATTAATAAGTTAATAAAATTTTACCATATGAAAGAGCACACACATAGTGAAAAAAACATTACCAAACAAAAAAGACAGGAGAAAAAGAGGAAAGCACTCAACTCTGCTGGGGAAATGATCTCAGGCCAGTCAGGAGGTGCTGATCCAGACCCTAATTTCCACCAAGAATGTTGCATGTGGTGAAAGGCAGCTGCACAGCATGGTGTCACGCGTTCATGGCAAAGCAGCACCGAATGCGAGAGATGGAGTCAAGTTTATTAAAAGTGATTGAGCAAAGTTTGATTTGGCTTCATTAGCCAAGACAATTTAAAGTGCACCTCCACACAAAGCACGTGTACAATACACATCTTCAAATTAGCAGTGTTCAACTTGCAACCTCTTCCATCTGTATTACCCAGAGAAAATTTAAAGTAAGAATTTCATTACTAGAAAATAATGCAGAAGATAATGCAAACCAAATGAGAAGTAGGACAAGGAAAAGCAATTTCTCATCAACTGTGGGGCAAATAACTTTAAAAAATTCACCTAGTTTCCAATCAGTACCAAATAGCATCATGGTTCCTTTGGGCTAGGCTGCAATGAAAAAGCACGAAATTTGTGATAGAGGAGACTTTAACTTTTATTGGAAAGACTGTGAAATAACAAGAAACTCCCACACATCTTATAGCTTATCCCTAGAAAGCGGATAGAAGGGGCCTTTGGTATGACACTTGTGATGAGTGCATTTTACTACAAGATAGCTAATGCCCTAAGCAAATACAGCAACAGCAAAGAGTAAGAATTATTTGAAATTCTTTGCATAGAAGCTGAAAAACTAATTGTGACATGTTAGCTCAAAACAAGAAAGGATTTCATTACACTGCAGATGGCCTGAGCAAAGGGAATATGTGACATAAAAGGAACTGTGATGAGATTACAAAGTATATCAGAACTGTTTGATTAATCTCCTGTCTGGGGAGTTTTAAGAAATAGACACTACAGAAGACTTAAATTGGATGAATGATAAGCACGAACTTCCAGACTTCTGCTTCTTCTGCTTTTAACAGCTTATCTCCATTTTATCCAATGATTTTATTGCTGAAAGGTTTTCACATCCTTAAATTATACTTCCGTGTGTGCCGTGATGTGTGTTGTGTCTCCAGAAAACTCTGCTTCTCAAAAAGCTACACGCATCCCACTCTGACACTCTCCTTTTTTAGTTACAGCGCCTTCTGTTAGGAACTTCAAAGTAGGTTTAGGTCTTGAGGAGACATGGAGTTTACTCAAAGATCACTTGGAGTGTTTTTAGTTTCTTCCCTACCCAAGGTATTGTCATACCTCTTTCCCTCTACTCATCTTTGGAAAGCTCTTCTCAAGAACTTGGAAATTTCAGGCATGCCTCATTCTTGGTCTGCTCTTCTTCACTGTAGCATCCACATCCTCATGGTATTTGGGACAGAGCTGAAAAACTGGCAAGAAAGAAAGAACAGTTCTCTGCTGTACTCCCTGTACTGAGCATAGATGGCAGAGTTTTGGTACAGGAGCGGCAGTTGTGACCCGTGTGGGAGAAGATCTCAAGCTGCCGTGTGCCGGTCACAGCTGTTTCCAGCCTGCTCTGACACTGGTGTGTGACACGAGCTGAAAAGTGTTGAGTCTAGGATGCAGGCGAAATCCTGCATACTGGTCTCCGCATTGAGGAACTCCAAATGCATGGCCCGGCTGCCAGCTAGGTGGCACTCCACAACAGCCCCAGTTTGCATAACCAGACACTAGCAAGTAATTGAGGATGAAATTTCAAAAGAGTTGATCAAGAAACACCTTCAGCTAGATTTTCTATTTGACTGCTCAGTATGCATAGATCCAACTAAAAGCATTAGTTTTGGTGCAGAATGTGAGAGTGCAGGTCTTTGAAAATGAACGGTCCTCAGGTTTGAAGAAATGCTGTGAGTGCCGGAGTATCACCTCAATGTTACTATGACCCTGAGTTAACATGCAGTCGGGAACTTCTTAGCGGAAACAAGAGCAGCTTCAACAGGAACACCATTGAGTTTCTTCCACTTGGTAAAACATGCATTTTTTTAACCTCATATTAGCTGATATCCATTACAAAAATGAGATTAAATCCATTTTCGCAAGATTAGGAAACATAAAGTAAGTATAGTCCTCTACCTGCACATCACAGTCTTTAACTCAGTTACATCCTGTCATTATTAGGATATTATCATATAATAATGAGCCCATTTTTATGCACAGATGATAAGAGCATGTCTTGTATCTTAGCAAATACACAGGATAAGCTCTAGGCCTTACATAGCCGCAGCAGAACTTGGTGAAAAGCAGCAGAGAGAAGTCATTAGTGTAGTGGGCTGTACAGAGCACAGGGTACAGGACCTCCTCTGCCTGAAATATCATGTAGACTGCTGCACACAGCCAGCAATATCAGTTGACATAAGCAGGAAGCAAGAGCAGTTAAGTGTCCACTTACCATGAATTAAGGGATTTGAATAAGCACTGTGGCAAATAAAGATCCAGTCTTAATGTCTGACTTCTGCTCAGAAGTAGAATTAGCACTGTTTCCTTCCAGTGCTTTCCAGTACATTAAGCTTTTTTCCTTTTGTTTTAACTAGCACACAGAACCCAACACCTTCAGGTTTCCGGACAAATGAGTATGCTGATGCCCAGCTTCAAGAGATTGTCCGAAAAATGCGGGAACGGGCAACAGTCTATAAGGAAAAGCTGAAAGACCCTGTGCTGTCCTCCCCTGAGGGCAGTCCTACAGCTTGTAAGTGACTCCAGAAATAGCTGTCCATTTGCTGAGTTTAAAGATGCAATTTATTTTGTGGGAATAGGAAATGCTGTGATAAAATTTTCAAGTAATTATAGCATGTTTATCCACTGAAATTGATCAGTTTGTGACCACTGAAGTCAATTTATCCTTGTTAGTTCACAGGAAACCAGGTCCTTAGGTACAAGTACCCTTTGAACCACATCACTAAAAAAATTGGCGAAAAAATCTTGGGCAATGTCTAGAATCATCCCTGTAAGGTAGTTTTATATATTTTAAAATATCTCCCAGATATGTTTATTCATGTGGATGAATCTGAAACATATGAAGAAACTTACATATCTTATGAGCAGATATTAGTCACTTTAAGATTAGATTTGCTGTGTAAAAAATAAAATTTTAGCCATGACAGGAATCTTCCAGGCACACTGAGGACACAAAGTACATGATTCTAATAGAGCAAACTCATCCAAAATTAATTAAACATTTACTTTTGACAAAATATAAAACATAAACCCAATACAGTATTTTCCCTCTTTAGAGAAAAGTTTGACTTTTTTTTTCCTTTTCACAAAGAATTGAATGTGGTGATTTTACATTCTGACATATTTTAGAAGCTGTTTATTCCTCACCTGTCTTTTAATAAGCTGGAAAAAAATAGTGCCTGAAGTATTATAAACTATACCAGCTGATAAAGGAATTACATTAAAAAAAAAATCTTTACTTATTTACCTCTTTTGTTCTCTTTGTAGAACTTGCAATCATTTTTTTTCCTAAATCATTGTAGATCCAGTTAGCCAGTTTACTGCTGGGACTGTGTATCCTACTCAGAGGTAAAGTCAACAAAATTAATGAGATGAATGTGTGGAAAAAATTATCCAGCCCAAAGATGGAAGAACTGGACTCAAAGGAGTGCCACAAGACTTTTGTGCCCTAGAAATATCCAAAACCATGGGCTTCCCATTAGTTTCACCTGCTGCATCTTGCATATCAGTTCTCAGGAGAGGGGAGCAATCAGCCCATGGCACAGACACATTTTATCTCCATCCTAACTGCATGCATTATTTGCAACAGTCATGTAAAGAGGAATGTCCAGTGGCATTAATGAATGCTGAATTATGAATTACCTGATTTCTTGTCAGTCTTTTATGGCATTACCTGTGGACACTGTCCAAGGAAATACAGTAATATATATATATTGTACTCTGTAACATGAAGTGCCCTGTTCTTGATATCAGTGGTAATTTTTTTCTCCAATCTGTTTTGTAATGCATTCAGTATTATAATGAATTGTAGCTTTAGTCACTGCCAAGTGCTTTTAGAAGAGTTTTTAACATGATGAGGCCCTTGTACATATTGAAACAAGGTGTAGTAATTGGGCCATTATTAAAACGTCACCCTTTGTGCTATTCTGTGGCTAGCACCATCAAAGAAGAAGCCTCCACCCCCACCAAAAGAAGAAAAAAAAGAAGAAAAGAAAGAGGACGCAGAAGCAAAGCCAGAGGAAGATCATTACTGCGATATGCTGTGCTGCAAATTCAAAAAACCTCCACTGAAAAAATACATGGAGTATCTGCAGCTACCAGACAGCATAGACTCATACACAGGTAAATTAAAAGCTATGCAACAGAATGGGGCAAATGTGTATTGAAGTGACCCAATATTACATAGTACCTGTGAGCCGCCGTAAGATCCACATTCCCATTTGCAACTCAGAGGGACACATAGATCCTGCCATAAAGAACATTTATTCCAAACAAGGAAAAGACATGAAAAGTGGCAACAGTTGTAAAGATGGTATGCCCAAAGCTGGTATGCAAACCAATCACAATTAAAACCTAAATCTTCTGACTCTTTATCTAGAATTTGCCCCGTTCATTAGGTCCAAATAATTCTTTTGTCAGTTATAACGTACACCAGCAGCATGCAAAACATATCAAGTTTCTTAAGATGCATTAAATTCTATATGCTTTCATAAAATCATCTTTTTCCCCTTTTGCAAATTGTTTGTGACTCCTGGTTCCAAGCTGTATCACTTTAGCAGCCTGTGACCTTGAAAAAGGGAGAATGGTAGGTTGCTTTGGGGAGAAATATTCCCAGAAACTGCAGTAGAATAAATGTGCCTAAAAGAATGAGAAAAGATTCTAAGTTCATGCCTGTAAATTCAATGTTTTTTCTTTTAGATCGCCGTTATGTAGCATGGCTCATGCTTGTGACAGTTGCCTATAATTGGAATTGCTGGTTTATTCCCCTTCGCTTTGTGTTTCCATATCAAACCCCAAGTAATACAATATATTGGTTTACCGTTGACATCATTTGTGATATCTGCTACCTGTGCGACTTACTGATTTTCCAACCCCGAGTGCAATTTTTAAAAGGTGGAGATATAATAGTAAGTATTGGAAGTGGGATTTCTATGGGTACTAGTTGTGTGTTAAAGTACATTATAGAAATTGCCTCTAATCTGACACATTTTTTGCTGCTATGTCAAATCTATATAACTTTTTTATTTATCAAAGGATACCTGTGTTCCTCTTCACTGACATTCCATTATCCTATTTTAGAAGAATGAAACATATCCATTGCCTACATTCTTAAAAAAAGAAAAAAACAAATTTGAAAGTAACAGGTGAGAGCATTTGCAATAGGCATAAAGCTCTTTCTCACCAGGAGTAAATTGGTACAGCTTCACTAGAATCTATGTATTCATACATGTATGCATGTGTTTGTATGTTTGTGTGAAACTTTCAGCTTTCTACTCACCTTATGCCAGAATCATAGTTGAAGACAGTGCATATTCTGCTAGGGCTGGACAGGATATGTGTGTTTTGTTACAGATTGTGACATGGGGGGGGGAAGCAAAATCAGAGCAAAACCCTGTAATTTCAGGATGCTTTGAAAATAATTTATTTGAGGTATTTTGTTTTGGGAAAATATGTACATTCAATTTTGCTTCTTGCTACTATTTTTGTATTATCTTTTTATAGAAAAATGGAAAATAAAATTCTAAGCAAGTATCTGAAAAAAGATAAAAACGTGCCCTTAACATATCAAAAGGACATCTAGAACTTTAACTTTTCTTTAAAATCTTCCCTACTTTTGATTCTTTAACTTCTTATAGAAGAAAATCTAATGCAGAAAAAAATGAGTTTAGAAAACTTCAGCGTGACACTACTGTGCCCAACAGACAGGAAATTCAAAATTATATATCCTCAAACAGGATGTGGAAATAGCTTTAGTTCAGTGCTTTTACATAAAATTTTACACATTGTACACACCAGATATTACTGATACCTTTACAGAGGAAATAACAGATAAATTGTGCAAATATAATTTGGATAGATATTAAATGCAATGCAGTGTCATGTATTTTTCCATGCCAAGACATTCAGTAACTGGCAATCTTGCCTAAATCCTACAAAACTCAAGTTTTATGAACAAGGTTAAAACTCTAGTGTAGGAAGCTTACCATGTATTTCTCTTGAAGCTGTTCATTCAATTCGTAGATTTTTGTGCATGAGGAGATCATCTACTGCCTGATCTCCGGCTTTCGGTTTTATGCCTAAAATGATAATAGTGAAAAGTTAGCATGGAAATATCCTTAAGATTTTAAAGCTATTTTTAAAGTGTCCCTGGTATAAATACAGAAAGTATAATAATAGATACATCTCTTTAGATACTCATGATTACCCTTTCTTATTAAGGTATTAGAATTAGTTCCCATGGAAGGCAATTTAAAAATAAATAGCTAATCATTTTTATGAATGCAATGTTGATTATTATAATGCTAATAATGCTAGCATGTTAATGCTGGCTTTCAAAGAGCTAATTTTGTAGAGCACCGTTGGAAACATTCTTTACATTTTTCTTGGAATCACTGAAGTCAAATGGATTTTTTGGCCCTGAAATTGAAGGGGTTTGGGTCAAGCACCAACTGGTACAGATGGCTTGAGAGGGAACATTTGTGGGAACAACGTAACATACTTTGCTAGACCAACAGCCAGACTTGGAAAAAATTAGACAAACCTCAAACCCGATTTTTTTTGAGTATGTCTAATAAAATCTGGTCTAATGTAGACTGATCTAATAAAAGTACTACTTCTTCCTACAGATATTTCTCCATTCATACTTTTAGACCATCATTAATACAATTGTCATCATTCCTACTATCAGAAGAGAATTATTATTGTTGTTGAGTAGCAGAGGCTCATTCTTGACATTTTGTTCTTGACTATGCCTTTTTCTCCTTTTGTTATCACTGTAGTCAGACAGGGTGGAAATGAAGAAATTCTACCACAGCTCTATGAAGTTTCGGGTAAGCAGACCCTGTGGTATTGATGTTAATATATAAATCCTGTCTGTAGGATTTCCCAGGATTTGTTTCATTCACTGAAAATCACTGTTGGTTTAAGAACATCACCAGAAAGCATTGGCTTGATGGTATGTCAGTGCTCACCAGCTGAAGATTACCATAAACAGTGCTTAATTGTAAAACAGAATAATTATAAATGCAATTATAAATTTTAATTCTGAATAATAAAAAATATATTAAGTAAATTATCTGTTTTGATGAATTTGTGTGAGGTCATCCCTGCGCACACTGAAAGACAATAGCACAGTTTGCCAAAGATTCATTAAACAAAATAAAAAATCTTGAAGTTAGATGATAACTCTGCTTGGTTAACTCTTGTGTGTAGTACTGAATCAGTCATCACTCACACAAGTAAACAAAAATTCAAACTAAGATTTTTGATGTTCATCACACTTTACAAAAACAAAGATGCATTTGATTTCGGAAAATTTTTCATTTTGTTCCTAAATATTGTTTTTGCAAACAGAGGATAGGTATTCTATTGAATTCCTGATACATACAGCTCTGTGACACTGAGCCCACGTCTCTGAAATCTCGGTTATTGCCCCTCCGCTCCTGTAAATACTTTTGCACTTGTCTCATTTCAGAGTTAAATTTGTCTCAGTGACTGTGGTGTCACTACTTATATACTTGAGGTTAAGCTATCCAAAAGTGCGGGATATACACTATACAGGCAAGTGAGTAGGACAGAGTCAAACCTCCAGCAAGAGAACTAAGTGGATATGTAGGGTTTTATTTTAAGTTCACACTTGCAGTATGTTTAGTGCTCTTGATTTCTGCAGAAAATAATGAGAGTTGAGTGAAACTAATGAGAGTTGAGTGTTCTCACCCCATGAAAGATATAGATATAATCGGGGAATCTGAGATATGATTAAGTACTAATTAACAGTTATTGATATTAAAGCACTTCTGACTAAATTTTGCCTCCTCTTAGACATGTCTGAGAGAGGGAGAGAAGCCGTAGAAGGCTGTTTGTCCTCCATCAATTTTTTTTGTTTGGTTTGCTTTTTTCACAGAGTTCAGGTATTAACTGCATCTTACTTGCATGGAATAAAAGGTCAGTGCTGCAGACTAGTTGCTGCCAACACAAGTTATGTCTCTCAGGGCAAAGTCTCTTCTGATAACAATGAGATGAAGCCTACGGTTCCACCCCTCTTTTGTTGCCAAATGATATAAGCAACAGAGCAAGGCATCACAGGATCTTTAAAAACNTCTCAGGGCAAAGTCTCTTCTGATAACAATGAGATGAAGCCTACAGTTCCACATCCCTCTTTTGTTCCCAAATGATACGAGCAACAGAGCAAGGCATCACAGGATCTTTAAAAATGCAAAGCCAAGTTTGCCACAGCTTTCCTTCTCTCCACAGAATTCTTGGAAAGAATGAAGTAGGCAGATAAGAAGAGTAATGACACAGTGAGGTACTGCAGGGAGATGTTGAAAATCTTAGTGGTATGGGAAGGAGAAGCATCCAAATATAACGAAACACAGGGTCTATTAAGAAAAAAACCATCCAAACTTGCCATCCTATCATGAATCTCTTGTTTGGAACACATGACCTCTGCAGGTTGCAAGCAAGAAGTCTAGTTCATCATGTTCCCCCAGATTGCTTTAGGCAGCCTGGTTTTAAGAGCTATAGGAATGACGAAGAAGTGCTTGTGGGGTGCTATCCCCACCTCCACTCATGAGCCACGTGCCTACCATTTTAGTCCTGTCAGCACTATAATTGAAATAACAGAATGTATTAGTAATCAAATATCTGAGATACTGTTAATAAACCCCATGAACCAGATGAAAATCTCAGTCACGGGGGACTTAGAAGCAGGGCAGAGCATTTTCAAAGAGATAATCGTGCCTGCCAGTACTTTGGAAGTTACAGGCTTAGCATGCTGACTGTTCAAATATTATACTCAATCCTGATTCAATCTAAGTAGGTTTTTGACAGCAAGTAAATGCACTATGATTATTGTGAAGTTTAAATTTCTCTCTTTGCTCTTCAACAGCTCGATGTGATATCAGTATTGCCGTTTGAAGTTTTATACTTTTTCTTTGGATTTAACCCAGCATTTAGAGCAAATAGGATGCTAAAGGTAAGATAGTGGCGGACGGCTAACCACACATAAGTGTTTTTACAACCCAATGGAAAGTTGTTGATAATATTTAGGAATATGAAACTTAGGCATTGGAAAATGTCTTCAGGATAAGCTACAACAACAGCTAAAAAAACCCAACAAAAAATACAAGATGTAATCTAGCCAAATGAAGCCCTTATTCTCTTATATTTCTTCTGACTTTATCATTTCCTACTTTCAAAAGGTGTTTTGTGATTAAGGCTGGGTTTTTTTCCATTATTTTAATTGGATTAATCTCAAATTACCTATTTAGTTTTCAAAGATCAAAAAAAAATTGATTTAAGATCACTATTTAATGCCAATGTACTTTCCCCTTCTGTTGGTAATGTCAGGTGCTTAAAAGCAAAGGAGGGAATTTTGAGGACAACATAAACTATACACAGCATATTTAACAAGTATAAGCCCACTTTTGTTATCAATTCTGAAGACATCTGGAGTTGTGCAATGAAGGGGCTGAGAAGGGTTTAGACAACAGCCGTCCCCCTGCATTTCATGGCACCTGTGGCTAAATACATTCCCCTTCAAACAAGCAATATGTTGACAAAGAATTGGCTTTCATTTAAAGTTGGAGGGGGTACAAGAACTCTGAGAATAAAATGAGTGTGCTCTTCACTTCAGTTTTCAATAAAACTTAAAAATGCCATAAACCAGAACCAAAACAATATGAAAGAATGAAAAGTTAAACAGTACCTCGTATTAGACAAATGGATGTGTACTGAACAAAAACAAAGAAAAAAGCCACACGTGAATATTAAGGACTATCAAAAGGGAAACTACAGATAATTTACAGGAGGAATTTGATACAGCAGCAATTGTTACTGCAAGGTATCATCTAGTATGTGGCTGTTTGTACATATCATCACTTACTGAGAAATGCTGGAATTTCAGGAAGAGTAAAAAGGGACTTTTGCATGTGTAATTCTCTCTGATGAAGTTGCCCAAGCAATTACATATCTTTGAGCACGTAGAAGTCATTCATCTGCAGCAGTCTGACCTATACAGCAAGGTTATTTCAGATTAATGGGACACTCAACACCCAAAGCAATGTTTAACTCGGTTTTCATCTTTGCTTTACAGTTCACCTTTTAGTTAAATGTTTAAAGAAAGTCAGACTACTGAAAAATCCATTATTTTCAAGATGTGTATATGAACTAATGTCAGTATTATTAGAAAAAGTTGTGTGGTGAATAATAGTGATTGGATTACTTTAATTTGTTTTCCATTCAGCATAACACATTCTTTGAGTTTAATGATCGTTTGGAAGCTATCCTGGACAAAGCATACATCTACAGGTATGTGCTTGTTAAACTCTTGTAGCATGCAAAGCTTGGCACAGAATGCATTTCATTTGATTTCATGAGTTGTCAGTGAAGCGCTGGATGGAATATGATACATCTTTAACTGTTTAAGATTGTTTAAAATATCTGTCTTTATTTTTATCATTAAAATAATAAATGTAAGGCTTCGCTCACATGTGAAATCTAGCTCAGTTCAGCTGGCCTGCTTCAGGCAAAATGTTCACCAAACTGAGGCTCCTGTCAAAATTTAACTGATCAGAAGTATCAGAAGTTTCTTTAGTGAAAGAGCTAAAGAATGGTTTCTTTAGGTTGCTAGTAGCAGTGCCAAATCCTCAGCAGTTGTTTATTTGTACTCAGTAAGAGTGATGAGCCTGAGCCTGTGTAAACATTTTTCTTCAAATATGCTCTCACCATGAACCTGGCATATACAGAAACTTGATCCTCCACTGCACTGACTAAACTTGGAATAAGAATCAATTCAGCACAGATCTCTAATAGTGATTATAACTGTTGTCCTCTGCACTATGTTCTCACATTCTGCATTGACTAGAAGAATTTTGGATCCAACTCAAGTAGTCCATCGACAGTTGCATGTATGGCAAGTTTCATAGGCCCGTCTGCAGTCAGTGATGCAATGAACCGATTGACCGTGTCACCATTATTGTCATCTACTGTCAGTGTCATCAGCCCTAGTTTATCCTGTGCAATTCCTATGCCAACAGATTTTTTTCCCCTGTCCTAGTTTTGGGGCATGTATTGTTCCTGTGTGCTGCTGCAGCAGAAATGAGAATCTGTTGTTCACCATCTTACTCTGTTTCAGAGATTATTACACTTAAATGGTAGATTGGTATTTATACATTGCAAATGAGATATTTGATGAGATTTAGAAACTAGTTAAACTTGAAAAGGAGGTTGGAACATCATCTCTCTCATATTTTCATACACCTGCAAAATAAAAACTTAGAAGTTTGAAAGTTCTGTTAAAGTATTTTTTAGATGCTGACCTTCACAAAGCTCATTCTTATATTGCCCTCTCCTTTCCCTTATTGAAGAGTCTTTTGTGGTTTGTTTGGGTTTTTCTTTTCTTTGTTTAAATTCTTGTTGGCATAAGAGAAGACTTGTCTGAATTTCCACAAGATGAAGAAATTGTTTTTCAGTTTCTGAATCACTGCCTTCCTATCGTCTCCAATTTCTAATATCATTAAAAAGAGTAATTTTCATCTGTCTCACATTTTTTAATGTTTTCTAATGCTTAGAACTTTAAAAAATAATTCTTTTCAATATTATGTCCTTTGCTTTGGAGTCATAATTCAATGACCCTTCTGTATCTGCTACTGCAGCGAGTACTGGGAGATACAGGTTTTTAATATAGATGGTTTTGAATCAAGTAAGTAGCTTGTATGTAACAATAATGTTGTGTGTATATGGATTTCAAGGAAATGGGAACAAATTAGCAAAACCCTTCTCACCCAATAGGCAGTTTTGCAAGGGACAGAGTTTCACACTATATAAAATTATGGAATGGGAAATGGTTGTTTAAAGGGCAAGTTGAGAATGGGATGTATATGTCTTCAAACTAGCCTAACTTTGAAGGATATGATGTAGACTACTGTGTCAAAAAACAGAGAAGGTGTTCATTTAGAAATGCTAAGACACACACAGCAAGATCTCGCTGGTCCTGTAAAATGTATGAAGTAGCTGGAAAGACAGAGCCTGTTACTCTGCAAAGCTCTTCTGCCTTGTTAGGCAGTTTTGCAGCACGCTTCTGGTTGAGTGCCACAATTGTGTGTTGCTGCTTGTGTCTTTGCTTCCTGGTCACAGGCCTACTTACATTTTCCAATATTAAAACGCTTGCAGAATGTAAGCTGCAGAATGTAAATATTACAAATGGAATCCATCTTCTATTCTTAAGAGGCAGAAACCTGAAATACATGAAATAAAGCATGCTTCATAATTAAAATGCTATTTGAAATCCCACTGAAAGTGTGCAGAAAAACAATGGTAGAGCACATGGACTTCAATATTGCTCAGCATATATAGGGTTAGTATTGAGAATTTATTATCTATAGGCTTTCCCATCAGTGCATTGCTAAGGTTTCTGGTAGAAAAAAAGATGTGTACTGTGCTACCAAAATGTTATGTTTTCTATTTGCAAAAACCTATTAAATATGATACAGTGCTTTAAAACATGCTTCAGAAAACACTGATTCTCAGTTTTTAAAGTGCTCATTGATAACAACATTTATATGGCAAAGATCTTTTAACTGGCTTACCAAAAGGCATTAGGGTAAGGAAAGAAAAAGGTCAAATGGAGAAGAGAGGTTGTTATGCAGAAGAAGAGTACAAGTGGGAGCTAAAAAATACAAAAAAGATGAGCTGTTTATGCAAACTATTGTATTTTAGTTCAATGTAACCATGTTGTTTTGATCTGAGATCCTGGTATGCTCACCATTTGAGCAATAAGGCACCAATTAACTGGATAATGTCAAACTAAACTTCTACACAGGAAGTGTATGGGCCTGGTTGGATTCTCTTCTCAAACCCACTGGTCTGAGTTTGTAGGACTAGAGCTAGCAAAAGTTACTACATCTTATCTGCCCACTGTGGTAGATTCAACATGTGCCTAGAGAAATATAATATATATTGTAGCAAAGGTTTCCAGAATCTTGACTCAGACCTCAAGAGGCCACTTGCATGGATTCAAACTTGTGTACAAGACCCAGCATGGTAAATATTTCAATATTACTAGATCACATTGGCTATCTCAATAGCTTGCAACCCTAAACATAGCTGTCCTGGAAGCACACCAACATTTAAACAGAAAAGTGACATTCATTTGTCAACATCCTAAATAAGAATTAATAAAAATTAAGAATACACATAGGTAGATTGCTCAATGGCATGAAAGGCAAAAGAGGGCATGCAACGACACCCAAAGAACCGGCAAGGGAATGCATAACACAGAAGCACCACAGAAATATTATCTCCCATTAACTTAGTTTATAGACCTAACTTAGTTAGAACTTACGAAATATTCATAAAACCACACACTCTGTTACTATGCACTGCAAACCGCATTGAATTCTTGCTGTAGCAGATAAACTCATTGTGTACCAAACTCCCTGTGTTTAGGTAAGTCCTGTACTTTTCCTTCTTATTTATCCCTTGCCTGTATGAATATTTGAATCGAGAGCTAAATCCAGATCTTTCTTTTGATCCCCATGCACTGAACAGAAGATATACAATGAGATCATTATTGTATTAAACAGAAAGCTGCTTGGTGCTTAAGTAGTTCATCATTGGTGTTCTTCAAAGAACTGGCTGTACACATAAGAACGGGGATTAGGAATGATATAACTCCTGCTGTATCCACTAAATCATACTATTTAGCGGATTTGCTGCAGGCTTCCTAGCACAACTCTTGTAAAGCAGTTCATTTCTGACCTCAGACATTTCTTGGCTTTGGTTCACAAGTTTAGAGCCTATCTTGAACAGAGTTTGGCAAACACACTAACTCTCTAGCCTCATTAATATAGCTTCACATTTCCGTAAATATTCATAGCCAGTTAAAGAAGTGGATTATAAAATCCTCAGGGAACCATAATTTAAAAATGACCCTGTTTCAAAAATTCTAGGAAATATATTTGTTTGACCTTGGACAAACATGAGAGACAGGTAACTGCCAGCTCTTTTTTTTCAAAGAGGCAATACAGGTGGGGAACTTAGCAGATGTTTAATTGCAAAAAAGCAATAGGTTCCATGTTAAAAGGAAGGAAAAATGTAAGTTGTTTTACAGGAATCTGTTGACTTTTATAGGGTCATTCGAACAACTGGATACTTGCTGTTTATCTTGCACATTAATGCATGCTTGTATTACTGGGCTTCAGACTATGAAGGACTTGGCAGCACTAGATGGGTGTACGATGGCAAAGGAAACATGTAAGTCCTTTTCTCTTGCAAGAGATTTTTGTTGATTTTGCTCCTTCCTGCATCCCCTTCCTTTTCCCATGCCTTTGCTTTGCAGGGTATGCTCTTATTTACAAGTGCTTGGAGAGCAAACTTTTAGCACCATGACTGCTGATTAGCAGCTTTCATTACTAACACATATTTGGAGGGCAGGTGCAGTGAATAATCAGTTTACCACTTTCAGCTTTTATAGGTTTATGAGTCGGTGCTAAGCACTAACTTAATTAAACATTTAGAAAGCAATAAGGGTCATAAATTAAACGTACTGATTGCATATGCACATGGGAACTGTTAGACGGATTGCAGAACAATCCCTCAAAGGAATAAAAGGCACAGATTTTTTTTTCTGCCACACAGCATTGTGTTATTAAAATGCAACATTTTAGTCCCTCTAAACACCGTGGTGATTGCTCTGAAAAAATTCCACCCACTTTCTCTGATCTTTTGAGAAGGTCATGCTTAAACATGTGGCGGAGTGTCGCCAGTGGGAAGGACTGGATACTGGCACACTTTTCCACAAACTCCTTGTGACAGCACTAGGCTGGGTGCCAAGTAAGGGACATTCATTAAGATGATGGAGAGGAACCAAGAGAAAATAGCAAAGTCATAATATATTTTGTGTGTAGTTACATAAAAACATATCTAGTAGGTTCAGATGTATGAACGTTCATTTCTTTCAAAGGTCATAATATAGTTAAAGCCACAGAAGCTCAAATTGTTCATTAATTACACCCTTTGCAAAACCACATATAATATACTACTGCTGTCATAAATCACCCTGTAAACAACTTTTCATGTTTCTCTTGGAGACATGCTCATCTTGCTTGTAATTTCATCAGACTTCATGAGTTTGGTGTGAAGTCACAATCTTGAAGGGTAAGAAAATAGCCTTTGAGAGTAAAACACACTTTGTGTAAAGCAGCATTGATTTTTTTATAATTACAGTTCTCTCAAAAAAAATGACATGGCTGAAGTTTCCACACACCACTAAAATACACAGGTTGAGTACTGCAGTTAGACACGTGCAAGCAGGCTCATGGAGCTCAGTGGGACCACTTATGGAAGTGAACTTATACACAGGTATTTCTTCGCAGGATCAAAGCTTCCAGAAATCTGACAAGAAAAATGCAGAACGTATTTCCATTATAGCTATTTTTGTTAATGTCATTCTTGGGAATACTTGCCTCATAATTAAAAAATAAGGTAACTAAGGCTGAGCAACTTGAAAACTCCAAAAATAGAGCACTCACTTGAAGACTGATCTTCAAGGTTTAATGCCTTTTCAGAACAGCCTAGAGAACAGGCAAGAAAGTCTTCTTTTCCATGGACAAGAATATTTTACATTTCATCAGGGAAACAATTGGTAGAAATTATTTGCTAGCTTGATCACAGACAATGCAGTTTTGCCCAGAGTCAATGGTCAGGTTTTTTAATATTTTGTGATACCTTTTCCATGAGGAGACAAAACCACTTTTTAAATGATGTCACACTGAAATCACATGGGATTTAGGGCAGAATTTCTTATAAACAATAATAATAAACTGATAAATCAAGGTCTGCATTAAACTGAGATGCTGGAATAAAATGCATATTAGAATATATCCATGTAAGCCTCATTAAGCCATTAATCTACCTCATGTTGACATTGGTTGGTGAATGTATGACTTTATTCTTTTGCCTGTATCTAACCCATACTGGATTATACGGTCCCATCTACATGGAGCCCCAAAGAGTATCCTGTGTTGAGCTGCATTTCACAAAGTATAGCTTGGTGTCTCACTAACAGCAAATGCCTTCTGTACGGCATAGTCATTGCCTTAGAGAATTGGGTATGACATATTGTGTGATTGTTGAATATTTGGGGATTTTTGAGAGAGGCATTGTGTGAACATCAGTTGTTATTGGAGGTGCAATGTGAATTTAAAAGTATCAGATAAGATACTACCAGGCAAATTAATTTCTTTGGAAAGTAAGAATTAAGAACAATTAAGGCAAAATCTGTTGGAAAAAGTAACCACAACTGCAGTATATATTACGGCCCAGCAGTGCAGATGTGATTTCCTTTCACGTAGCAGAGTTGCCAATACTTGAAGCAAAATACGCCATTAGTCTCATGTAGAACGGGAATACATTCAGAAAGAGGACACGACAAACATAGCTTCTTAGCTAATTAAAAAAAATGACAGTAAGCAGTTTGACAAATAAATCAAAATTCTACTGGTCTCAGATTACACTGACCCAAAGCAAATGAACTGACAATGATTTAGTGGCATGAATGTTTTATGTAGAATCCCTGCTGTGTCCATAAAATGCTGCTAGTTATGGTCAAAACAAGTTCCTAAAAATGTCAACACTTCTAGGATCTTTTTTTTCTCCTTTTCAGGCTAAAAAGAATACACAGGCAACCGTTTCCCTTATCGATTTGACTATATATATGTTTCTGAGCAGGCATACTAACTGGTGAACTTCAATTTATAACTAACAGCTGCACACAGCATTTAAATCACAAGCAAAATTATCAAAGTAGCTCTTTTTGCAAATTTCTGCTAGCTGTATTCTTTTCCAGCTTGTGTCCAGACTCTGAAGTGTTAGTGCCAGTCTAAAAGATTTGAGATCTTTTGCATGGCAACCTTCAATCAAAGCCTTTGACTTGAAAGGTGCAAAAGACAGTCAGCTTCACCCTCCTGCAATGCACCCAAATAAGCTACGCAAGATGTTCCCAGCTTTAAAACTGCACTTGTGAGCTTGGTATAATTAGGCAGATACACCCCGGTCTCTCCTAATGCAGAAGGACTGCATCCCTGATGCAACACCATAGGGTAGAGCCTATGTAACCACTGCAGCAGGATATTGAAAAGGTTTCTTAATTATAGCTAAGAGAAAAATTTGAACAATATGTGTTTATTATTTATCNTGCAACACCATAGGGTAGAGCCTATGTAACCACTGCAGCAGGATGTTGAAAAGGTTTCTTAATTATAGCTAAGTGAAAAATTTGAACAATATGTGTTTATTATTTATCCCCAAGTAAGGGATCTGTCTCCCTAATTCCTTAGGAAAATGGACAATTTCTTTAGAAAGGTATTCAAGGCAGGAATGTAACGTCATTGTTCTGAATTGTCCCATGGAAGTATCTGGTCTCTTTCATCACTACCCATAAGGGAAACTAAAACCAGGGAGCTGACATTCTCATGCAACCCACCCAGGCCAGCATTAAATTTCGGTAAACCAAATCATTCCACTTTGCTCATGGTATATTTCTTCTGCTGTTTGCAAGTCATCCACAAGTAGTCTGCAAAATTCTCCTGCATATTTATTAATCAGGACATCTATTTGCATCCTGCTTATGTTTCTCTGTAGCTTGCTGCCTTCCTGCTCTGGGCACAGACTTAGTGGATGTCTGGAAGTCCCAGAAAATGGTCACTGTACGTGTCTAGAACAACTCAACTTCTTTGGTATGCATTGCCCAGTGCGCAGTAAGACTGGTGGCTCGTGGGTGTCAGCTATACATTGCACTTGAAATAGGTCTGATGTGTCATACCCGCAGTGTTTGCTATACAGAGGCACTTTTGTGCCTCCAGACAACGTGTGAATGCACAGCCCAACTCATGTCAGACCTAATGCCTTCAGGCGTGCCACTTGCAGCCGTACTTTTTAGATAAAAGCTTTGTAGTTTACACCATTCTGAGGTCATCATACCCACAGCTACCTGATGAATAAGTCACTCAAGAAAAAGAGGTACCAAGAAGAAGGTCATTGGAGGACCAGTTTATAAAGGCCAGTTCTTTACTCTGCTTAAACCACTCCTGGTTGTAACCTGAGAGCAGTCAAATGTCATAGCCCTGAAATAATGCTTCCCTGGGCTGAAATGAATGTGTGAATATCAGCTTAAAATCTGATAGCTACATACACAAAAATTTGATTTACCTGTATTAACCAAAACCATATAAGAAGTTTTACATATTCTGAAATGAATCTTTATGAAAAAGATATTTCTATTGGCCTAATGTTACAAATGATCTTATTTGCAGTGTTTCTGAATGTTTTCATACCTAGGGCTTATTTTAGGGAAAAATCTAGTAGTTTGATTGCCTGAAGGATAAACATACTCTCCATGTTGTGTAGAGGGAAAATCCCTTTCTTGTCTCATGTTGTTTGCTTCAACAGTAATTTTATAGCAGGCTAGTAAGCCGTATGGTGAGCAATGATGGTTTCCAGACACTAGCTAGTAGGAAGCAGAGCTACTAACACTGTTGAAATAGGAGTCTGTTTTTGCTGGCTTTCCTTAAACAAAATTTACAACCTCATTTCTTCCCTTTTTAGGGAAAAAAAAAAGCTGCTTTATATTTCAACCGTGTAACTTTTATTTCAGATTAAAATAAAAACAATAAAATGAGTAAACGGAGAAAATACAAAACCTGTGCCTAAGAGATAGTGAATATCATGTGACTTTGCCAGTAGAAAGTTTCTTTTGAAGTAAAATTACAGAAGAATATGCTGTATTAACTACATCTTCAGACAGGGGTGAGCAGGTCTGAAAACAGCCTCTCAAATTTTGGATATACAACACAGCAACGAAACATGTGACCCCTAAATTCCTTTGAGAAGCTGTTTTCATTCTTTTTAGACATTCCCAGAATGAAGATTATATTGTCTGTCATGCTGGACTTAGCAAGCTTGGCATCCAAGGCCATTGCGGGTGAGGGAATTGGTTAATTACTTTCTTTTCCTATAGTAACTTGCAGAGAAATAATGTTAATTTATTTACTTTTATATTCATAAATTATGCATTTCAAACACTACAGCATTCTCACTGATGGCAAATGAATATGATATTAATATGTTTCATATGATAATTCCCCTCAGACAAGCTAGGGACATCATTTTATGCTTAGATCCACAATTCTTCCAAAACAGATCTGAGTCTTTTTCTTACTATTTATTTATGGTGCAGAAGTGTAAGAGAAAGCTGCCACTTATACATACTTTGCTGGAAGCATGCATAGGTGATGATTTTATTTGAACCTGAGTGAAAATTTTATAGTGGTGTAATCCAGCTGTTCATTTTGCACCCCTAACAAGGAAAAATTATACAATGGCAGATATGCAATGAATTTTTTTACTTAAGGACGCTGAATGAACACAGCCATTTCTGGCTGTTAAAATCTGTAAATAGAAAATCATGGTAAAAGTGATCATTGTTACTGCATTTCATTAATCTGCAACCAAGAAAAAAAAGTCACTTTGTAATGAAAAGCAAAAATCAGGTTCTTCGTAAAGCCTGACATTTTAGGTGAAAGACTTGGAAACACTTTCGAGTGATTTAAAAAAAAACTCATTGGAATTGGTTGTTATTGTGAGTTTATTTTCTTATATTTGCACAAAACTGACCCTCCAATTGTATTGTTACACGGACCATGTATTAATGGAGTGGAGTGGAGTGGAGCACATATCTTAATAAGAGAAGAGTTTAAAAGTGAAGGCAACCAACTCAAAATGTACACCTGAAGTCTGTAAGCAGATCAGGTGGCCTCAGATTCAGGGTAGGCATGAGAAGATGCATGCAAGACTATTTCAAAACAAGCATCTCCAAAAGTATTTCTGGTTTTGGGGGTTTTTTATTACTCTTTTTTTATTTTTTATTTCAAACTCAATAAAATTCAACAAATAAAAGGAATCATCATTGCTTCAGAAGCAATAGTCATAGATGAAATAATAGACAAATCTCATTGTACAATTAAGGAAAATGAAGTTCCACTCCTAATCATTACTGAAGCTGAAGTCTGATTGGACAGAGACTTAGGAAGTCAAATTCTAATCAATAGGGTGTCTTTAAAAATATTCCTAAACCAATTATTTCTTCACTCAGAAAAGAAGGAAATGATAGCACACTGATTTGACAATGATTTGAACTAATTAATCCCTGTTGTACAGTATGGGGGATGCTGCATTCCTAGTGGTGCCTTGTTCTAGAACAAAAATTAAAACAGAAGGTTAAGAGATGCCGAGGCATTTTATATATATATATAAAAAAGAGAGTTAGTATGACTATCCTCAAAAAGTCAAAAAATTCGTTTTGTCCAGGTCTGTAGTTGTTTTTATAAACTCGTGTTATCATACTAATAGAAATACATTGCTTGAATGCAATGGGCTCTGTCATGCACAAGGCTGTACAAAGAGGGCTCTACAAACAGAACAAAAAGTCTTTGGCCAAAAAGCTCACAATTCAGGTACGAGAAGCGAGAGACAGCAGACAGATACAGGGAAGGAGTCAATATAAGCCGCACGTTGAAGCAGTGTCTTAGTGACTGACCATTGCTCACTGCTGTATTTGGCTTCTAGATCAAGGGAGTTCTGAGAAAAGTCTTCAAGAATGTTAACAAGGTGGTTTTGCTGGACTGATGGACAGGTCTTCCCAAGCATGAGGAAAAGCAGTGAAGAAGGCAAGAAAGTGTTTGTTAAGGTGATAGAAGGGGTAGTGGAGGCCAGCCACTAGGAGAAGTTAGTGCAGGAGTCAACCTTTCAATGTTGAATAAGTGAAGTGGTTTGGAGAAGCTGGATTAACACACAGCTTGTGGAAACATGAAACTTCCATTTGACATGACCCAGGAGGCAAAGCCAATGAAGGGTGCTCAGAAGTAGCATGGGAGGAAGACCACCGTGGTTAAAGGGGTAGGAAAATGGATGGGCATGAGAAGGACAACACAACACTGCATTTGTTGTGCCCACCATAAGGCTTCACACTTGTGTCATCGAGTGAAGCCATGGAAGAGACCTTCAGATGTGTGTGTATCTAGGATGCTGCAGATAAACTCTGGGAAGTCTCTAACACTTTTACACTCCTTTTGACGTCATAGCATCTCCACTGATGGCATTCTAACACTGCAATGTCCACCTTGACAATTTTTTACCAAAGTCTTCTGTAATGCTGCATAGAGTTACGGGAGAACACTAAGTAACCACTGCATTTCCCAGATATATTCTTATTTTTCTGACAGTGAGAACATTCAGCTCAATATGGTTTACGCAACTACATCATTTGTAAAATCATAACCCTTTATAAAAAATAGTGAGGTCTTTTGGACTGAAAAGCATCACTGAAAGCCCTGAAACCGGTAGGTATATGCTTAACTTCAATCACATAAGTAACTACAGTCAATAACAAAAATGCTGTCTGTATCCACAGGTATCTGAGGTGTTACTACTGGGCGGTTCGTACTTTAATCACCATCGGTGGCCTTCCAGAACCACAAACTCTGTTTGAGATAGTTTTTCAACTCCTGAATTTTTTCTTGGGTGTCTTTGTCTTCTCCAGCTTAATTGGTCAGGTACATCAAAAAATCAATAACTAGATACGTTCAAATTACTGTAATGTAGCGATAATATATTCAACTTAATGGGGTTTAGTTCTGGGAAAAAGTTTAGCTTCCATCTGAATGTCTGTCTATTTAACTGTCATCCACACTTATTATTCTGACAAATACATGTGTTTAATCAGTTCCCAGTTTTGTAGCCCTTTTGTACACAAGCTGATTTAAAGCCAAGACCCTGCAGGACATGGATGATTCTTGAAATTATGTATAATTCCTTTTTTCTTCCTCACAGCCAAGGAGACAGTTCCTGACATTCACATTATACTGTTAAATCTGATATAAAAATTGTAATTGTGGGTATGATATTAATATGTACAAATTATTGAATGTCACACTCGATACTACTGCCAATACAATGCTGTTAACAGAAATTCCATGATTTTTCTCAAACTAGAATTCTGCCCTCTTCCATAAATCACAATATATTTGTTAACCTGAAAAATAACTGTTTTCTAGTTCGTTTGGTTCTCTTTGGCAGGAGGAAAAAAAAAGCACAGCAAATCGGTTATATTTCCAAATGAATATAACTGAAATATTTCTGGCTTGTAACTATTAAACTTGGGCTTTAGATACATAGGTTTTAAAATACCTTGCCTACAGAAAAAAAAATGCCATAGTTGCTATGTGAGACTGTGTCTTATCAGATTCCTGTAGAAATCATTCCAGACCTTTTGATTTGTACGTGCTCGTTATTGGAAGAATTATTATGAAAAAAATAAAGATGAAAACTGAAATTTAATTTTTATTTTGGATACAGGATTTGAAAATTTCAATCAAACAGTGAAAAATTGCATATGTCTCTTGCTGTTTAGAAGCGCAAGAAGAGATAACTATCACGAAACAGGCTCTTGTCTACAGGATTTAAAATTCATCCATAAACAGAAATTACCAACAATAAAACAAAGTATTTCATATAAAATATTCTTCTAGAAAACTGTTGAATTCAAGTATATTGGATTAAACTTCAGAGTGTGCATATTTATAATTTTTTCCTAAATTGATATAACTGTCAATGAAAGCACCATTCCCCAAGAAGATTCTGCAGATTAGTCTTTATAACCAGTATAATCATTTGCAGACTCAAACCTTAAATCTTACCACACAAACAGCTTCACTGCAGTTTGTTATAATTCCTGTTTACAAAGAGCTCTTAAAATTACTGAGTTATTCCTGGTTTAGCACACTTGCCTAAAAATTGTTATTCCTACTGCAATCAATTGCATCTCTGTAATAAAAAGCAGAATTCAGCCCACTGGCACACTAATCCTTGGCCACTGCAATATGAAGCCATTCTCCTAAAAATATGTCTAAATAGTTATGTTTTTGAAGAAGGAGTATCTATAAACATTAACTCATCCACTTTCTGAAACCTAAATTACATTTGGGTTGGAATGTTAAATGATGTTCCTGCACTAAAATCTTCAAGGTCACCTTTTTAGGTGCATTTTTAGGACTGGTCTAGATTCTCTTAACTATTTAAACAGCAGCAGGATCTTAATTCTAGTGGTGCCAGCTGATGTTATTAGAGAAATTTATAGCCCAGTTTCCTTCGCTCCTGACTTGCGTTGCACACCAAATGCAAAATAGCTTTATTATGGATTTTTAAGAAAAGCCTTATCTGTATTTTTCATCCATGTCCAGAAATATGAGACAGAAGAATAAACTAAAACCCACAAATGATTCCTTTAAAATCACAAATATAGACTAAATATAGACTTTCCAACACAATTAGATTAAATCTGTAATGCTTCTGAAAAAGCAGATGCAGCACCTATTCAAAACATGCAGCTGAATGTATAATTAATCAGTGATTTTGCAAACAAGTTTTTTATTCTTTTCATGCGTTGTTGACAAGCTATTCAAATCAAGTCTATTTTTGCTGAAATGTGTAGTAACAACCAGTGATGTTTGCAGATGAGAGATGTAATTGGAGCAGCTACTGCAGGACAGAACTACTACCGTTCCTCTATGGACAACACTGTCTCCTATATGAACACTTATTCTATTCCAAAAGTGGTCCAAAATCGTGTTCGAACCTGGTATGAATACACATGGGACTCTCAGGGAATGTTGGGTAAGGCTTTCCAATTCCAGTTACGTAGTAACTCCAAGTGAGAGTGGCTGTATAGATACAGATAGAGGGTGAAATTCACATTTCTCATTTTCTGCATTGCATGCGAGGAGCGAGAGGAGGATGTTCACTTTACTTTGGAAAAGAAAAAACTCTTTACTTTAGAAAAGAAAAAGCAACATGACGCTTACTACTTCATAAATTCTCTTAATTTATATAATGTTCTGCTTATAACTTTAGACAGGATGTGTAACTTAAAAGACAAAAGCATATTAGCAGCTTCCTCATTTGAAATCACAATAGTTCCATTAAGTTATTTATCTCCACAATGCTCATTTTTATGGACATTCTTTCATTCTTCCTTTATATTTTCTAACAGAGTTTGTTGGTTTTTTTCCTTTTGCAGATGAATCGGAATTACTGGAGCAGATGCCAACCAAAATGCAATTAGCCATTGCAATTGATGTGAACTTTGCCATTGTCAATAAAGTTGACTTATTCAAAGCAAGTAGTTTTACAGGAGAATGCAGAAATGTGTGGTATTCCTGACAGAGAAACCATGTATAGTGCATCTTGCAACACTTAAGAACATGTTTGTTAATATGCAAGGCAAAACAGGTCTAAAAAATATTTCACTCAATGGAGACACGTCAAGACAAAGCCAAGTGCCTGCCTTTGAATTTTTTTGTGTCAAAGCAGAGATTTTAAAAAAAGGCACAGTCTTCTTGTGTCGCTATATTAACGCTGATGTTATAGACAGACTATAAGTGATTTCAGAGTATAACTAATCTCAAGTCATACATAGAAGATTGTAATTTTTAATACAGTCCACCTTGCCTTGCTGAATGCTGCCTAGCACTGCCTGAGAGATCACTAATGCTGTGTGTTCCGGTAACATAACTTTGATGTAGTGAATGCTACTTTTTAGTAACTTTTTGTGCATAGGAGCTTTGTCTTTGTTATCATGGTAGTTTTCCAGAGATACAATTTAAATGTAGTACTAAAAGTTGAAGTTTTGACAACAAAACCAAGGAGACACTGCATTTTCAGTAGTAGTCTTGACATACAGTAACCTTAACACTAATTTTTTTGTTAGGAAAATGGCAAAAACATCACAATATCTCTGTGTAAACACTACATTCTGCATGGTTTCTGCCACATTTGCTGAAGACATGGAATTCATAGATTCATACTAACACTTGACATGATCCGGTGTTTTTTTTCCCCTGGATTAGTAAAAAAAAATCACATAAGAGACCCATAAAGCTGTGAATATAGCACTAACTGAGCTTCCACAGCAAATTTAGATGTACAGAAGCTTACTTTGCAAAAAGTGAAGAGATGTTCAACCCAACGGGAACTTTATAAGTATCTGAAATGACAATCCTTTCAGTCTTTTCTCTGCTCTAAAAGCTGATCTTTATGATGTTTTGAGTTTGCATTCTACTTATGAATCCCTGGAGCATTCATGTGTTGTTGGGTTTTGCTGCCCAGTGTAAGCACTAACAATCACATGTGTTACTAAATTAATAGAGCAATCAATTCTAACTATTTCAACAGGGGTGCGATACCCAGATGATATATGACATGCTGCTAAGGTTGAAATCCATTGTGTATTTACCTGGTGACTTTGTCTGCAAAAAGGTGAGCGTTGTTTTCTCTTTCAAAGAATAATTATAGTATGTGTTTTAGAAAAAGAGTTCAGATATCGGTCAGCAGTGTCCTTTAAATAAAATTAATCCTGAGTGAACTGGATAGCATAAAAGTAATTAAGGTACGCTGTGTAATAATAACAAAACTGCTCTCATGTTTCAACGTAGAACAAGACAATATGGATTTTATTACTTATATTATCAAACATAAAATTACAGTAATATGGGAAAGTAGTTAATGTAAATATGGCTTATCTAATGATACATCATGAAGTTTTAATACTTAAAATGGAGCTAGCTTTATTTTTTATACATATATACACACAAACCTAGCCCACAGATCTCAATCTGTGATGCTTTTCACGTGCTTCATTTTTGTATTCTGAAACTCTTAAGTGGAATTAACAAAGAATGTAGAAAATACCCTGCATCCCATACCACTCCTTACAGCAGGATATGATCTTGCTCCACTCTCACTCACAGCTTCGAGCCACCTCCAGACTTCCAGCTGAGTGCTGTCACACTGTCCCTTAGCAAAGCAGACTATCTTCTCTTAGCATTTTGGCTCAGACGTTGTTACAGTGATACAGGTAGACAGCTCGCCTCCTGACCAGGTGAGCCCAAGTCTCTTTTCAGAAGGCATGTAAACATACCTATTGTTGGATGTAATTAAAGCATGTGCAGGGTGAACCATCTGTACTGTTACTGTTTTGGCAATTGACCCACAGTTCATACCCCACCCAGAAGTGACCATCAGAACCCCTTAACTTGTCTTTAGCAGTTCTGGTCCAGCATGTTCGCTAAGGTCCTGCTTCCTCCAAGAGTTAAGCATTGGATCCTCTTTCCGAATGCTGAGTTAGTCCCACTGACTCCACAGTGTAGGAAATTAAACATTTGTGAATGCACCGAAGGATCAGGTGTGTCCCTTCAAAGACCAATCCCAGAATTACTGTCAGCTAAGGAAGGGTGGAAGAATAGTTTGGTATGTTTGCTTGTACAGCATGAAAGGGCCTTAGACTGTGGCTGGGACTCTCCCACAACAGAGGCAATAAATGACAGTAACAGATTCAAGGTCTTGATACTGCAAACACAAACAGTTCTCAACAAGGATGGATTATGAGAAATGGAAGTATCCATTTATTCCAGCTTGATTCAGAGCTAAAAGACATCTCACTTGTATAGATCTATGTCGCCAACAACCATAGTAGTCCTATTAATGCTGTAACACGTAGTAGGGAATGAAAACCTACTGGAACTACCTCCTCCTTGGATGTATGTTGGCCTCATCTTACTTTACCGAGGAGGCTCCGACATGCAGGCTTAGAGGCGCAAGAGGAGGGATAGGAAGTGCAAGCCCAATGTTTGCAGTTCTGGCTTTGTTGCTGTTGCTTTTTCACTTTTAAAATGAAATTGTTGCTTTTCCTCAATTACTCCGGGTACACATATGGAAAAATATTTATTTGCCTGTCTTACTGAGTTGTTGTGAACACTGTTACGGCCATGTTTGTGAATTCCGTTATATTACTCCAGTTTGCCTACTTTTTGTTGTATAAACTGTCATGCTTTGAATCTTAGTAGATGATGTGGAGGATAATAAATAAACTAATACTCTCTTTTAAACCATCCAGTGACTCACATAAAAGTAGACAAAGTTTTGAATGATTATTTATTCTTATTTTCCTTTTAAATTAGGTAAGCGATGATCAGAAATAATAGTGTAAAAACTGAAGCTTTTCAGACCGTGAAGCATAGGGTTTTTGCACTTTTGTTATTAATTATGCTGCTGAAGTATTTCATTTTCCATCAGAACAGCTGATGGAAATGACAGCTACAATCCTGATTGTTATCTAGCCTTCTTTTTCCAAGCTGGCCTAGATAGTCTTAGTCCTGTTCAAATATTGTCCCACATCAAAATTATATCTGCCAGAGTCAGTCCTTGTGCTTGTGCTCAGTGCTCGGAAAAGTAGCACGAGCATTTTTTTCTCCATAATACAGGTAAACCCGTGTAGAAGAAAGGGGAAAGATATTTAAAGAAGAGTTTGTCAGATTATTCTAACAAAAACACACCGCCCTGCTAAAACATGAGATCTTTATGTATTTGTGTTCCCAGGGAGAGATTGGCAGAGAGATGTACATCATCAAACAGGGTGAAGTTCAAGTCCTTGGAGGCCCTGATGGTACAAAAGTTCTGGTTACACTCAGAGCAGGAGCTGTGTTTGGGGAGATCAGGTAGGTCCATTGCTATTTTTAACACTTTCTTTAGAACTGATCAAATAAATAATCAATGGTTGTTTAACTTCTCTGTGGCAAGCATGACAGCTACCACAGGAGGCTAGAAAGTTGGCAGGATCAACGAAAAGGACACTGAGCAAGGAGGTGCAGGTCAGGAAAGGACAATCTAAGTGAAGCATCAGAGACTAATCTGGCAAGATCTGAGACCGGTGTTTTGGGCAATGTAGACAGAGATATACAGCCGGATTTCTCCTTCAGCACTTAAAAGATTTAACACATCTTCCTGTTCTGAGGTCTGCAATACAGCAGGAGAAAATGCATTTTCTTGGCTGTATAGTAAGACTAGGTGCCCTTACACAGCACATGGTAAAAATGATGATTAATTTCCAACAAAGGAGATAAAAAATCTAAAATAGCAAATAAGGCTGGTTTATTTAGAAGCTGAAGTAGGGATTAAGTTGCCAAAAATCAGGCATCCACATTTGAGCATGTATTTGTTTAAGAGCATACAAAACAAGAAAAAGGCTGACAGACCAGATTTTTGCGTGCGAGTTTATCTGGATGAGAAAATTTTTCTCAGGTAGGTAGAAATTTTTTTAATATTCTCCATGTGGTTGCTATGCGAAATCCATTAACTCTTATGTGCCATGTTCCCCTATTAGACAACAAAGTACTAGATTTTAGGCGCTGCATCCCCTGCTGAGGTTGGCTTGAGGAAAAGTAATAAAATACATGTGCTGCTGCATGTGATAAACTGGATTCTTGATTTCTTCCAACTGCCTTCCTGTTATTGTTAATCCTCTTGCTGGTAGCTTTAATCTGCCTTTTGAAAAGTCATAATCAGCTCTGTGCCAGGTTTACATTTATCTTCCACTTGTGTCTCCCTTTGTGGTAGGGGAAACATTCCCATTTATCCAGTGACTTGCATACAGAACTTTCTTAGACCTCAAGTGGAAAACACCTGATACATCCCATAGATACAGACCTTTTTCACTGAGTGAGAAAGTGAAATTATATCAGTTCTTTGAGAGAAGGTTATTCGAAACGCATTTCTCTGTGTGACAAGATAATACCTGAGCAAAGCCTCACAAAAAAAAAAAAAGAGCTGTATTGTAAGTTATGTGGAAAGGCTGAGAATGCACTGGTTTTCAGTAAGGGCTGCATACTGAAAAGATAAAAGAAAAAGCTACAGTAGCCCACATATGTAACACGCACACAGGTTTCAATTATTTATTAGTCTTGCATTTGCAGCAAGGACTTTATTTTTTAAACTGAGAAACGATAATGATTGGTTTTAAAACAAGGAAGGGATTTTCAAACTTTTGATCTAATACAGGTGAGCACTTGTTTCCATGTGAGAACTACACAACGACTTTTAAAGATTAATTTCCCAATCTGTGTTACTCTTCACATAATTGCCAATATGGCCAGTAAAACCCTCAGCAATGCTGTAACTCTGCACTTCCAGTCTTTTTTTATTCATCATTGACCTACTGCAGCAGCATACCCGTTCAGACACACACAATTTGCATATAAATGTCAGGCAGTGCATAAACTTGAGGAGAAAATACAGAGCAACTGGCAGACATCTCCAAAACTGAAGAAAAGCAAAGACATGAAGCACTAGCTGTATCGGCAGAGATTTATCCTCTTCCTTGTGGCAAAGTGTTAGAAAATAATGAGTTTGTATAGCGCCTGTCTATACAAGTTTTGTCAAGGTCTTCTGAATACCATATAGCAGAAGCAAATGAAAAAAAAATATTCTTTAATGGATGAAATACTGCTTCATTTAGCACATCCAAGTTTTCCCCCCAGTATTCATAGCGTGGTTATCACCCGATATCAGACTGATTTCCCTCCGACTTCTGATTGAAGATTTGTTTAAAGAAATATGTCAGGTTCATTCCAAGTGATTTAACCGCATGATATATAAGACAATTGCTATTCTTTGTTCAAAATGTATGTAAATGATGCTTAAAAAGTCTCTAAGGGCAAATGAGTTGAAGGAAACAAAAACTGTTTATTTCAAAAAATTTCCCTGAATTATACTGGAAGGCCAATGCAAGACTAATGATCAAGCCAGCCCTTTGCCAATTTCATCCTTGAAAATTATTACAGAAACAGATTAAGTAATAGGAGTTGCCTTCCAATTAACATCTTAGCCTCATTACTGCTTTCCTGTATAGATAATATCAGTTTGGGGAAGCAAAATAATCTCGAAATCAGAGGCAAACAGATTGCTGCCTTAATGAGAGCCTGTCTGCACTGACAATTGAGAGAGAGAGAAATTCAACTATAACACGACACTTCATTAGCCCAGAGAAATTTACGCTTTAAGCCAGATGTCCTCATTCATCCATTTACTGATATTCCACTAGAACAATTTCCTATCAGAAAATGGTAATTCTGGAAAAACTAAAACATTTCTCCGTTATACGTAAATTTTTGACAGGAAGATCTCTAAATGTTTGGTCTCAGCTTTAGCCTTTCAGCTGTTTTGTAACTTTTAACTTTTATTTAAAAAAAATCAAAACTAAATGGAGCATTTAGCTTTGTGAAAGATTACATTTTCCACTTTGGCTCAGGATTTCCCATGAAGCGGCAGCTGCTGCTTTTCAATGAGCTCTGCCCTTTGGTGTTTGACATCCCGCTCAGAAGCAAGATCCAGACCTATTTCCCTTTCCTGACTTACCAGTTCTCTCCATATGCACATAGGTGCTGAGCTGAGCCGCCACAACCCTGCACACTCAGCTGATATGCACGCCATCCCCTGGATCAATTTGTTAGTTTCAACGAACAGCAGCTTNAAAAAAAAAGATAAGCTGAGTCATCACTTGGTTAACTTTGTACCTCTAAATTAAATTTGCTAGCATAAGAATTCAAAAGTTATCATCTCATACTAATATTACAGCAGTTCAGGCTAACAACTGGAGTAAAAAATGAAAGGCAAAAAAGAAAATTTCTCTATTAATATAGATATTAAAGTACTAAGAACCATTGCAAGTCAAATTTAGTTAATTTTTAAAAATTGGTCTATCACGTAACTTTTAGCGCGCTAGCCAAAACAGATTCAGGCATGACGTCCATGATGCTGTCCTTAGTCATCCTGTTTGAGCAAGGACTGCCTTGCTTGTAAAATTCACCTCACATCATCACCATAATGAAAAATCTGATCTTTTTAGTCCTCGTCTGCCTCGATAAAATGAGCTTTCTCTTAGGAAAGCCTGAAAATGATTGTTCAATGACTTGTTGAGAAGTGATTCATCGGAACTCAAAAGCTGTTTGTAATTTTCTTTAGCTGCTTTTCCTATTGTGCAAATAGTTTTATTCTGTCTGAGGAATTCTACTGAATTGTTTAAAAAGAAGACGATACACTGCATTTTCAGCTTGAATTCATATATTGATTGCTATCTTGGGTTGCAGAAAAACTGTGTGTGTGTAAAAATAGCCTCGCACACACAGCTGCAGAGATCTCATACTATCCTTTATAAATCAAATATAATAGTTTATCTGTATGATCTAATATTTATAAATATATTCTGTAAATATATTTAAACAAAATATTTATATATCCATGATTAATATTTTGGATAAGTATTAATTCATGTTTTATGGGGTCCAGACTATCCTTTATTAGTAACTTTTAAATTTAGGCTTTACTAAATATTCTCTAAAAATACAAACTCACTGGGAAACATTTAAGGGACAAATTTTTAGGGTGGATCTCCTTGAATACAGTGATAAAGCATTTTTAGTATTAAGAACAAAATGCAACTTCTCTTGCTTATCACCACAGCTGAGAAGTGAAGTCTTTTCATTTCATTTGCTTAATGCAAGATGAAAAATTGAATTTTTATTTGTATAACATCTAATTTTTATGTGGATATCCTAATTGCTGCTTGCTAAAGTGGTCTCACGCCTTACTTTCAAAACAAAATAGCCTTCTTTTTCTGGCAGACACATTTGTAACTGTCAGCTTAAAAGACCTTCCTAATCCATATCATTCAACTTGCCAACATTCAAACATGAGACGCGGTATGTGAGAAAACTGAAAACCAGAGTCCCACAGAAGTTATTCACTCAGGAAAATTAAATTTCTTGGAGAATCATTCATTCACTGTAAATAATTTTTTCAATAATAACGGACTTGTGCTGCTCTACTTCTGATGTTAAACATTTTCAATGATAAAATTGAGGAAATGCCAAGTTCACATGAAGACTAAAACAAATGCAGTCCTTGCAGCAGGTGTCTTTTGGGAGAAATGTCTTCATCTAGCCAGACCTTTCACAGCCCTTAGCATCTACATACTCCTGAGCAGTAGTGACAATTTGCCTTCCTGAGGCAAGAATTTATTTCTAATCCCAACTGCAAAGGGCCTGGCCTTTACAGAACATCAGACAGAACAGTTGGGTACGTAAGTGAGCTTTACGATGACTTCAACGGAGAACCACCAGCAAAGAGATTGCTTACTAGGGCAAGTAACGATGTGACTGACAATGTTTATTTTCGTTCCAGCCTATTAGCTGCAGGTGGAGGAAATCGAAGGACTGCCAACGTGGTGGCTCATGGTTTTGCCAACCTTTTCATTCTGGACAAGAAAACACTCAATGAAATCTTGGTGCACTATCCTGACTCAGAAAAACTTCTCATGAAGAAAGCAAAGTATGTGCTGGTAACAGTTTTTAAATCTCATTATTTAGCTGCAGAATGGACAGTTGTGGCTTCTGGACAGATCTGTGCTCCTTTCTTGGAAGAGTAACAGATGCAAACACATTTGTTTCTAGAGGTCAGGTTTGTCTGGTAGTATTTAGTGGAGGCCATGGTCTCGGCAGGGATTCCAAGGTTTGTGGAAATGTGGTAAGTAGAATGAAACTCTGAATGTAGTTGCCTTCTGCATTGTATTTAAGGTAACAAAATAAATAGGAGATAGAGATGCGTATCAGGACTCCTTACATAGTCCAGAAAGAAACTGCAGCACAGATGTCAGTTAAGGATTACGTTTCCAAAGATGCAATTCTACAGACAGGTTTCAATGCACCCACAGACTTGTATGCATTTCCGAAATCTGCAGCAGTAGTTAGGAATGGATTTAAAGTAAGGCCCAAAAAGATGGAAGTACGCAGATTTGAAAGGTGTGAATTTTGTTCAAAGGGATTCTGAAGTAGGATTTCAAACCTAAACTGCTTTTCGTCTTGCTTTGGCTGTAGCTTGCTAGGATCACCATTTCCCTAGTTTTTAAAGGGCAAAATATTGTCAGATTTTGTCATAAAATTATTACAAAATGAGTACCCTACTACCTTATAAAAGATCAAAATACATGAAACAGTTTGTCATTATTAGCATACTTCAGCAATCTTATTGCTCTCAGCTGTTGCCTTGCATTGGTATCAAGGGTTGGAAGGTTGCTCCTAGACTTGACATTCCACCAGAGAGGATTAAATATAGCACATGAGTGACATTTTGTTCCATGGAAGTGTTAGCAGATGGTTGTATTCTGCATGTTTCAACAGCCCTGGTTATCAAATGACTGCATCTTCAGAATCACTGTGTCCCTGAGGAGCAAGGAACCTAGACACAGAATGGGCCAATTACCCACTTTTCAAAACCAGCATCAACAGGTAGAAATGTGGAACAAATCCACTGACTGGTGGTCCCCCACAGTTACCCTTCCTGACTTGTCTCCAGCTTCTTTTTCTGAACAGTTGTATGACCACGATTACTTGTTATTCCTGTCTTTCTGTCCTGCACTACCTTCTTCTGCTCTCTTGCCCACCCTAATCATATCTTGCCAAGCCATGAAATTCTGATTCCGTCAGATAGCTTTTCTCAATTGCAGTAGGTGAATAATCATCCACTCTTCATATCTGCGTTCCCATTTGGGCCCAAAGCCCTTTCTAGATATCAGACCAGATACAGGATATCCTGGCTCATTTTAAAGCTACGCAGTACCTGCCCCGTGCTGGAGCCTATGTATGCTGCTCACCTGTCTAGGCGTCTACTAATTCTTCCAAAACTCCTGTGTTCTATGCATGGTCAGCCGCGTCTCTAGAAAAACAAGGCACCAACAGATTTGTGCACTGTTTTGATAAAGATTCCAGTTATGTTCAGTTTTGGAATCAAGTTATCAGTTGCTGTGCCCTGGAAGGTCCTCTGTGGGATGTTGGCCATCCCACACCTTTAAAGGGCTCCTTGAAATAAAGGAGTTATTCAAGCAAGAAATTTGTTCTTATATCACCTGCCTTATAGTCACTGTACGGTCTTTACATAATAAACCCATGCGAGCAGCTGAAATGTACTTTTTAAAGTCATGACAACAAAACTTAAAAAAAAAGTTAAATCTTCCCTTCTAAAATTCCCAAAATTACGAAGTACCAGATGCTGGAGAAAATTATAATAATATGGAATTTACTGTATTTCGGACTGCAAGGATAGTCCTCATTCATAAAAAGCCTTAAGTCAGGGCTTTTGCAAGGATGGAAAAGTTGCCTTGAAAACTGTACAGTAACCTCATAGCAACCGGAAGCATGGGAACCCTCTGCTTTTCACTGGTTCCATCTATCTTGGAACTGGCATCTCATCATTCATTCTCATTTCTTCTCGTTATGGTTGCAAATCAGTACAGCTACAGAAGGGTGTGAAAATCTAGTCTGCCACATGACTGGCAGTAATTTTTATATCTTCAGGGTATCTTCTTCTGAAGACAACCAAAAATAAGTACCACTGTCTAACCTGACCTATGAGAGATGAGCCATGCTGAGTTAGTTTGGTAAAACATTACTTCCACAAGCATCAGCTGGACTCCAAATTGAGCAGTAAACATTCTCTGAATTTGCATCCAGAAGGCCACGTGAGAGACTTCCACCTTAGGTATGAGGCATCCGTCCCCCTCCACACTACTTCTCACCTTGTAAAATTCTCATCTGCTTTGCAACACCTTAATTTGAGCCTACACTTATTTATTCTCCAGGGTATAGGTAAGCAACTGGCTGCTCAAGGCTTGGATGGGCGTACGCTTTGCTGTGTAAAAAGCTGGCTGGCTGGCCAGGCCCAAAGAGCTGTGGTGAATGGAGCTAAATCCAGTTGGTGGCCGGTCACAAGTGCTGTTCCCCAGGGCTCAGTATTGGACCCAGTTCTGTTTAGTATCTTTATCAATGATCTGGATGAGGGGATCGAGTGCACCCTCAGTAAGTTTGCAGATGACACCAAGTTGGGCAGGAGTGTTGATCTGCTTGATGGCAGAAAGGCTCTACAGAGGGATCTGGACAGGCTGGACCGATGGGCTGAGGTCAGTGGTGTGATGTTCAACAAGACACAGTGCTGGGTCACAACAACCCCATGCAGCTCTACAGGCGTGGGGAAGAGTGGCTGGAAAGGAGGAGGAAAAGTGGAGGAAAAGGACCTGGGGGTGTTGGTTGACAGCTGGCTGAATATGAGCCAGCAGTATGCCCAGGTGGCCAAGAAGGCCAAAGGCATCCTGGCTTGTATGAGAAATAGCATGGCCAGCAGGACTCGGGAAGTGATCGTCCCCCTGTACTCGGCACTGGTGAGACCCTGCTCGAGTACTGTGTTCAGTTTTGGGCCCCTCACTACAAGACAGACATAGAGGTGCTGGAGTGTGTCCAGAGAAGGGCAACGAAGCTGGTGAACAGCCTGGAGCAGAACTCTCATGAGGAACGACTGAAGGAACTGGGGTTGTTTAGCCTGGAGAAAAGGAGGCTGAGGGGAGACCTCTACAACTACCTGAAAGGAGGTTGGAATGAGGTGGGGGGTGGTCTCTTCTCCCAACTAACAGGTGATGGGACAAGAGGAAATGGTCTCAAGTTGCATTTCGGGAGGTTTAGATTGGATATTAGGAAAAATTTCTTCAACAAAAAAGTTGTTGAGCATTGGAACAGGCTGCCCAGGGAAGTGGCTGAGTCACCATCCCTGGAGGTACTTAAAAGATGTGCAGATGTGACGCTTAGGGACATGGTTTAGTGCTGGGCTCTGCAGTGCTAGGTTAAGAGTTGGACTCGATGATCTTAAAGCTCCTTTCCAACCTAAATGATTCTATGATTCTAACTCCAAATTAGGACAATAGCCTCCAGCTCTACCAGAGCCTAGGGTAAAACCCTTACCTTTTCCAGCTTTCTCTTGCCACTGGAGCTGGGAAAAAAAAAAAAAAAAAAAAGTTGCTGCAAAAATTGCTACGTTTTCATCCATGAATGTGATATTTTAGCTTTGCAGAAACTTTGCTCAGTTTCACAGCACTGATTTGTGTTCTCATTACTTCCTGTCTGCAGGGTGCTGCTGAAGGAGAAGGGGAAACCTGCTCCAGGACCACCAGTACAACAAACACGGGGCTTGGCCAGTCTGTTTGGGCAGAAACAGGAAACTCCGAAGTTGTTTAAGGCGATTGGAGGCAGAGGAAAAGAAGGCCTTGCTAAGCTGCTCCAGCTGAAGAGAGAACAAGACATTCAGGTAATGCCACAGAAAACAGAGTCAATAATTCCAGGTGCTGAAGAAGGAAACAGGAAAGATACTGGAAGGGCCTGGGCAAACAGAGTAAATGAAAATGTAGCCTTACTGCAATCAATGGCAAAAACTCCCAGTACCTAAGATATAATCACTCTACCTAATCTCTGTAAACACTAATTCTGAAATTTGGCTCAAATGTCCCTGGAATTGGACTCTATGCAGAGCAGAGAAAACAAAACCAAAGAAAAAACAAGGCAAAAAACAAGCAAACAAAAATCCTGAAAGAAAGTAAGGATAAAACAGACTTTAGAAAGACCCTAAGGGCATCTGATCTTCTGATTTTATGTAAACAACAGTAAATACAGAAATATCCTAACACAGTAATCTGATCCAGCTGACTCAAGCCACGGTGAACTTTCCAATTCAAAGTCAGATCTTCGGTTATCACAAATCCTGAAGACAAAATGTAAAGTTTAGCCCACACAGCTAAAACTGATTAAACCTCTAATATATGGCACTTAGGTGAAAACTGTTATTCTAGTTGATGAAAAATAATTCCCACATTATACTGTGTTCTGAGAAATGTTAATGTTAATAAGAACCCACTCAGTTCTACATATTTACCCAAAGGTGGCAGAATTCTTTTCTGTCTTTATAGCTGAACTGGCAGTGGTTTTATTTAGTTTTTTAAGTTAAATAGAGAACTTTGGTTACACAAATGACTACAACACTATGATTGGAGCAGAAACATTGCTCAATTTAATGTGTATTTGTGAACTTAATAGCAAATAGGCTTGGCCAAGGAACTGGGGCACTGGGCAGTATGTCAACATCTACGTAAGTCTTTCTTTTCTTTGTAAGTACATAAAGGAAGGCAAGAGCTAAGGAAGGGTTGTGTGCCCCAAAACGTGCCTGTTTCATCCTGCTGTATTAATAAGAAGTAGACACTATCACTATCCACAAGCTTTTCCTAGGTTTTATGTTGACATTCTGATTCGGAAATTGCATTTTTCATTTAGAAACCGGTTTTTAGCATCTAAATAAAAATTTACGTATGTTGCATACTATTAATCACAGTATCCATGCTGTGCCTTTCTGTGCATATACGGAATAGAACTGCTTCCTGAATTTCTTCTGCAGCATGGGAAAACATTTAACTTCTTGTTTCCAGGAAACTCAAGCTGAAGCAGAGAATAAGCCTGAAGAGGAGAAGCAGCCCGTGGAGCCCCCAGCCTCATCTGCACCCCCTGCACAAAAGGAAGAGCCGGATGCAGACACTAAGCCTAAACCACCAGCAGTTATGCACAGAGGAACCACTAATGAGTCTCTGATCATTACTATGTCTCCATCCCCCAAAGCAGGAGAAGGAGAGATCCTTAAAGTTGAAGTTAAAGAGAAAAAAAAGAAATAGATGGTACTTTGGGCTGTGGCCCCATTGTTGTCTTGCTGAATACAGAGGGCTACTGTGACTTTGCTTTTGGGTACAAAAGATTACAAGTAGAGACTACTCAAGAGAAAAATATACCCCAACTCCTCCTCTTCTCTTCCTCCTCTCCCGAGACAACTGGACAAATTATATACTTACCTCTTAACCTTGAGCCTGAAGAGAAAACTTCTGGCGTAATAGGAATTAGAGCTCAGACTGTATTTCACTTGTTTCTTGTTTGATCCATGCTCCCCCTTATGTCTTACTCTGTCTTGTTCCTGCTTCTTTTCTTCCCTCTCCTGTTTATCCTCGCTTTCTTATTGCTGTTCCTGTTGCTCAGTTTACTCTTCATTTTTGTATGCCTTCTTTTCTATTTTCTTTTCTGGTTTCCCATAGTTATCCTTTTTCTTGTTACTGCCCTACTGTTGCTGAGGGTACTTACGTTTCTCTCGATCCTTCTCTCTCCTCCCTTCCTACTTCTAATCAGTGACCTGCTTTTGTGACCAGGGTGGCTCAGTGCAGAAAGCTGTGATGCTGTGTGTTGGCACGTTTTAGCTTGGGACAGAGGGCTACAAAACAAAACCATCGTCAAAAGATAAAATCACAAAATACACAAGGGGGAAGCAGATTGCAGAATTATTGCCAGCCTTTTGAAAGCACGAGCACCTGCTCCAGTTGTCTTTGGTGAATAAACACGGTAAAGACTTAGATATTCCCCCTCCACCCCCAGGGGGGACCTTTAACTTTGGGTTACAGCTTTACACGTTTGATCTTCTCAAGGGGCTGGGCATTAATAATGCTCTCTGAAGAGCAAGCAGTTGATACTGGCTAACTTTTTGAAGAACCTTGGTATCTAAACTAGCCGCTTCAAAAATAAAGGGTATTTTACAAAAAGCAGGATTTACACTTTCTGGCTCTGCGATGCATAGTTTCAACCAATGCCCCTGTTGTTCACCTCCACCACAGACCTCGACTGATGGTGCAAAGCGAGCCCTGTGCCTTACCGGCACTGAGCTACATCGTACCCGTGACCTAAAGAAAGCCCTTTATGAGCACCAGAGCTGAGACGGCTACAGCTGTTGAACAAGGAGCTCCCACACTGTCAACCTTCTGCATAGACTCATCACAGGAAGGCATGCAATACTAAACAAAAGGCTGAAGCTGTGTTTTAAACTTATCAATTGCTTTTTTCTCTTCCATGGGTTTGCGTCTCCTTTCTCTCCCTCTATCCACTTTCAGTCCCCACTGGATGAACAGTTTTGGGAACTAGAACTGTTACACAGAGGCCAAGCCAAGAAGTCGTAAGGGCAGGCTTCACAGCTCCTCAGCTGACCAGCCAACCAAGGAAGGCACCATGCCAAAATTAAACAGTTTTTGCAGGCTATATATGATCCTGCAGGCTATGCATTCTGTAAGCCTGTTCTTTAAAGCCTTTGAACTTCTTTAATCACAGGCAAAGCTGGCAGCCCAGCCAGAATCACTGGGAGCTTTGCCTGAGTAAAAGCTAGATGATTGAATTCCATATGTTGTATATTCCACACATCCTCTGACATGACCAAAAATCAAATCTCTTTCAAAAAGAAAGTTCTGTCACATTAGCAGAGAGGTCAAGGTTCAACTGCTACGTGGGAAGAACCATCTTTATTTGTATGTTACTTGTTGTTTGATATGTAAGAAAAAGGATGTCACAACAGAGCTAAGAAATGATAAGATGCATCATAAAGAATTATTCCTCTGTTGCACATCCAGGAACATCTCAATTCAATCTCAAAATTAGAAATACTGCAGAACTGCTTCACAAATGAGGCCTTCTGTGAATAATGATGATCTATGAATTGTCTACACAAATGCCATCAGGTAACTTCAGAAGTTTTCACTGTTGGCATATTTAAGTTCATCAATCACACACTGACATATACTATCAAGTAAGGGCCGAGACTGCAGCAGCACGCATTACACTGCAGCAACACAGCATCCCACGAGTTGCTGCTCTGCTACAGCTCTTAACAGCTCAGGATTGCAGGAAAGCCTGTCAGTTCCGTCTGCAAAATTACCAAGTTATGCACAGCTCTTGAGTTCCTTAGACCCAAAACAAAAGAGGAGAAATGTCAGTGTTTGCTGAAGATCATAGCCACACAGAAATAACATCCATCTGGTTTTCTCCGACATCATACTTTTCTGTTGTTGGAGGTAGTTTCCCCTTCCCAGAATTCCTGCATTTTCAGGGGTGGGCAGGGGAAGGAAGGGTCCAGGAATCCACACTGCAACTATTTATAGGGTTTTTCACCAGAAGGAATGACACAAGAAAGGTCAAGATGTAAGATGTATTAAATCCTTTCAAGAACTAATTCTACCCTACGGATTTCTTGACTGGTGAAGTCAAGTGAATTACTCTAGAGCACTTACAAGACAACTTCCAGTATCAAAGCTCACTCAGGTTCCGCATAGCATCGCACTCCGCTGCAACACTATGTCCCTCGTATCTCTTGGTTTCCCAATAAAGCATCTCAGACTTGACTACACCTGATTGCAAAGAAACTGAAGGGTAGAGTAAGACGATGTATTTGAAAACTAAAAATAACCAAATCTCCATGCCTCTCTACTTAAAACGTAGATGCTGCTCTGAAAAAAAAGTTTGGGAAAACCTGATAATAATTGTATGAAATAGCTTGCATGGGAGAACTCTCATGTGGCAAAGAACACGAAACAGTCACTGCTGAAACTGCCCAATTTCAGAATATCTTCTTGCTAAAAGCCAGTATGAGATGCTTTATGAAATATACACTGCACATTCATAACCACTGAGTGAAAAGGCATTTTTCCTGTCATCTGATTGTACTTGTTCTAAATCTGAGCTCTTCAGCCTGTGGAATACTCATCATAGGAACTGCAAAAGCAGCATTTATCATTGCATAGGAAATGCTGAATACAAAAGCACAATGGAAGAAGAGTATACTGAAATTATATTTTTAATGCATAGGCATTGCAAATCAGTTAACTTCATCAGAACTGAAATACATAGGAAAGTAAAAAACTCTCGTTATGGGTTATTTCTCTGCTGTACATATGTATATATTACGACCATTAAACGGCAAAAAGCATCTGATTATGAAGACTGCTATACATCATTTTTATCACAAGGTGGTGCAAGTGACCTACAAGCACATTCGCTTTACAAAACTTCGACAATATTTTGCTTTGTCACCCTCAAGCTAATAAGGCATTTTTCACATGTAAAAATAAACAAACAACAAATGGCAAAGCAACAAAATAACTCCCCTCCGCCCTGACTCACAATCTGCTGCATTCCTTGACTCGAATATTGCTTCAGTCTAACTTGGAAGTTTCCAAATTTTCCAACAGGCTGTTAGCTGTATGCCTCTACAAGTTATACTGGAAAAATGGTTCTTGCCACTGTCAGGTCTAAAACAATTTTCTTTTAAATAGAACAGGGCACATTGAGAAGTAGGTGTCGTCGATACACTATTTAATTCCCTAAGCTTGAGGAACATTGGGGCACTTTTCCAACAAGAGATACTGAATTCTCTACTGTAGAAACTCAGAATTTATCTATAGAATACAGGCAAACCAAAAGGGTTTATGTATTTTATATGCAGCAGATATTTAGTATAATAATACCTATTAACATACTTAAACGCATTTAAATGCATTTCCATGGCAACTTAAAACAGAATTGGTAACAGAACTCAGATGCAGCATTATATTTTTTGGCAGACAGCTCAGAGGAACTTCAGTAGTATCCTGTCCTCCTATCAGCAGTACTTGTCCACGTCCGTGAATCTGGACAATGCATCAATACTGCATCCAGTCATCTCTGTACATGGAGCATGTAGCTGTGAAACAGTTTACTGTTCCAAAAATCATACAATATCAATTTGCAGCACTGTGATTTAGGTTCATTATAACTACTTCCTTGATCTTAATATTTTGTGTTGCATATCTGGCGTGACACTTCATTGTAATTTATACATGGAGTAGTAACACATTTGCACGACACTGATAAAAATATGACCGTAGATTTTTATACAAACACATGAATTAGATTTCAAAGAAGAGCTTGGTTTTATATGAAACAAAATCTCTTCCTTAGTATTCCCCTACTGAAACTATTTAGGACCCCTCTTCCACTAAGGAAAATGGAATGGAGAATAACATCTTCATCCATGATTGATACCAATTGTTTTGTAAGCAGTTGATTACTTATGTTTTACAAGATGTGTTAGACAATCTCAACACATGTGTCTCAATATATGTATCTTTCATCCATCAATGTTAATGCAAATTCAGATTTTTGACAGGATTATACATGGAGGGGGTGTCAAAATACAACAGAGCAGCTCCAGCAACTAAAGAAGTCCCATACACTATGACCGGGTGCAATCTTGAGTGCTCAAGTATGGCAAATTTAGTGTTAGTCCATTCCATTCTAACATGTTACAGCTAGACCATACAAAATCAGATCAGCCAGATGTCTAACTCTAAACCACTTCAAATGTGAAACTGCAAAATTAATGTTTAGGATGGGCATTTTGGAAGTGATAAATGAGACCTTTACATCCGCTTATGTTACACGCACTGACAGGATCAGATCCTCAGAAAGCAGTATGCAACTGGGAGACAAGAAAGTTTCATCTGTCCACTAAGCGAGGAGAACATGATCTACACTTGGTGCTGAAGAGAAAGATCAAGCCAAGAAAATAAACCAAAAACTGTCTGCCCTAGGGAAATGCAGTATGATTATAGGATTAGAGCTTAGAGAAGGAGGGAGGGAAGAGGCGAGATTGGGGTTTTTTTCAGGCACTTTTCATTAGCGAGCTCATGAAAAAGAAGCATGATTCAAAATATGACAAAACCAATATAAATTAAGTAGCTCTTTCAAGAACTGTCTTTGCTTGAAAATGTGCAGTTATAAATCAGACAAAACTTTTTAACTGAAAAGTGAATTCCCACTTCACAAAAAGGCCTTTAAAGATCAATAGTCATGACTGTTTTATGGGGGAAAAAAACCCCAAAAAACCAAAACCTGAAACACAACCCCAACCAAAATAAAATCTGGAGTTTCCATTTTCCAGCACAGTACGCACTGAAACACATCTTACAGCCTTTACAGTCGTAGCCTCAAAGGCCAATAGTATTTTTCTGAGATGTTAGAGGTTTACCTTGATTCACCATAGTTATTCCTGTACTACCTTAAGAGACTGCATACTATAAAAGAGTATATACTTTAATGGCTTGTTTGGCTCATGTTTACATAGCCCTAAATCCCAGGCACTGGCCAAAGGCACTGAAGTAGCAAATGTTACATAGGCATGCAAGGAGGGCCTTTACGCTTCATTCTGGCACTCCCCTAATTATGAAACTCCTGTGATGAAATTGTGGTAAGGTGGCTTAATACGCACAGAAGCCAGAAGTATTCCAGATCCACTGAAGTACATACAAACTTGTATCTGCTTGGTGGGGATATACCCTCATTTTCATTTCAGACTGCTTTTACGATCACTGAGAAACTGCAGTCCTCACTGCTGATCCCCACAAAAGTAACTGAACGCTCCCACTGGCCATATTTATCAAACAGGCAGCTGTTCCCCCTTTCTCTCTGCATATTCAACCTTTTTTCCACTCTTACTTTTCAACATAAAACGCACCCATGTAAGCCCTATCTCTTAAATCAACATCAAATACTAACACAATTATAATTTTGGCCCTCAAAAGGCACACTTGGCAAAGTGATTTGCAGGCAAAAGCTAAGAGACATTACCATACAGAGGTGCGTGTATACATGTATACAGAAGTATCTTGAGAACCAAAGTCTGTAGATACAGCAAGTAAAGCAAGCGCAAAGTCTCGTCTGCCCTGCTCAGCCCATTCACTTTGTAGCAGGATTCTTGGGAGGCTGCAGTTTGTAGGTGCTGAAGTAGTTCACCACTTGCTGAGGGACTTCTGCCAGGACACACTGCGCCAGAGCTTCTTTTGGAGACTTGTAAAAAAAGAACACCAAGTTTCAGTTTCCACCAACTGTTAATGGAGATGCTAAGATGGGTAATAAGCACCTTCTCTACTAGGCCAATTTAAAGTCTGACATTTTACAGAGGAATTCACACAGTGCCCTTGTGGGACAGATGGAAGCTTCCCTGACATCTTTACTTTCTCATTCTCATTACCGGGAACTAGCTGGGTGCCTTGTTCCACTGAAGTAATAGGAGCTGTGTGTGCCAAGCGCTGCCATGTCTGAAGATACCTTTTGTCATATGAAATACGTGCACACACAGTGCAGACATCGAACTTCAGCCATGTAAACACACTTCCACTATCTGCTTAGGATGTCCCTCCCGGGGCTTGTCTAATCATCCGCAACCTTTTGTGCCAAGTCTCGTCCACAGTAACTGTATTGCTACAGTGCAGCTCTTCCAGAGATATTGTTTTTACTGTAAGACTAAGTATCCACAGGGAAAAAAAAGCACCCCTTTTTCTAGAAACTGAAAGCATTTGAATATATCATTTTATACTGAATATTGACCTTAGTTAATCTACATCCAAGTGCATTATTCAATAAGCATATTCTATATTGATTTTGCTTGCTCTCTCCTTTCAGTTTGCCTGAGTTGCTCTGAGATTAAACAAAGAACTTGTATCAAAAGTAAAAATAAAAACACAAAGACAGAATAAGAAGGTATAAGGAGTATTATTAACTGGGTTAATATTAAGAAACAAAACAAAATTCGAACATATTAGGAAGGAAATAAAAATATTGTTCTTATTTTCCTCATCCTGAGGAAATTTCGTTGTTTTTTTTAAAAATAATTTTTTTTAGCAATATGATGTTTCAAAGTTGGACTATATTAGCCTGTGAATATTTTATTGGGTTCTACAGCAAAAAAATCAGGACTCCATTCTTTCACTACTCATTTTTTTTCGTATATTTGCTTTACTGAAAATGAAAACTATCACCACTATTGTGCCCACACACAATTTCTACTGATTATGACCTCCCTGATTTGGTCTTGAATTTTAACACTGCACTAAATGTGAGACTAATCCATATTTACGAATAGGCATCCACAATAAAAAGCATTTTTCCATAAGAACAAAATCACAGTAAGTTTGTCCTCCCAAGTGAAAAACACATCCATTTGTTTAATCAAGTCTGAGGGAGATGTACAAAGGTCATTCCCCTGTAGCAACTTGTCAGAAATGCAGTGCTCAAACCAGAAATGGAGACGTCTTAAACATGAATCAGCTCACCTAATGGAAATTCTACACATGCTGAAGTCTTCTGTCCTTTTTTTTTTTTTAGCATTTGATAAAGATTTATCTCAAACTTCAGAGTTCTTTTTAGAGACACTGCAAAAACTTAGGACTGTACGTAGGATATGCTAGCAAACCCAGCAAGCCTGGGTTTTTATATATATATATAAAATATATATATATTTTTTTTTTTAAGCATACCATTAAGATTACTTACATTTTGGAACTTCCTGAACGGCACGAACTGCACAATGTCTCTCACCGCTGGTTCTCCTGACGAGGACCTAAGAACTCCATTGTCACCGTCAAGAAACTCCATAGCATCAAAGTCTGCTCCTCCAACACCAACAATGATAATGGACATGGGCAATTTTGAAGCATTAACTATGGCAGTTCGAGTTTGATCAAGGTCTGTTATCACACCATCCGTTATGATCAGAAGTATAAAGTATTGCTGTCAAATCAATAAACACTGTCTTACAACAAAGAAACAGAAAACATGTAGGCATGTACCCTGAAAAAAATGCACATACATACAACATACTGTTGTCACTTTGAGCATATTCAATGCACTTACTGAATTTTAAAATCAAACATGTAAGTTGTGGTCAGGCTTCATCTGTACAGTCCAAAGAAATTTATAAGGCCAACATAATGTTTTAAAAGAAGTAATCTTTAGACAGCCACCTCCCAAAACCCCAATGGTATCACCCCTCTCCTCTCCAAAATCCCCAGACAAACCAACAGTTAACCTATCTTCCAAGTATTTGTCCTGGGATAGAAGGCAGTTTATTCAGGTTTTGGACAAATTACACCTATGAAACTGGTATTTGTTTCCTTTCTGGTCTATCAATAGCTTTATGAAATGCTACCCTTTGCTTCGTTCAGTTAAGAATGAATGCACAAAAGAGTGCTACCAAGGGTAATGGAACAGGCCTTCATTGTTTCAGAGTACCCCTAAAATCCTAAATATAAATGAAAACACATCTTTCTGTGCTGAAAAAAACAGCATGCCTATTTTCAAATTCCTTCAAACATGCTTTCTAGCTGCCTTATGAAGTTAATTACCAAGGCATCTGAGACCACCTTGCAGTAATTGGGCAATTTATTCATGCACCACTTGGGTTGCTACCACTATACTGGCAGAGCTTCTAAAAGTTGGCATCTTAGCCTCCATTCCGGATTGAAGTATTAAGAACAAGTTCAGAAACTATCAAACACTTTTTGAACATCTGGTCTTCTCTCACTTGGCTCATTTCAGATGATTACTGCGCAGCACAAATTCAAGTTCCAAACATACTCCCAGTATTCTTAGAAGTCTTCCTCTTCAGTACTTTGCTTCCCATCTTCCCTTATTTGCCTCCAAAATAACGGGGTATCCCTTATCTCCTGTGTTCAAGTATCACCTTTTCTCATTGTTCCCCACCACCACCACCCCATTCCCTGACTCCAGCAAGAATGTCTACAAAGCAACCGTGATCAGAGAAGGCGATGCCCAGCAGCATAACAGCACATCACATCGGATTTATGTGTCTCTTCTTATACTACCCCCATACTGGGAAAAAAACCAACCCCAAAACCCAACCCAAATATCTATGATATGCATTAAATGGCAAGGCAGCAAAGTTTCTTCAATATATCCTTTCAGGCAGAAAAAATAAGTCTTTTGCTAGGCATATTGCACTCAGAAAAAAAAAAGTACAAGAGGTTTTGTTATTTTCCTTTTATATATATATCTTGATAGATATATTGATGACAGTTACTACTGCAAGACTACCAAGGCAAAGCCTTGTAAAATTCTTGGCATAGCTCCATATCCAATCCATAGCTCTTTTCCAAATTGGTTTCCACAGGTACTTTTATATGCAAAAATAGCTAATTTTATGTTCCAATTTTACACGATGTCTGAGATACCAGTATTTTCTATAATCGACTATTTAGGATATATATGGCTTCAGATTTGCTGAACTTGCATGGATTATTACCTAAATGATTTGACTTGCTGTTCAGAATTAGTATTTCTTAATATGGTCAACAGCTCATGCATACAACTTTTATAGGGAGGAGGGCACAGCACATACAGCATCTAAAGCTTTATAGTACGGACAGTTAATTATGTTTGTTGGTACCTATGTGTGAGAAGCTACATCCTCTATTTCTTCATTACCTTACTTAATTCTCTCTCTCAGCTATGTGATGTGAAACAAGGTGTAGTTGATTTTTCTCAGGTGACATTAAATCTCTCCCCTATATGCAAAGGCTTAAATTAGACTAACACCTGTACAGGACTGCAAGAGCTCTGAATAGAAGATACCAGAAAGGTGCCATGTATTTTTAAGTTGGTATTTCAACTCTGAAGAGTTTGTTTAGTTAATTTAGGAGAGAATTGTTGTGTACAATCTGCAAAAATCAGTTAGCTTTTATCTCATTTTAAGGGTACCAAACACCAATTCACAAGGTAAACAACCAGCTGTTGAAACAAGTACACAAGCTTAAAAGAGAAAAATAGTATTTATAAACTAGAAGGGAAAGAAAAAAAAGAAAAATACACACACTCCCATAAAGAACTTACAGATGCTGTTTGCTGTTGTGTAGCTGCAGCAGCAAATCTTGCCACATGATTTATAATGGGAGAAAAATTTGTTGGCCCATATAACTTCACTTGAGGAAGACAAGCCCGATATGCATCAACGATGCCTTGAATTCCTATAGAACACAAATAGATCATATTGGTTTTTTCATATTCAAATTAGGATATTTGAAGCACTCAATCTTCCTAAATCAGTTATTTAAAGTAATGATGCAAAGACTTAAAACTAACCATGATGAAAAAAATAAATGATTCATGAGCAATGGAGGCCTTCAGCTTGATCAATGCCCAACACACATGCTTAACATGGATGGCTTTATGCGAATAGAAAGGCCAAATACTGTATGCTCAAGTATGCATCACTGAATTACAGCAGTTCTCTTCGCCTGGCAGCTTGTGCTAATTAGTACCGTGATCAGAGAGACCACGTTGAACAGGCACTAGCAGCATCATACTCAAACCGACAACTCTGCACCAGCATTGAAGTAGAAGGAATTGGCTGGACAACATGAGAACCATTCCCAGCTTACCTGTACTGTGTCCTAGCTGTTTAAACCACTTCTTTCACGAATCATTACAGGAAAGAGACCAAATGCTGTTTCTAATAACTAAGAAAACGGTTATAAAATTGTTTCCTGCTACGTGTCTGAAATCATTATTTAATTAGAACAACATGCTTTATGGTTCTCCTTTCAAGTGGTTTTTACCCCGTAACCTTAAGACTTTTTATTCTCTAGGTCTGATGTTACTTTCTCAGACTTACCATTACAGAATGGGTTTGAAGGGTTAAAATTTAATGGGAACTCATGTGACACCTGTCAATACACAAAAGACATAGTCAGGACTGTACATACAATCTCCTCCAGAAGTACTTTTAGTTATCTTATGTAATGCATTTGCATATTCTATTACCTGAAAGGAAGGAGGAATTTGTGCACCAAATCCAAAGGCTGGAAACATCTTATCTCTAAAAAAGCAATTTGAAAGAAAATGAAGTGAGTGCCTTCCTTTAAAAGCTGTCATAGTTCAGTAAGTTTAGCTAATCAGTGCTGCTTCTGATCATTAAAAATGCTGTTTATTAAGCATTAAGAGACAAAATTAAATGGCAGTTGCCCCCCGTAATCGTTTCTAGGACCAAAACCAGTTTTTAACAGCAAATTGGCAAGAATGCAAGCATTTATTTAAATTAATGCTGCTCTTTAAATCACAGATGAAAAGCCTTGCTTGTCTGCTGTAAACAGAAGCTTCTGCTTGTGGTTATGTGATTGTGCATTGATTATGAAGTCTTTTTTAGCTCTACATTTCAGCTCAGAAGCTTAATTCCAATATATCTGCCAGCATCTTCAACACTGGTTTAAGAAACTACCATAAAAATCTATATATATCTAGAAAAATGATTTAAATGAAAATCTGAAACTTACGTATCATAATCCTGAATGACCAGTCCTACAGACCAAATGGCTGTTAGGTATTCATTAACTCCATTAGGGCTGAGGTAATGCAGAGAGTCTGGAGAGCGAGGGTCTCCATTGGAACCTGTAAAATCTATCCCCACCTGTCAAATGCAATATTTGTATCAAAGTGCTGTTAGAGATAAAATTATGTTTCTTATCTCTCACAAAGCCAAAGTGAAAATCATGAAAGAGTTTTAAACAGTAGTTACCAGGACATCTACAAATCTAACAGGCACAATACTCAGATGCAGGTTTCTTATCATATTAACACTCTTAAAACAATGCCACTACAAAACCAGGAGAAGCTCTGCATCTCTCAGAAAGGCTGAACTGACTTTCATCTGTCAGGTTTCCGCTGTGTTTACTTTCAGCTTCTGTTCACAGCAGCTCTTTAATAGCTGTTAAATTAATTTCATCTTTTTTCTTGCCATACACCTCTTTCAGAAGTATGACTAGTCAGACAGCACAGAAGCCTACAGATCATTCTTTCTCTGACCTCAGTGGGTCTTCTCTGCTTTGGTGATGAGGCATATTCCCAGGGTGAAGACATATTACTGTTATTTGAGCTGCATTTGCTTTGCGAATTACATAACTTAAGGGTCCTAACCCATGTGATGGCTTCTGTATGTTGCTTTCACTAAGCAAAGGGCCTTGAAAACCACCATCAAGGGCAAAAGTGAAATCTCTGGTTAGAGGCAAAAAAAAAAAAAAAAGCACCCTTATGAAAAGGAAACTTGAAGTAAATCAGAGAACTGTAAATTTCTCCTCAGTCTCCATCCACACAGCACAGCTACTTCCTAACATAACCACAGGTTCAGAATTTTGTGTTACTTTTGAGTAAAGAAAACAATTTTTTCTAAACACACTAGATGGACTCTGGCAAAATGGCTTCTCCCCTCCATGCTACGTAACAAAAAAAAAATTACAATAATCACAGGCAATCAATTACATAATTCCATTTGTTCCAAAACTCAAAAGCTACTTCNGGCAAAATGGCTTCTCCCCTCCATGCTACGTAACAAAAAAAAAAATTACAATAATCACAGGCAAACAATTACATAATTCCGTTTGTTCCAAAACTCAAAAGCTACTTCCTATAAATGATTTAACTTACTGTGAAATTCAGCTGACAGCCACCCATGATGTAATCAAGGAATGTGCATTCTACTATGACCTAAAAATAGAAGTTAAAGATAGAAATTAACTTTTTTCTTTAAAAAGGGAGAAAAACAGTAAGTATTATTGCAGCAACTTTTGAGGTTCCAGTTTTATCTTTACCCATGCAAAGCACTACTCACCCACTGCCGTAAGGATATTTACAGCANACAGCCACCCATGATGTAATCAAGGAATGTGCATTCTACTATGATCTAAAAATAGAAGTTAAAGATAGAAATTACCTTTTTTTTTAAATGGGAGAAAAACAATAAGTATTATTGCAGCAAGTTTTGAGGTTCCAGTTTTATCTTTACCCATGCAAAGCACTACTTTTACTCTACAGATATTCCACTCACCCACTGCAGTAAGGATATTTACAGCGTGTGCCATCACACACCCAGTGCATCAGAATCAGGCCTTTTACAAAATTACAGGCAGACGACAAAGCAGCTCCAAAAGCATTTTCATTTATAAAACAATGTATTATGAGAGACTTACCAGATTTTAATTCCCCACAAAATGATGAGCTGATAAATGCAGTGGTTCAGGAATGACCTTACAANACTCACCCACTGCAGTAAGGATATTTACAGCGTGTGCCATCACACACCCAGTGCATCAGAATCAGGCCTTTTACAAAATTACAGGCAGACAACAACGCAGCTCCAAAAGCATTTTCATTTATAAAACAACATATTATGACAGACTTACCAGATTTTAATTCACCACAAAATGATGAGTTGATAAATGCAGTGGTTCAGGAATGACCTTACAAATTGGTAAGCAACCTTTGCCACATAGGCAAAGGCATCTTCAAGAGAAAGTGAGGGGACAGGGGAGGACAGACATGTGATTCAGCTGTCAGTCTGTCTCCTTATATGAATCAGAGCCCTTAAATATTTACTGTGTCTGGAACTTCCACACATTTTAAAGTTTCTTGCAGTTTGAGGGTGAGGGCATACTAGGTGAGAGTTGTTATGCCTGAACACTTAAAAACAAAGAGTCACACTAGAATATATTACCGACCTCACAATGCTTAACGCTCACAATGCCAGAGTTCTTATAGTTTTTTTTCTTCTGTCTTTTCTTTTCATTGATGCACTCAAATTCAACCTGCATGAACACAAACAAATCCAACCAAAGCAAGATAAATATCATATCTGCAACAAATTTAAAAATTCTTTATTCTAGGACTGGTACTTTGGGCTTGTATTAAAAATACAGTTTATTTCACTATCAAGCAAAATTAAGCCCAGCCTAACCAAAATCAGCAAGACAAAAAAACATTATCAAGACAGAGAAATCCTCTCTTATCCAAAAGCTAACAAATATGTTTGTTTAGACAACTGTATTTTCAACCAAAGAAATTTCATACCATTTTCCCTCTGAGGATTCTGCTAAAAACTTTCTTTTTGGTAAAGATATGGTGATTCAGACAAAGCAACACTGTTTCCAGCAGCTGTAGCAGTAACACAGGAAATAAGAGGTATAATGTTTAAGCTTTCCAAAATCAGTTGTTGAGGCTTCATCAACTAATACCTTAACCTCCAAGTGCAACGAACAGCTAGCCAGGTCACTAAGCTCCTGCCACCACACAGCCATGATGGCACAGTGCAGCCTGTCTGGTGCGTAAGTAGTCTGAGGAGGTATTCCAGTCACGCCTTCTGGCTCAGCGCCAGAAACAGGTTCCGCTGCTGTGGTTTAAGTTAATTAAGTTTTAAAAAGTGATCTTGCAATTAATCTCAAGCGAAAAAATGCACTAACAAGGTCAGCACCCGAGAAGTCTACATGCCTCTTGGTTTTGTTTTTTTTGTTGGTTTTTTTTTTTTTGGACATTTCAGCATAAGCATCACTTCTATTTGATGGAAATTGTCTTTCAGGGACTTGGCTTTGTACTATGTCAATCGGTGAGGTACTCGCTAACAATGGCCATGAGAGACATAGCATTTACAATCTTTCAACTACATTTTCTTTCAACTATACTTTTTATAATTCTCCAACCAGAGCTCACTAAGAGCATGCTTGAGGGGAAGATAAAATAAATAAATCAATCAATCAGCAGTTCTCCAGAGAATGAAAAGCCACCCATTCACTTCAGTTATACAAGATCAACTTTTTCATCAACTGAGGATACAGTCACACCCATGCTTGCCTCAAGTAAACTTGAGAGAAGCTGTGCCAAATCTCCCACAGGTGCAGCTGATGCCAAAATTGTGGGAGTAACTAAAGATCACACTTGGAGGATATAAAGTCAAATTCCAATGTGCACTAGAAATATTTTACAGACATTATCAAATTAATCAGATCACACAGTATTAGAGGTTAGTTCCATTTAAAAGTAGAAGAAACCCGAAGCACATTATTTGTGTTGTCTCTCATCTTTGCTTCACCTTGCTGACAGCAGTAAGTTACAGTTGGTATAGCCACAGTTCTCACGAAAACAACTTTCTTAAAGCATTTCCAAAACCAGCACATGTAGATTACAACTTGTAATACCTTTTCTTTAAAGTAAAAGAGACTGCACCTATTATGCTACTAGGGGAGCAATGAAAATAGATATTTGTATTCTCAAGGAGCCTTGATACAACATGCTTCACAGTGCATGGGACTCACTCACTACCACAGTTCTTACAGAAAATATGTTCTTGAAAATGTGAACATACAAACCTTCCAGGTTTGTTTAATTTACGATACTGCTCTATAACAAAAGTGTAAATTTTTTAAAAAAAATGAATAAAGAAAAACATCTGTTAAAAGATTCATAAAATCTTCATTAAAAAAAGCAGAAAAAAAATATTTTATTAAATCCTCCTGCTCCTCTATTTATTTTTTGCACACTTCAATTACAGTAATAATAAGGATCGGTGTCAGAATTGAAAGCTAAACTGATACCATCTGGCCCCTGACAAACTAGAAAAAATGCGAAAAACACTTAAGAGCTCCAACTAGGCAGCATATGAATTACATGCATACAGTATGAGTCCAAAATTCCTTATAAACAATTTAAAATCTTAAGAGGAATTAAACTGAACCATGCATAATTGAAAATGACTTCAGAAACGGGTATCTAAAAGAAAAGCATGGCAGGACACAAGGCAGCAATCAAAAAACCACTATGGTCAAGGTTGACTCTTCACATTCAACAGCTCTGAAATTTAGCACAAATGCAACACTCAAGATGTTAGAAAAGTACAAGCAGGCACTCAATATATCCCATTATTATTAATGCAGGAGCAGTTCTGCAGATTTTAGGGAATTAAAGGAAACGATGGTAAAATATTTTGATAACACACATCTCCATAAAACAAAGACTGTTAAGGTTGCTATGCCGCCTTTCTTCTAAATGTAAACCTCGACTATGAAAAGGTTTGCAAATTGTTACAGTTCATAAGAACAGCAAGGGTAACTTCATTTTAAAGAAGAGCCACCTAACGTAACACAATCAGTTGCATTTTTGTGCAGTGGCATAAATGTTGAATTTTTTCACATTCACTAAAGTATGCATGATAGCTGATAAGTGCCATACTTAAAGGACTGAGTAAAACTTGAAAGAATACTACAAGCTTTGGCCTTTTAACTGCAATGAAATTTGTACTGCATTCTATCTTTTAACACACTATTTTTTTATTTCTGTATTTTTATGATTAGTGAAATTAATTTGTGCTGATGGTTGGGTATTTAGATATCTCATACTAAAAACTGTGACCAAGATATTAATCCTAGGAAAGAAGATGTATAATGCAAATGCTGAGTCAGCCTCAACTACAGTAGCATTGTTGAGGTGTATCCTAACACAACTTCGATACCTGCAAGTCAAGTGATGTCTGTTTTGCTCCAAAATGACTAAAACAGCTTATCAAAAACAGATAGGCAGCTTAGACTACATAAGACTTACAGGTGAGGACCGAGATGCTTCCTTCAGTTTTGACATCGTAGTTTGAAAACTTCCTATGAGATCATGAGACCCATCACTGTCATAGTCATAGCACTCAACCTAAAACGAAGCATTTTTCAGTGTTAGTAACAGAAATGGCCCTACAAAGGCAATAAACACTGCAATGGCATTTCTAGTTCAGATAAACCTGAACATCCAAAACATTCCTAAATCTCATACATTATGGAGCTTTTCTCATGTTGCAGTCTTAGAATTGCATAGAGTTGCATCTAAAAATTACAGATTAAGATAGGGTAAAAGCCAATATACCCAGTTTTAGATCAGATCTGCCACTGAAGTGGAGACAAGAATACTAAGCAGTGTCAGGTCCCACATGAGCAGCTAACAACAATTATATTGAACTACATTTTGGGAGTGAGGGGGTGTTGGGAAGAGTAGGAAAACAATCTGTAGGTGTTTTTTTACTGTCATCATGGACTAAGAAACATAGTTTTTCAGCGGTATTAAGGAAATTTAACTATCTCTGAGCATCCAGCTAAAAATCAGTTATTCACTGATCACGAGAGTTTTATTAATATTTTATATTACTTTATTAATCTTCAAGATAACTAAAAATTTGTAAGTATATGAAGGTTCAGCCCTAAATCTACAAACAAGACTTGATTTTTATTTTTATTTTTTTAAGATTAGCAAATTTAAACAGTCACTATGATCCATACTTCATGGATCTGAATGTCAACTAAAATACCTCTTTTCCTGTATTCAATGTTCAATGTTAAGTTTTACTGTTCAATCAACTTGTCTTTTAACACTCCAATCCACCAAAAAGGCAGAACAAGTGAAAAATAATATATTTTTTAAAACCTATCAGTTTCAGTGAGCATTATTTTACCATTGTTACTTTAACCTTACAGTGTCCTCAATTTTTGTTTTTTAAAAGCTCAACAGCTTTTTTTTTTAAGAATGTGCCCCAACTGCCTTTCTAGGTAAAAAGCTTGGTATTTATCTGTAATAGCATATGCTAATACCATCCACTCCTGATATTTTATTTCAGTTTAGCAACACACACATGCTAGCTAAATTAATCAAATCACAGAAAAAAAAAAATCAATAATAATAACAATAATGATGATAAACAATAACAATGATAAATCAAGAGTCAAAGTAGGTACCACCATTATTTGGAATCAAAACAAGCGTCACAAAAAATTTTTCTGAATAGATATCGCTTAAACTGAACAGCTATTTTCATGTCCGTCTTTCCAGAATTAAAGAATTGTATGTTATGTTCAAGAAACAAATTACTTGGCCACTTCAATGCAGAATAACAAAGTAAAACAAACAACTTCAACATACACTTGAGCTTCTAAGAGGAATTATCTTTCTGAAAACAAACAGTAATGCTGAAGTACAAAATATGATGTGCAGATTGCAAGTTTTACAATGTGCAAAACATGCCTCTATGTTGCAGTTTGCACTACTCCTACAACACACTGAGTGCATTAATAAATAAATAAAATGCATGCACATGCACTGAATAGCAACATAAGTCTCATACAAGCAGCCACAGTACCAACAGACTAATGTTCGTGGCAGAAGCTATGTAAATTCTTTTGAATGCCATAAATTAAGCCAATCAAATACTCAGCCAGGTGCTACAGTACCTGAAATTTAAAACTGAAGACATTTCCTAAGCCAACAGTTATGATATCTGTTCACAGTTAGCACAGTTATTTCTTTTTCCTTTTAAAGGGATCAAAATTTGTCTTGCTTGATATATTTGACCCATATAAGCCAATTTTTAATATTTACTCCAGGCAAGACAGAAATATTTCTTTTGTTCCACATATGCTCTCCTGGACATGCAATAGTGCTAGGGAACGATATGATAAAATTGCATATACATTTTCCCCAGCAGAACTAGTCATGCTTGCTAGAGATGAAAGGCTAACATTTTCAACACAGAAAAACTTCACTGACTGCAAACACACTCACACGGAATATAGCAATAAATCCAGAAGATAAAGAATCAACGTGGTTTGTGCATTGCTGGGGATACACAAACTAAGCCATTAAATAGGTGAAAAGCCACTCATTATGGAAAAGTTGGTGGTTTTACTTACTATGACAAATAGCCCATTACGTATGCAACTGTGTGCGTATAAAAGCGTTAAAAGTATTGTTTAATCCTTCAACAACATTGTAACACAAGTTTGTTTGCATTTTAATGTTTGAAGTGATGGCTCTTGGATTTCTAAATTAAGACATAATCCTACCTTCTGTCTGCAAGTCCATAAACTCCAAGTAAAATCTGTTTCCTCTGGAAATAAACCTACACTTCTGAAGTAACATTCCAAAGAACAGACTTTATTAAAATGATGATAGAGCTGAGAATAACTCCATCTTAACAGATATATTGTAATCAATGGTCTATAGTTTTAGTATGGCTGTTTGTTGAAAAAGAGAAATATATTTACAGTATATGGAGATGTAAGAGCTGTCACAGCTTTTTGGGGGAAAAGGGAAGCAGAAAGGAATGAGAAGCAAAAAACACAGAAACAGCAAGGGAAGCGGGTTCTGTGCTTGTAAAGTTGTTCATTAGCCTGCTCTATAATTGTGTATTTAAATCTACACAGGTGCTTGTAACACCTAGATCCCTGTGGCTGTTAAGCATTTTCCAGTTTCCACTTGAGGCATATGCCTCAAGTCATATGACTAATACCTGTCACGTGCAGATTATGCTTCCCAGAAGAATGGCAAGTATAGTGGTTTGTTTCATTTGGTTTTTTTTTTTTTTCAAATGCTAAAATATCAGGTTCCTAACATGTTCATAATAGCTTATAAACGACATTTTGGTTTTTTAGCTTCTCTTTAAAGGGAATTCCTGAATAAAAATATTCATACCTTAAACGTAATTTATACAAGATTTGAAGGTACAAAGAGTTGGAGATCAGTCCTGGAAAAAATTCACAGGTTTGCTTGACTTTCTGACAGAAAGTTCAGTTTCATCTGAGGCAAAAAGTTGCTCTATCTGGCATCCACAGGATACATCTGTTATCTCAGCTAGTATATTAAGTGTAATTAATTGTATCAGGTAGTAGATTAAGAATTTCATTAGTGTTATCTGTTGCATCAGTAACAAAGCATTACAAGTTCTGTAACATAGAACAAAGCATATTCTAGCCTTTACCACGCTTGTTTCACTACACAGTATCTTAACACCATCAATTTCGGCTGATGCAACACTAGAACTGTACAATCTAAATAAGAAACTGAATTGGACATTTCAAAGCTACTTATGTTCAAATGTTTTCCCAGACTTTCAAAGACCAACTTTTATAAGATAATGCATAAAAATGTGAGAATTTTTTTTTCCTAGAACATGCATGTATCTCTGTGACTTTCAAACAGGAATAAAAAAACCTAATATTTTCAATTCAATTTGAAACAAAAAGAGGCGATAATTAAAATAACATATCTTCCATTTATTACATATTTTAATTTTTTTAATGCATTAGTTCATAGAAACATTTCATATACGTTACCTTGATGGACTTATCCATGTCACTGTAACACAGGGAATTGAGAGAGATTTTAAAGGGCCTCCAAACCGGATTCAGGTTGTTTTTAATAACCTGTTAAAAAAAAAAAACAAAAAAAAAACCCAACAAACCAACAGAATAGCATTGTTCACATGAGTAGAAAGTAGACATCATAATTGGTCATACCTTCAAAAACTAAACATTCCTAACATGCAGTACCATTGTCCAAAAGAGATGGCATCTTTTAACTCTATACTTTTCTGGACTGCACTGTGATCTACTGTACCATTCAGCTACTACACTGCAAAAAATTAAATTTCCTCATTGTTACATGAATACTGATTTAATTTTTTTAATAAGCACACACATATATACATACACACAAACATATATAAAAGCATGACTTACCAAAAAGCCATGGAAAAAGATTACACTGGAATTTCTGAATACATCAATGCTTTGGAGATTACCATTCACTCCAGCTTATATTTATTCTGAAATGCCACTTATTGAAATACGCCCTCAAGGATTTCATGGTATAGTTAAGCAGAAACAGTGCATGAGGATAAAAAGACACCCTACTGCACACAGTCGCTCAAGCTGAATGCTAAATAAGTGATATTTAAGAATAATACTGAAGAAACTTCAGAATTTGTCAACTGCAAAGTATCTGTAATATACCCAATACACCAAATAATGATCTAATAAAGTACAAGAAACTACACACAATAAGCAATACTTAACTAATAATACATAGTAATACTTATACTTCCAGCACTGTAGGAGTGCAGAGAAAGAAATCCCTCCTTTGAAAATAAAAGCAGTAAATAACACTAATATAAAAAGTTTTTTTACAATCTGTAACATAAAGAAGTAACCCTTCAGCCAGTTCTAGGCTGGAACAGCAAATTCTGGATTCATTACTGAAACTGAAGATGACTGAAGTGCTTATGGAAAAAGATACATTTTGCACAGAAGAACCACCTAATGAGAGAAACTATTTTTATAAATCTGACACAAAAAGGATTTATATTTCTTCAACATCTGTGCTTCAAAATTAAGATGGTCACCATTTCAAATGCGCACAGTACCTCAGTTCTGACTAGGGCTTGAGCTTCCACTGCTGTCAGACATTTTGAACCTACCCCTACCCTGTCAGTTGCTGCCACAGGACCTCTGCACCTCCTCCTGGGTGTAAGGCTGCTGCTGCTCAAGCACGTTTTCCCTCACTCAGCATTACCCTTGGCTTGCCCTTGCTATGCAAGCATTTGGTATAATTATTTTCATTAGTAAACAGTACAGCTAGGTGACACTGACATAAGAACAGCACAGTCACAGGAATGCCCAAGTTCTAACCTCAGAGTAGCACTGAGACAAACGTCCCTGTGTGAGTATGCAGCACCTTTTCAAAACATCTGTTTTCTTCTAGATTGCAGAAAGTTTGGGGTAAAAAAAAAAAGAAAAAAAAAAAGTATTTTCCTTTAAAATAGAATGGCATAAACCAGAATCTGAGTAAGGCAGACTTCCCACCCTGTGAGAAAATCAGTGGAAGAGCTGAGGTGATTTCCAACTGGTCCGCATGTCAACTACCACACCATCCTCTTCTTTAGTAAGGCATTGTATGTCTAGTGCTGTGACACACTGGAAATCAAATAACCTTAATCTCTAGGTTGTTGACTGAAAATATCCTACCTCAGTTCTGTGAACCATCACCCAGTTTCCATCTCCAGTCTGCTTGTGGAATTCCAGATAAGGATCTGACTTTCCAAAAAAATCCTGTATTTAAAGAACATGTAATTATCCCAGAACAGCCTGTGGCATGAATGTCATTAAATGCTAGTTAAAACACACTTAGATTAACAAAAGGTACACTACATATTCAGGGAACAAAAGCTTTAGACGAAGAAATGCACGTCTGATTATATTACCACCTGTGAGAGGAAGAAAATGCAGCATGTCCATCAATTTAGGATAAAAGTTCTGCAGTGTCCACATAACAAATACCTGACAGTTCAAGCAAAAGAATACTTATACTAATAAGTACTATGATGGATAGTTAGGAAACCAAGGATTTCATCCAGTTAAAAAAAGGATCATTAAATTGACTGGGAAAAATAATTACATTTTTCCCATTACTAATTTTTTTAAAATTCTTTCCAAATACAGTATTTTTAGCCAGCCCCAAAATATTTAACTGACTGATTTATATACTCCAAGTACACTCTTTACCATTTATTTTAGAGAGCTAACAGGTAGTCATTTATACAACTATTCAAATGAATTGATATATCAAAACTCCCTTATCTTTATGATTAAAGGTAAAGATTTACATTTACATTTGTTTGCGGAATATCCCTGCAATTATTTAGAAACATAATTCATTTCAAAACAGTCAGTGAAGTTACTCTGAAGCAATCTTTTATCTATTTCTTCTTTTTGCCTAAGAAAAATCTTAATGGATTTAATTATTTCAGCAAAAAATAAGAAAGCGCACTTTAATGTTTTCTTTTTGACAAGATTCTGGTTTTACTAATTTATCAAAGAAACAGCAATCACTTAAATACCTTATTGTCCAGTTTCCTTGCTTCTACTTCCAATACAACCACCCTGTTATCCTTCACTTCTTCTGCTGTTATCTAGATTGGCAAACAAAATAAAATACTTGTTTTATATTCAGGAACTACATAGTTTTCTCATATTCACAACACTCCTATAACAGGTCCATTAAAAAAAAAATCATGTTTCCTCAAAAATGAAGCATTAAAAAAATGTGGTCAAGGGAAGGAGGAACAATTTGATTTGACATTGGGATTCACCAGATGATGACGCTGGCAATTAAAGCTACTGCCCAAACAGTAGCACATTGGATGCCGTAATTATTTTAATGGGTGCAATGAGACTTATAGATGCAGAGGGTGGGCTGGTCTTCTTCTGGATGACAAAGAAATATTATTGGAAGAAAAAAAAAATGCTTTAAGATACTTTTTACAGCACTGTAGATTAGACACACTGTATTCAAGCTACTAACTGGGAAAAAAAACCAAAACACACAAAATTATATAAGGATAAATGCTGAAGAGATTTATTGTCTTAACTGTCTTACCGTAATACTTCCTTTTCCAGCAGGTCTGCCATTTTTAAGTACTAATGGTTTTGTTAGAGTCCTGCTAGAAACTATCTGCCAAGACAAAATTTCAATATCATGCATTATTAGCGCAATTTAATAGATTTTCAAAGGAATGAAATGAGATAGTGATGTATTTTCATTTTAGGAATTTTTCCTTCATCATGAAGATGGACAGCATTACATTTACTTCCCATGATTTCCTATAAATAAATAGGTAATACTTGATACATTTCAAAATTTTAAAATATATATGCAGATGAACACATGCAGAGTTTCAGGAGCAATACGAAATAAAATGTTTTGTAGTAACATAATGCACATACAGGGACAAAGATAATACCTTAAGTTCCAATCTCAGATTGTTCTGAAGTTTTTCATACATACCATTCAAACATATGCAAGCCACACTTCATAAACGGCTTCAGCAAACACATTAATAAACACAATGTTTGTCATGCAAACAAACATCAACCTCCCCCTGCAGCATTTCTAGTTTTTATTTTATCCTCTTCAGGCAATGCTTTCTCAGAAGTGTGTCTATTCATTCTACAGGTCCTTCTTTACTTTAAGAATGAACGATTAATTTTAAATTGCTGCAGAATTTCATTTCACAATGCCTCCATCTTCATAATGCACTTAAAATAAAATTACTTTAGACACAGGGGAGGAAAAATCCACAAAAAAACTCTCCTAAGAAGTGCCTTCAAAGGATCTATTAGAAAGAACAAATTGAAAAGAAGCTGCCTGGTTGCAACACCACCAATAGCAGAATTTGACAGGGAAATGGGAGTGAAATCAACAGTAGACAGAACCAGAATCACTGCTTGCCTTGAGTGGAAAACAAATTACAAGGTTAACATGGCCCTTGCGAACACTCTTATGTTGCTATACACCAATTCTCTTTTTATGAAGCATAAAAATAAGACTTTGAATAATAGGCTAAATAAACAGCAATTACTACTTTGTGCTCACTGAAGTCCACTTACTTTGAGATAGCAATCTGGACAGTCACCATTCTAGAGTACATTTCAGGGCATCAACTCAACACCTTTTGCAAATAAAATGTGTATACTCTGAACAGAGGCTTGAAGAAAACAAATGAAGGGAATCCTATTCAACTCGAGTACCCCAACTACACAACGACATAGCGATAAATCTAAAATAAAAGTTGTTAATGATTTGCATTAACTTATATTTTCTTAATTCTAAGGGAAATCATCTGCATACTTACTTGTCCCAGTGTACATTCAAATTCTCCTAAGAAGTCATCATCATTCAGATCAAAGGTTTTGTTATCGATGTCATATATTCCAAATTTAAGTTTCTGAACAAGCTCAAAATAGTAATCAATTAGGAACTTCTTGGCAAACTTTGGGTTCAAGGAATTCTTAACTCTTTCTGTGCGATCAACCTGAAGTTAGAAAGATATCACTTTATCCAGTATTTCACCAACCAAACAAGCACTCAAATAAAAATAAAAAAAACCCAAAGACTTTCAAAAGTTCTTAGTATAAAGTATAAACCCGTATCTTCCTACAAACCTTTCATCAAATATAAATAACCACACTGAATTACAAATCCCACTGCTTTAAGCCAGAGATATTTGAGGACCTTTGAGAAAGCCAACAGCATCCTGGCCTGTATCAGGAATAGTGTGGC
>RSEF01000002.1:135214614-135242634 GCA_003993805.1 Himantopus leucocephalus
TGATCTGAAAGGTCCCTTCCAACCTTAACGATTCTATGATTCAGTCTAGTGCTCTGTTCGTATTTTGAAGCATAATTGTGAGCCTCTGTTGAAAAAAACTTAAGAAGAAAATACGCTCCTGATGGTGTGGTAGTTTTTTGAACTTTTTTTTTTTTTAACTTGTAAAATCTTTTCTCCGTTCAAAATCTGAAATATAACTGGTAGTAGAGGCAAGAAAAACGTTTTTAGCTCAGCGTGACAATGTTTATTAATGTTAATTAAACATTAATTAATCTTATGATCCCATGCAGGTGCTTAGAAAAAGCCTTCAAAGGGGGCTTGCGCTTTCAACAGGGTCCTTTTTGGTTTATGAAGCTCAGAAGCTGATTTCTGGCTTTGCTGAGGTTCATGCAAGCTTCAAAGGTAATATATTCAAATTTTGAAGTACGTAGGTTATTCTAATGCGAAACTTAAATTTTTTAGTGCCAGAATTATATAGGAAAATGGTGTAATGCCTTAGATTTTCTCCATTAAGACTGCATGCAGTGTTTCCATGACGGGCTGCTTTTGAATTGGTTCATGGTAGCCTTGTAGCAGTTTAACGATTGATTCTTTCAAGTATCACTGAAAGCAGATCTAGTAGGTCATCCAGTCTAGGATATAACACGTGCAGAATGTGTATGATACCTAACTTGTTGCCCAACATTTAAATAACTCTTATTGAGAAAGATATGGTTCAGTTAGGAATGCAGGCCAAACATTAATCAATTTATAGAAATTTTAGTTAGTTCAGATTTTCCATATGAACACAGTGCGATTCCCATTTAATCTAGTCAAGCAACACTGAGATTGCATTTGAATTAAAATTGTGAAATGTCTTGTATTTTTGTAAGACCAAAAAGGGGGAAGAAAAGCCTTGCTTTACCTACCAGAAAAGAATAGTGATAAAATGTCCTTTTCAAGATCTGAGTAAAGATAGTCTTACTACTGGAAGAAAAGTAATATTATCTTTAAAGGGGATATTGTTGCAGCCTTTAACCTTGTCTATCAAGTTGTAAAGTAAGGGGTTTTGAGAGTAAGCCTGCCTGACTAGAGAATGAGCTGAAATGTATGCTTACTGTGTAGATAAGATAGTAGTCAGTTCAGATAACCTGTTTCTCTGTGTCTCAAAGAGAGGAACACCTTAGATGTTTATGTTTATAGAAATAAAAATCCAGACAATAGACTTTTGAACAGATAAGGAACTGTTTTATTCGCTGTAATAGAAGAGCTTCAGTGAATATATTTGATAGCTACTCAGTACAAAAATAAGAAAATTTCCCATGAGAAACTTAAATAACACTACTTAGTTGCCTCTGGTCTGTTTTAGTGCTCTCATTTCAATCTGACGTTTACATTGCCAAGAAAAGCAACGTTAGTGGGCTTTCTATGCAAGACAAGTAGTAGATATGGTGAAAATAAGAGTAAAAAGGAAATACCTGAAATACTCTTAAAGAAATAGAAGTCTAATAATTTACATAAAACACCTGGTGGGAAGTTTGAGTTCTGAGCATTTAGTCATTAGATATGTAAGTAGTGTTTAGGTAGTCTCAACAAGCAAACACTAAAGATAATACTGAAGATGTACCATGAAGCTAATCTCGGACACTAAAATCCAAAGTCCGCATAGACCGTTATCTTATCTTATCTTTGAAACGGTTGACAGAAGGCATTTAGAGATAGCAGGGTTAAAAATTATCCAGAATGCTCTCCTGATCTTCAGCGATTTATATTCTAGGGTATTTTTAAGCTGAAGAGGAGGCTTTTGTATTTAATAGCCTTCAATGTTTTTTTCTTCTATAAGTAAAACTGTGATGCTGTGAAACATGACTACCATATTAATTAGATAACTTGAAAAAAGAAAGTTTATAAACGTGATTAATTTTTACAAAGGGGAGGTAGAGCTTATGTTTTGACTTAGAAGTTTGATCGTGGACCCAGGAGTAATACCAAAGAGACAATAAGCATAGCTGAAAGTTTGGTAAGAAAATAGACGAGGCTTTTGACTTAAAAGGCAATTTTTTTCATGTCTTAATATTGGCAGAAGAGTAAATTTAGAGTTTGTTCTTCTCCTGTACCGTTATATACTTCAGTAGCATTAACTACCTGCTTCCCTTTGGGTATTTTTCCTCCTAATCCCCTCTGTTCTCATGCTTGAATCCTGTATTGTATGGTGTTTGATATTTTCATTTCTGGAATGCTGTTTTATGTACTATATATATATTATATTTATATATTATTATATTCAACCAGTTGTGGAAATAGTATTTCCCCTATCTCTGTAGTGTTTTGAAGTATTTTCTAGAAAAAGAATTAAATTATCATAAGAACAATGGGTACTTAGTTCATAAATTGAAACTCCAGAAAGCCAGTTTTGGTTGTCAAAATTAGTTTTGCTTTTAGTGTCTTGAACACATAGAGGTTTCAGTAGGTGAACTATATTTTTTGGAGTCGTGTTTGTGTAAATCTTGAGGACTTCAGTCAGAAAATGTTTAANCATCTTGAACACATAGAGGTTTCAATAGGTGAACTATATTTTTTGGAGTCGTGTTTGTGTAAATCTTAAGGACTTCAGTCAGAAAACATTTAAGCAATGTTTCATTTTGGCTTGTTGAGTAAGATAAAGGGACCCACTCAATCTGCTGTCATATTCTGGCAAAACTATGGAACCACATAGAGAATGAAAAATATTTTTTTTAATTTTTTTTTTTATTTTTACTATTGGATTTACATTCTGTACATATACTAATGAAAGGGGTTTGTTACTCTCAGATCTCTACTGCACGTGCCCTTCTGGTCATATTTTTCGTACTTTTTTTTTTTCCCTGCCATTTTCACAAAGAAGAAGAAAAATTGCTTCTAGTAGTCTGATGCATTGAGAAAGATAGTTTTGCTTGTTAAATCCATTAAGCATCCAAAGCACTGTTACTGAAAGCTGTTTTGTAGTTTCATGAGAGAGGCGTGTATTCAGCACTGTTTCTCTTCCTAGTTGTTCATTGTAAATGTAGCTTATCCAAGCCTGCTGTGCAGGTAAGTTGTTTGCAAAGATGGCCTAAAAAGGAACTACATCGTTTGTTCTTGTGTTTCGGCTAGGTTGTCTTGCTCTAAAATGTTTTGTTTATGCTATAATGTCCTACTTACATGTAATTTGTTCTTCTGTTTCCACAATTTTAATTCCTTCTTAAGTGGAAGAAGTTATAGAGCAAGCAGACTACCTGTACGGGAGTGGAGAAACTGAAAAGCTGTATCGGTTGCTGGTTCAGCATAAAAATAGGTAATTGATTGCATTGAGACATTACTGTGACTTCATCTCTGTGCTCTTCTGTATCAGTTTTTCAACTAATGTTGTCATTGTGGTATGCTGGAGGAACTTGCTTTCATCCTTAATTAAGTAGGAAAGGAAGACTCTTGGTCTTTTTCCTCCTGATGGAAAAATGAATGAAGAAAGGACTGGTAGCTGTAGAAGATGAGGGTTAACACTCAAGTTTTTCAGTCCTGCAAAGGAGGGTTTTGTTCTTGTTTGTTTTGTTACTGTAATGTGTCTACACATTCCTAAATGATGAAAGTACCTAGAATTCAAGTATTGGATTTTTCTAGGAGTTGCTGTTTCACTTCTTTTTCATTGCTGACCAGCTGTTCTTCCTGTTTTCATTTCTCTCACGTTAGGATTTGAGTCTGAACCAAAAAAGCTCCTTACCCATGTAGTTATTTCTTAACTGCAGAAAACGTTATTGATAAGCCAACTGGGACAAGCTGTTTAGGGAAAAAGCAGAAAATGCATGGCAAACCAAAGAGTCCCTTCCTTTGCAGGAGACAAGGCATCTCACTCTGAGAACACTTCTGGAGGAAATCAACTGTTCAGTTGTTTTCAGTAGTTTTCAGTTAGTTTGGTTTTTTTTTTCCCTAGTTCTTGCCAGGGGTACAAGTATAAAGCCTGGGAAGTTAAATGAAGGTCCTGTAAGGGACACCATGTCATAAGCAAGGTGTAAGCCTGCTACTAGGCATATAACAATACTAATTATTCTGTGAGGAGTAATGATTCCAGTAGCAGTACTTAACATTTTTGTGACTTGGCTGAAAAATGAGTCCGTAGTACTGTGTTAATTAGAGCAGGACTGCTGTGCTGTGAGCAGTGACTCAGTTTTACTCCAGATAAGAAAACTGGCTTTTCTTGATACTCTGAGTTTAGCAGTAACTCATGTAAACTTTTTCATACTTTTGGTTTCTGGTAATTTTGACTTCAGTGTTCCTGTTGGGGGAGGAGGGGAAGTTTTATAGTCACATAGACAGAACCTCTGAAAGACTTTCTAAAATTAAATTTAATATTAAAATCTCTATTAAAATAGTAAGCCAAAATTAAAATGGTAGTTAGCTAAAAGTATAGTAAAGTGCAAGCAGTGTTTCAAAACAATATGTTAACAACATAATAAAACTTAAAATCCCTTATTTTTGGCTATAACATACCATACACCGTTTGATACAGTGATATAAATAAATATATAAATGTACAGCTTTATGTGGTGGTGGTAGGGCTAATCTATGTTTTTTCACTGTTGTTCTAGGAAGTATTTTATTGTTTAGGTACAATTATAGGGAAAAGGATGCGTAATATTTTAAACATTCCTAGTAAGCATTAATATCAAATCAGTGGAATGCTAGAAAAAATACCATCTAGCTAAGAACAAAGTAGTCCTCATTTTCCACCTGGTGTTTTGAGTGGTGCTGTCGGGTTTTTTAAATCTGCATCTTTTTTAAGAAAACAAAGTCCTTTCCTACACATATGTTTGCTTCACAGACCAGAATGGCAGAACAAAGATACTGTCAGACAGTTGGAGGGCTTTCATTTGTTGTTTGTTACCTTGCAATTGTATATAGCATAGAATGACAAATGATATGCTGTTGTCTTATCACCTGCTTGAGATACATATTGAAAGACTGGTTTAAGACCTTTGCTTGCTTTGTTTCCATTATTGCTTTAAAACATTACTGTTTCTGTTCATAACTAGTGATGACGCAGAGTTGTTATGGCGGCTGGCGCGGGCATCACGAGATCTAGCTCAGCTTAGTAGTACTTCTGCAGAGGAGAAAAGACAACTGGCGTATGAAGCCCTTGAGTATGCAAAAAAGGCACTTGAAAAAAATGAATCAAATTTTGCAGCGCACAAGGTGAGCCAAGCAAAATAACTGAAATCTTGCTCTTTGATTTCTGCCACTAGGAACTGGAACAAATGTCATTGTGCTGTTTCAGCAAACTTCAGCTAATTTAACTTTTCAGTTGAGAATGAGTGCGACTTCTAATTCTCCCTAACTTTTTTGGAAGATCAGAGCTCAGACTTTTGCAGCTAAATTTCCTCTATGCAGGAAACAGGAACTGGTTAAATGTGTGCAGGACCGTGGAAAGAGGTGACTGATTAGGCTGGTAGCAGCCGATGTAGTCAGCTCATCCTTCTCTGATGCAGCCTTAAAAATATTATACATGCCGCCCCATGCTCAGCATGCTGTTTCTGGGTACAACAGTAGCTCTGTAGAGTTTCACTGGAAATACTTCAGGCTCTAGCTTTGTTCTGCTCTTTTTTTTTTCTTTTTTATTTTTTTTGTGCTGCTCTCTCACAGGCAGAGAGGTAACAAAGTATAGTCACTTCTGTTGGCATCTCTAATAAGAAGAGGACATTGATTCCCTTACGTGTGCAGACCAGCAGGTTGCTCTGATGTTGCCTGATCTGTTCATAAATACTTGCTTGTTGTCGTTAGTGGTGATGGAAGCTGTTCTGTTTGTTGGTTTGGGTTTTTTTTTTTAAATTTACTATTAATAGCTATAGCATTTTATTAAATGTTTTATTTTTGTTCTTTGAATTACAGTGGTATGGAATTTGCCTCAGTGATGTTGGAGATTTTGAAGGAATCAAGACTAAAATTGGAAATGCCTTTGTTATCAAAGAGCACTTCCAGGTAATGTAAACAGTTTTTTGCATGTGACAGCATTAATGCATCCAGTAGGTAAATTGTGTGACAGTTGTGAACTATTTTTTGGCGAAAATTTGCAAGTGTACTTCTCTTCAAATGTCCTGGTGACACTTTGGTTTTGGGGTTACTGTGACAGTGCAGAATGCCCGAGCAACAAGGAGTACAAGTTACCTCCTGCAGTAAACAAAGTTCCTGTAGAAGAGAGTCTTGAAATAGCTGAAGTGGTTTTGACAGCTCTTAGGACTAGATAAAATGTAACTGTGCTTTTGAGAAATGGATGTGTGGCTGTCCTTTTAACTGTGAATTGTGTAGCAGTAAAGGACAAATACTGGAGAAAACAAAGGACTACTGATTTTCTGTCACCAGAGATGATGTAAAAATCTGAACACACCAAGTCTCACATGAAACTCTAATGACCTACTAAACAGAACTGCTTAGTTCTGAACTGAAGTCAGTGTCTTCAGTTTTTTGGAGGTGAGCCGATTTAGTTGTGCACTGAATAAATACCGTATCGGCTTGAAATTCTACACACTCTTAATCTGGTTTACTTAACAACAGGATAACAAGTCTAATTTTTTTTAGTGTATTTTAATCCAAATGTGGCAGAACAACTTTTTACATCTTGTGGGTTTTTTTTCCCCCTCACTAGAGAGCTGTTGAACTGAATCCAAAAGATGCTACAACAATTCATCTTATAGGCATTTGGTAAGTTTTCAAACAAAAGTTAGCATGTGGCAAAAAAAAAAGCCAGAATATAAAATGTCTTATATGAATTGCAGAAATGCTTGGAATGATTCAGTGGCTTGCAATTAGTTGTTACAAACACGAAAATCTATTGAACAGGTACAGGACGTCATGCCTTGAAAAAGTCTGGCTGTTAATTCTTACGCAGTTCAAAAAGATGAAAAATATTTGTTTGTCCAATGTATTTGTTTTACTGTATTGAACTATTAAAAACTCATTTTGCAGACCTAAGTATGTTTCCATAGAAGACATTAGAGATTGGGAGTACTACTCATTTTGTTCTACTGGTGGGAACGGAGACAAAACTCAACACTGAATTTGCATTGAATTTCAGTGATGGCTGCCACTTAACACAATCTGTATAGTGAAAAACTATCAAAACTGAGACGTGTTCCTAAAATACTTCCGTTATTATCTGTCATGGTACTGTATTTTAAAAGTTATATTTAAGTGAGGGCAGCTTATAAATGCATATGCATTGACAAAACCCTCTGAAATTGAATTTGCTGCTCAGTGAAATTGGTACTCAGAATTACTGTTACACAGCAGGCGAAGGGACTGGAAATGCAACTTTCCATGCTAACCAGGGCATTCTGTGGAAGAGGTGTGATTGAAAGTAGTATCTTTTGTGTGTTAGTGAGAGACTCTGGACAGCATTTCTGGTTATTTGTCTGAAAGAGACCAAAGCTGCTGCATTGTTTTACAGGAAATCTCTACTGTAAGATTGAGAGTTTGAAAATAAACAGAGACAATGTATTTTTAGCTTATAAAAAGAAAAAAAATACTGAAAACCACAGCCACCTTGTCTATGTTTTTTTCTGGACTCTTGAGTATTAGAGTAAACTACAGTCTATTGCTCCAGAGTTTTTTTTATTAGTTTACAAAGTTACTTCAGTTTTTCAGCATCCACCACTCATTCCTACATGGCCTAACCATTGCAACAGTCCACATTTTAAAACAGAAGTGTATGCTACCAACTGAATGAGCGTCAAGGTCAGTTTTGAGATAGGAAGCCTGTTCTGGGAAGTACTTAAGACATTGTTCCTAAGGAAAATTAGAAAAGATGATCAGAAATGTGAGATTATTACTGCTTTGGGCACTAAAATATCCCCATATTGTATATTTAAATATACTCATTATTGAATCCCAGAGCGACTCCCATCTGAAACTGGAATTTGGTATTAGCCAATTCTTGAGTATTTTTCTAGTTTCTCTTTCTAGTGTATCCTGGATTGAACCTCTTTTATTGGCATTTCTCATAAAGCACATCTGATGGCAAAATTTCAGCTCAGACTGTGTATTCCATGCCTTGCCCCCCTCTCCTCTGAACACTTTCATATTTGCATCTATTAATTTTTCAGCACCTCTAGAGTGCTCTATTTTACACAGTGAAGAATGTTTCTGTACTCATTGTGGGAGGGTAATAAAGTGAATAGTGTTATTTAATGTTTACACCTGGCTACATATTTGAAATAATTAAATCCTTTCAGCATTTCCAAGATAGGTGACTGATTACCTTTGTTAGACAGTAGTTTTCAGTAGACAGGAAAACAGCATAGAATGGCCTAGCCTCAAACACAGTAGTTTGATTCTTGGGTTTATTTTCATTCTTATAGATCAGAGTCTTTCAGGAATGTACTGCTTTACATTAATAATTGAGAAAAACAAGGTAATGTTGAGGCAAGGCAATGACATTACTCAGTTGTGCCCTTTTTTGCAAATACGTTAGAATAATATCAAATAATGTAAATCGTTAAAATCATTCAAGCTCAAAAGCTGTCTCATGGTTAATAACTGTCTCCAGTTTTGCCTAATGTAATAGCAATAAAAGACAGCAAAACTTCTTTAGCAGAGCTATGCAGCAACTTCAAACACCTTGCTATTTTGTTGTACAGTTGTAAGAACTTGCTTATAGAAGTTGCAGTGTGGCTAGAGTTGTTCTGACTCTTGGAAACAATAATTATGAAGTCCAAGATATGATATGAAGTCCAAGATATGAGAATGTTACTCGAAAATAAGAGAAAAATATAAAGGGTATACACAAATGTTTCCTTTTGCTCCAGGTGTTACTCCTTTGCTGAAATGCCATGGTACCAAAGAAAAATAGCTGCAACGCTATTTGCCACACCACCAACCTCCACATTTCAAGAGGTACAATATGAAAATGTTTCACAGATTATTATTCCCCCTACAAAGCTGCTGATAATACTTTTACTAATTTTCCTGACAAAGCTGACCTCTGCTTATGGAATAATCATGGACTTGTGAGTTTACAACTGTCATTAATAAAATGAGAATATAACAGGAGAGTGAGGGATATCTAAAACCCTAAAAATCTTTAATTTTTTTCAGGTGTGGCACACACAGAATAGTGAAAACTATTTCATGTTGTTTGTGCAGCAGAAAATAATAAGCTATATGTAACTTAGTTTGTCTTTACTATTCTGATCTATTGCAGATAACTGTCTGTACTAGTTCCAGTGCTGATGATTTTTGTGGTGGTGTTATACCACGTACTTATTTGATGGGACTATTAGAATTTTCCCCTTTATGGTGTGGGGTTTTTCAGTTGAAAGTATTCTTCTTCATTTTTGCTATGAAAATTCCTGCTGTCATACACCCTAAAACATGCTGTCCAGAGGTGTATCTTCTAGGGTGACTTAACACAGTATACATCTTATTTAAACACTTGTACATACATAGTAACTTGAAAATTAAATTGGTAATAGGAAAGTTTGCTGCAGCTGTTAAAATCTTGGTTTGTTTATACCAACCAATGACTGTCCCACAATGTTTTATTCTTTTAAGGTGTGGGGGGCAGGAGCCACTGAAAAGTAATTGTAGAAGGCTGCTTGCTGTTACACAGAAAGCAATTTAAGCTCTGACTGAAAAAGAAAGACAAGGTTCTAATGGAATGTTAAGCTTGTAAGTTTTGCTGCAAATCACTCTCGGAAGAATACTGCAGAATCATGCCAGTCCCAGCAGCAAGTTCTTTAGCACTTAAAAGTGGCTGAAGAAGCAAACTTGTCCCAGAACCTGTAGTTGAGCCATACTGGCAAAACTTCTGCAGTTACAGTTTCAGTACAAAATCAGTTTTGTAGATACATCCACACTTTAAGTTCTCGGACAGTATTTTGCCTCCAGCTAGTATCATCAGGAAGAGGTAGGAACGAACTGAAATTTCTGATGTGCCGGACAGGAAATTAGTTCAAAAATCTGTGTGCTGTGTGGATTTCATAAAGGTGTATTCTAATGTAAGAGGATACTAACTGGTGCTCTGCAGGAATCAGTTCTCCCTGAAGTATTTCTCAACATTAATGGCCTGAATAGTAAGATTTGTTTCATCTATTAAATTTATACATGAGAACAGGCTGGGGGAAATGGAGATACTCTGCATGGTAGAAATAAAGTTCAAAATGATCTTAACAAGTTGAAGACCAGAAAAACACAATCCAATTTGCTAGGGACAAATACGAGGTACTGTACTTATGGAGGAGTGGGAGGGGAAGAGTTGGATAAGTATTAGTTCTGTTGGGAAGATGTCAAATCTGATTGTACATTGAATGAGAACTGTCAGTAGCATGCTGAATTAATAAAAATAAGGTCAAGGACAGAAAGTCCTCCTTCAGCTATGTTAAGCATGCGTGTAAGGTTTTAGTTGACTGCTGTGTTCTGTTTATTCTTCATTTTAAAGAAGACAACCTTATCTTTTGCAGGCTCTTCATTACTTCCACATGGCAGAGGAAGGTAATACTTCTAGCTTTTTGGGACAGAATAACCTTTTATGAATGACAACTTGCAATAAACCTCTAGCTTTTGGTATTATCTTAATGGTGTATGATCTCCTGATAAACATATCAGCCTGTTGTGCTCATTCATCAGAGATACTCAAAGTATGTTACACCCTTACTATCAGTACTTAGACTGTAACGTGAGGGTTTTCTGCAGAAAAAGTAATACAGTGGGATTTGTACCTTCATTAATAACGAATTACTCCTCTACAAGGCATTCAACTGGAGTGCAGGGGGAAGAAGCAAGCAAAAAAGGGAATTTTACGTCACTTTTTCTAAATTTTCTTGAAGTTCAAAAGTCCTCTGTGTTCTAAGTAGAACAACAGAGAAAGCACACTTTATTATTTCAGAAGCTATTTGGATCAGAGTGCCAATTTAACTGGCAGTAATACTGTACACATGTAAAAGAAAACATGTACGTATTATTTCTCCGAGAGTGAAGCCATAAGCAAAACTGACTGGCTGAAAGATAAAGGAAGATAGTGTTCTACGAAAGGTTTGTGTATAGTCATATCAGTGAAGTTTAAAGCAAAAGTTTATTGCCTATCTTCCCCTGGGTGTCAAGTAATGCAGCTGTGAACTGGAAGGTTGGACTTAACCTCAAAACTTTCCTCCAGAACACCTCCATATGTTATGAATCCCAACCTTAGATCCAGCAGCAGGGAAAGCCTGTGCTTTGAACAGTAGTAAAGACTAGTCTTTAGTAATGATTGATGGCCAAAGCACGCTTTGTAAAAGCAACTCCTTAAACCTCACCTTAGAAAAAGTTAAATGTGCATGGTGTGAAGCTAGGAAATGTGCCCTTTATTTCCTTGCCTGTACTTGCCAAGCTGGCTGCATTGCCTGTTGCGCCTACTAGGTCCAGAGAAGTACAGAATCTGCAAAGCAAAGCTGTTGGGCATTAAGCTCTCTGTGAGGAATCTAGTTTCATTTAGTGTATTAACTAGCAAGCTGCTAGCTAATGTAACTGTACGAGACCAAAATCTAGCAAGTAAAAATTTTACATTGGCTTCCTTCTAATCCAAAGCCAAAATACTATTCATCTTTTCCAAAGTAAGTATTTAAAGGAGTGACGCTGTATCGTGGCTTTGATAGTATGCTGCTCATTCTCATTTAAAGCTTTTCTCCTGTCTCTATACAGCTGACCCAAATTTCTACAGCAAAAATTTGCTCTTTTTGGGGAAGACATACTTGAAGTTAAACAATAAAAAGATGGCACTTCTGTGGTTAAGCAAAGCGAAGGAGTATCCTGCACATACAGAAGAGGACAAACAGGTAGGAAGTTAAGAACTGTAATAGTACGGTTATATACTGTAACCAACACCTGTGACATCGTGGCAGTGGCATGTTTTATAAAGTTGACTCGAGTAAATTGTAGTTCAGCACCTATATTCCAGGATTACATCCAGACACCAAAAAATTCTTGTATGTCAGTAACTGTCTGTGAACACAATAGTTGGAAATACTTGTTTATAATAAAGAACTGTTACGCTTTCTTCTTCATGATGTTTTTGTAGCGCTAACATCCACCCGCCCTTAACTGTGTTGCTGAGGTTAAGACAGGCACCTGAGTTAACCTATGTCTATGTGAGCACGGACTCACTTTTCATGTGCCTAAAACTGGAAAGGTAGAAGTTATATTTTGGAAGAGCTAAAAACCACACGAACAGGAGGAAGAAAAATGCATGGAAGTGTCAAAACTTGCTAGATCCATAAAACTTCACATTTCACTGCTCTCGAGGCCCCTAGGGAGTTTCAGACTATCTGAATCGGGACAAATGAAGTAATGTATCTTTGACAGCAAATCTCCAATGGCAGGTGAGATGAGGCACTTCATTACCCTTTGGAATTGCTCAGAAGGATCCTGGTTTGGAAGGCATCTGCTTCCTACCTAAACACAGAGAGAGTACTTCCAGGAACGGTAATCCATTGGCCTTGTTCAGACCTAGTAACTGCATTCAGTATAAGCCACAGCAATTGCAGTTAGCGTTCATAACAATCCTGTTAGCAGCAGGACTAACAAAGCCCGATTTCCAATTGATTTTTCTTACCGGTGATTGACCTCTAATGCATTTAGCATTAAGCTGCAGTGGGAGATGCTTTAACTGTTAAACATCCAAATGTGTTGTGACATTCTGAATGTCCTAATTATAAAAAATACTTCACACCTCAGAAAAAACACTACTGAGGTTTCCCTCTGTAGGTCCTCTAGTAAGGCTTGAACTGTTTCTCCCAAAAGTGAGGTCCTTCAGTAACATCTTTCAGTAGAAATTTAAGTAAGGGTTCCATTCCTCCACTCCTTTCCAAAATGTACAGGAATTTAATAGCTTAAAGGAGTAGTGGTCTCGGGTACATATGAAATTGGTCAATTCTTCTGACAGTTACTAGTAGCTGGAGGCACATGTGAAACCAGCGATCACAAAAGCTTGCCTTTTTTTAGAAAGCCACGCAAAAGGAGTCGGTAGTGATTTTTGTGCGGTAGACAAGTTGTTAAACCACTTACCTGCTGCAGCAGTGCTTGGCCTCCTGCTACAACCAGCCATTTCTTTATCTCCTAGAAGGGTGTAGAGCTGCTGAACTGGGAGAGGTGGTATTGTCTCTGTTCTTTGGCTGAACATGTAAAATGCACATTCATTGGGAACTAGACTTGGTAGTCCAGTAAGAAGGAAACTGCCCCGTGCAAAAAAATTGGTAACGTTGTCTCTGCGTTTGGCAGAGGTAGGCATTAGTAGGTTTTCTGAGTATTTTTTACCCCCTAGTGTCTGCAGTACCTGGCTGACATTGCCTGCACTGCTTGCTCTGTCAGGACCAGGAGTTTGTTGGTTGGGCTGGTTTGGTTGGTTGGTTTTTAATATAGATGTTAGATGTCATATTCAAATTTTATTAGATTTTACCCAGAATCCCCAGGCAAATGGAATCTCAGAAACAGTCTTCTCACACTTCCTGAGCCGCTGCCCAGAGTTTTGAAAACTCAAGGTTGGTTGGTTACGATCAGAGATAGGACAACTTACTACATGCTACTATTGGCCTACAGCAAATCGAGAGCCAATCATCTGTATTCAACCCAAATAAACTTACCATATACCATAATTCATATAAGTGAATTACACTGAAGGCACTGGCTGCTTAAGCTGTTTTACTCCCATTCGTGTTTCAAGTGTTGAGCATCTTGCACTACAGGAAGAAAACTGAATAGTCTTAGGAGGGTTCTGAATTTACAGGACTGCAGTGAAGTATCTGGGTGCTTGCGTGATAAGTTCTGCTAAGCCTATAACTACCCGGCGCTGTTTTGATATGAGTGTATTTCTTTCAGGTACAGAAGGAAGCTTTGGAGTTGCTAAATTCTATATAACAAGAAACAAGATAATGGGAATTGAGCAGCATAGGAAAAAGACCCCACATACTACTTTGGTTTATTGAAGCTGTTAATAAAAGTAAAGCCTAAACCTGCGATCTCCATTTCCTTTTAATTAAACTGTCAACTAGAAGATCTGTTTCATTATGTGATCCTGTCTGATTTACGTGGGAATAAAGGGCTTCACGGACAAGCAGGGTATGAATTGGAGGGGAAGGGCTGGGACAGCGGTTGTGCAGGTTTGTAATTAAGTTTTTCACACTATTCAGCTACAAGTTATGTGTGAGGAAAAGTAAGAAACATGACTAGCATAACTTTAAAGAAAGAAGGTACAAGGCCATGACTAACTCTCAGTTTTTTCTAGAGTGTTCTCCTTCTGTGCGGTCCAACAGCCTTCAAGAGTAATATATGTTCACATTATTAGATGCTCCTATAGATTTCTCATTAAGACTGCACAAGCAATCTTAATTCTGATACATTTAAATGCTCATGTTGGACTTTGCAAAAAGTGCCGTGGGTTAAAAAAAAAAAAAGTGAAGTAGGGAACACGTAAAAAAAATGCTTTTATGGGTGATACCAGCATATGGAGCGAGAAGCTTTCTGTGAAATCTGACTACCTATTTGCACATTGAGAGGCTGTGAATTTTGAGGATTTAGTGGCCGCACAATGTTTGCGGGACATGTGGCACTCCTTCCCCTAGACTCCGATGACAGGAGGAATGCATACTCCCAGTTCATTAGAATGGAGCTACAATTTGGAGGTACAGACTTCTGTTTGTAGAGGTAACGTGAAACTTTCTTTTTGTTCTTGCTACTATTTTAGCAGAAACTTTCACCAGAAAAATAAATTAACCTAAGCTGGATATCCAGCACAGAAAATATATTTAGAGATTTTCCAAACAATATATTGTGATTACCCAACAGAAAAAAAAGGACCAAATAATGAAAAAATGGTAGGCAATCAAATATGCATGGTATTGCCAGTAGAAGGTCCAACAATCTAGAAGAAATTGACTATAAATACCTAGTGTTTGCTTTCATGGACAAGGATATTGCAGTCTATAGCAGGAAGATGAAGGACATAAATTGCTTAGACTAACAAACCAAGCCTGTGCCAAGTCAGTAGTAAAAATGCACAGCTGAGAGACAAGCCAGAGCTTTAATTCTAACCTCAGATCACAGAACTAGTGAAAAGATGGTTTTCTCCACTACGATCAAGTAATTCCTATGTTCTATAGTAGAGCATCAAAACAGTCTTCAGTATGTCAAAGCCCCAGGGTGGATAACACGTAGTGTTTCAGAGACATTCTTCAAATTTTCTGGACTCATACACTACAGAAACATCTGCCATACACAAAACTGCTTCTGGTAGCTTTGTGGCTGAGGCACGTTACTTCTGTGCCTTTGCTGCTGCAGAAAACTATGTCTGCACAGAGTGAAAGGCTATCCTGGTACCAAGTAAAGGTTGTTGAGCGTTTAGAGAAGAGCAACTGAGTTGCTTGCAGGAAGAAAGGAACAAACCAAACCCATGAACTACACAGTAGCTCCTTCAAGTAGCATTAACCTCCCTGGTTCCCCTGTCTGATCGCCAGCCTTTGCTGCCTTTCCTCTCTTCGCTGTCTTCCCTCCCCTCCAAGTGCAGCTGAATTATAGGGAACGCAAATGGGAAAAGAAAAAGTTACAAGGTGGTATTACTCAAACTCCCAGAAAGTCCAAGTTTACTGTAAGGACGCACCCAAGTGTATAAATCGTGGTGGGTTGTTTTCCTGGTAAGAGACATGCTTTCAGTCAGTCCTTTGAAACCGATTAATAGATCATATATGTGTACAGGAGGCCACTGGGTTTGGTTTTTTCCTTGCTCACTAACCCTTACCCACAGGAAAAACTTGCAGTTATGAGACAGCTAAAATTATCAAAACAATAAAGCAACTACATTCTCGTGATGTGCTTTTTTATTATTTTTTTTTTCACTTACTCACAGATTCACAGAATTCAGCAGTTGGTAGTGGTTGACCAAATCATTCATTAGTGCAAATTCATGAAGTTCAACTCTATGACATTTAGCCCTCGTAATTGTCTTTTAGGCAAGCCACACACACTTCTGTTGCCTGGCCTCTGACATTTAGTTTTGGGGTGGTTTCTTTTAAAGCTTCCTCCATTCTAACCAGCATAAGTCATAATTTAAGTGGATTTGCACTTGAAATTAATTTCATGCTGTATTCATGAAAATGGTTTTGCAGAAGATACTTGGCATAGTACGAAAAACCCTCGAAGCGGTGGAAATTTCTGAAACTCTTACAGAAAGTTCACGTAAGATAGCAGTCTGTTGAGCCCGGTGCACTACCGGTGTGTTACCAAAGCTACGTCGGGTTAACAGCTCCACAGAAAGCTGTGCCTATTGAATACAAAGCCTCAAGAGAATCCAATATGTAGAAAAATAAAATTTTGGCAGAATTCAGTTGCTGTATTGGAAAGATACATGAACAGATATAGCTATTTTTTCTGCATGTACACTTTTAACAGTGCAATATGATATGTTACAGAAGTGTTAGGACATCATTTTCATGTGTGTACAAAATTCTGTATAAGTTAGATGTAATGGAATTTACAGTTAATATTTAAAGCATAATACAAATGGTAATTTTAAACATGTTTTGACTCTATAATAAGGAAGCACGGCTTGCTAAAAGTAGCACTTAATATAATTCACATGAATAAGGTGTTAATTTTTTTATTTTTTTTTAAAAACACATCTTTGCAGTTCAGCAAATGCCCTCAATGCCAATAAAACTGATTTAAAAATGGCTTTATGTTATTGTGCACTTAGGACAAACTTGACCTACATAAAAGAACGACAGGTTTTAGACATACTTAATTCAGATATATCTGAATTTCCATAAGAACTTAAGAGGAATGAGAGTATTTAATACTTATGAATATTTTTATCTGTGCAGAGCTTACGTAACTTTCATTTTATTTGGGTTTACTAGATCCAATAACTGAAACTGAACATGAACATAGAAAGCAGCAAAGTTCACATTACCTTTTGTATACCCTTATAGCTCAGTTTACATTAATATACTCTACAAAGTTGTAAAAAGGACATCACGGATTGAAAAGGGAAAGAAGAAACAACAACAAAAAAAGAAACCTGTAAGACACCAGACCAAGGAGAGAATGTGTAATATTTTCTCTTTTATTATTTTTTCTTTGAAGATTACCTAACATCCTCGTGGTAATAACCCAAGGTAATATGTAAACAAATTTCAATGCTGCTCAAATGAATTAAAATATTCTGTTCAGCTCCTACAGTAAGTCAGAACAGTGGCACCGATTCCTTTGAACATTAAATCACATTCATCTTATTGTACATGACTCTTGTGCAAGTAGTAAAGGCTTTACTCATGACCTTGGCTACATCAGTAGAGAGGGATATATCAGCTATTTACGTATTAAAAAAAATTAAACTGACAGAACAACATATTCTGTCGTCTCAAATACCAGCAGCATCTTTCTACATATTTAGGATACGTTTGGCCTAAGCCTTTAACACCTTTTAGAACAGCCATGCAATAAAACAAACTTGGAGATGTTTCTTAAAAGAGAACACAGAGCAGTTTAAACATTTTTCTGAATAATAAAGCCAAGATAAAGCAAATCCAGGCCCTTTTAAATGGCTGCAACTTTTCATACACTTAAAGCTCTATAAAACTAGAGCCTATTAGTATATATATTTATATTTTTTATATATATTTTAAATAAGTCTCTCGTCTGCTTTCAAAATTTATGAGGGTTTTTTCTGGTCTTTTGGAAGGGCAATAAATAAAAGTAGAAAAGGCTGAACTGTTTTGCATATCTTTGTGGAAGAACGGAGAACAATTATACTTTTAGAGTTCCAGAAAGATCACTGTACAGAACAAAAAGCTTATATACAATTAAGTGTGCAATTTTAGTTGGCTGGGCCTTTTATTATGCAAGATCTCCTTTTTGACTAGAAGCCACTTCTACTCTTGACCAAATCCCTCTGTTTCTTCAATGGCAAAGAGCAGCTTCTCTTTTAGTTGTTCATAGCTTTTATATGGTGGTAAATCCAAACGATTAAAACTAAGCAGAAAAAAACAAAATTTTGTTAAGTTTATCTAAATCCCATGTAGCACACTACAGAACTCGACTTCTATAGCAGCAGTTAAAAATGTTCTAACAATTGCAAATGAAGAAATAGCAACCAGTGCAATCACACTGCCTTGACATTTCTATGAGCACTAAAAACAGACAAAGTTCAAGAGGAATAAATTAAGAAACAGAAGACTGTTATCACATCAGATAAAAACCAGAACCTTTGAAGACTAAAGACAGCCCAAGATACAGGGAACTATAATACTCAGAAATGTTCACCATGAAGTTTAGTATCATCCTAGTTTGATGCATCTCCAAATTCCAGCCAGAGCATGGTAAAGCTGAATCTTTCTCCTTCCTACGCATGCCTGGATATAGGTGATTTTTCCTTCTAAACTTTGCCCTAAAAGGCTTCCGCCAACATTCTGTTTCATTCCATGTCTTCCCCAAAATTATCTTAGACAAAGAGGGATGTTTAACTCTTGCAGTCATCACTTGAAAAAACAGCACCAGTGGAGAAAATGGTAAAATGGAGGATTCCCTGAAGTAGTTTAAAGTGTGATGAATATTATTGTCACAATATTGCCTAAGGAAGGTGCGTCCATTGTGCACACAGTATATACGGGAAACNATGCCAAGCCAGTAACAGTCTGAAGCCTGGCAGCAAAAAGTATGTGTTCTTGACTAAACATCCTTGGTTTGAACATTTGCTGTGATTTCTTTCGTATTGCTTTTTCTCATGACTATACATTTATTTTTTATAATGTTACTGTATAATAAATGTACCTAATAACTGTATATACCTAATACCAACATGACTTTTGTTCAGTTATTCAATATTCTCTAAAATAAAGAATTAGGGAAACACGTCTCAGTTCTGTACAAGAAGGATGATATCATACGTTTGATAGATCTGATACTGACAAACTGTGTACAGTAGCAAAATTTAAGAACAGGGCAACCAGAAAAGTTTTCAATACTGGCATGTCAGAGGAATCAAAGAAGCTGAAGATGGAGATAGAGAACTGATTCAAATTAGATGTCATTCAATTTGGTAAACGCAAGACCAGAAAAGAGAACCACTAAAGGTACAGAAAGTTTACACATAACAACTCACCAAGTGTGACTTCTTGGTAACCAGGTTTCTTTACCAACTTTTTCAATGCAGAATTTCTGAGGACCATTACTTCCTAGAAAAGAAGATTAAAAAAGTGCAACCTGTTCCTTTTAAGTAGTAGACATGATATATACGTGACGTAAGACACAACTCAGATATAGCAGACAGAGATCACTAGGTGCTACTCAATGTTACGTGAATGTGAACATTCTTCTCATGGAAATGAAATAATTTCCTAAGCATTTATAAATATATTCATGGGATTTCTGATATAAAACACCCTTCTAGANAGTGCAACCTGTTCCTTTTAAGTAGTACACATGATATATACGTGACATAAGACAACTCAGATATAGCAGACAGAGCTCACTAGGTGCTACTCAATGTTACGTGAATGTGAACATTCTTCTCATGGAAATGAAATCATTTCCTAAGCATTTATAAATATATTCATGGGATTTCTGATATAAAACACCCTTCTAGATCCATGCTGATGTACACGAAGTTCCTGCTATCTGTACACTTGCAGCATGGTTCATCTGCCAATGGAACAGTTACAGTATAAAAGTTCTGGTCACCTTTTACTTACCCATAAGTTCAGCAAATCCACCCAGTGGTAATCTGCAAGTGCCAGTGACAAACTGCAGAAGTCGCATGCGAACCTCGTTGTCTGTTTCTTTTACAAACTAGGCACAGAAATTCAAATTACTTAATAAAACTCTTTAACATAGCTGGAAAAACACATAAACTCCACGAGACTGTTGAAAAAGTCTAATTCCATTTTAAAAGACACCACCTTGAGAACAGTTTACCTTTCTTGATTTCAGCAAAATTGGGTGGAGGGAGAAGACAGCGATTTCAAATTGTATGCACTGTCAACCATTACAATGTGAAGGCTGGGAACAGCAAATAAGAAGAATCTCTAACTGTTTTATTCTACACTAAAATATAAAGCATGCCAATGGTTTATATGAAGACTATTGCCATTTTGATTAAACACAGCAATAGTCTAGCCACAGGCTCTGGGGATTTCAAGACTGAAGCATCCCCTGCATGTGGCAGTCTCAGTGGGAGAAAACACCATCCATAATAGCTGCATCACTTTAAGAAAATTCAATGGGAAAAGGAAGAGGAAGAAAAGAGAGAAGAGATGGAGAACACCTCGGTAAGAGAGGGGGCACTGGCAGAACTAGAATTTTGACTCAGAAAAACCTGGATAACAAAGTAAGTATTTTTGTTCTATAAAAGTTGAAACCATATCCAAGTTACTTGGACTTCTGGTTAAGATTCAGTACCAAGCTTCTTAAAAAGAGATCATATGACCAGATCTTACATTATTCTGACAATATAAGCAAGCTAGGAAATTATTATTTGTATCATTTTCTTATAGGAACTTTGTCAAAAGCATCTCTAAAATGGTGATTTATTACAAGACAGAACTGCCTAGCTGGGACTTCTCTTTAGGGAAATTCATAGAAACTGAGAGCCCATAAAGCATTTTTCTGAAAATAATTCTTAGCCAAAATGTGACTTATAATCAGTCAGTGCTAGACTGGCACAGTTATTCGGACAATAACAATAAATAACGTGGCATTTCAGATGTACAGGTGTACTACATATAAGAACAATTAGAAGGTATATCACTGCTAAGAATACAAAAAACTCGTTGTATAATCAGTAAGACGGACAAGATATACACAAGGTATTCATGACTCAGCCATCCAAATGTAATGTGGGTATCTATTTGCCATTTCCCACCCTGAAGTATGCTCCCTAAGCCAGTAATCCTCCTTTCCTTCTCTGAAAAGAAGATAGGAAGCAGCAAGAACCTTAATTCAGATGGCATCCCTCAACTGCATATGTCATTTGTGTTACAAAACAAAAGAAAATCTAAGGAAGTCGGAAATTTTACTGACCAACGTACCTGCCAGAACCATATGATCTGTTTGCTGTTCCTTGTATAATGACGATAAACAGTGTTCCTCTGCCAGTCTGCTAAATCAACTTCTTGCATACCACAGAGCATAACCTAGAAAAGAGAATGATTACTTGACTATATATATGTCTACATACATAAATTAAGAGTTAATTTTGTATCTTGTGTGAGACACACTAACAAAACTGGAAGTTCTCGCTCCCCAAAAAGGACTGGTAATTTTTTCATTTTACTCTACAGTTAGATTTTCCTTTATCCTAAGTTTACAGAACTCCTCCAAAATTGTTTATGTATTTAAGTGGTCTGAAAGCCTGCATACCAGAAACTTAGTTTCATCCAACTAATAATTCAATAATGAAAGATATTACCTTTCCCATAAAAGGAAATTTTATATTAAAGAGGATATTACCTTTCCCATTAAAATCTTGCCTCATATTCCAAGATGATGATGATTACATTGCTGCTACTGCTACTGTTAGTAAAGATAAAACACACTGCAAAGTCTGCAAAGTATTCATTATGAGAGGCAATGAAAGCTCGAAGTGCTAAAGGCAAAGCCCACTAAAAAATTGAACGCTAAATAAGATAGATCAAAGTCCTTTCTCAGGAAAAAATCCCATTTAACTTAAGAAGCTTTCAGAACACTGCTCATTATATGCAAGGAACCCTGATGAGTCTCACAGAAATAAATAAGCATAGCACTACAGAGCCTTTTGTCCCTGCTCCAAATCACAACCCCCACAAGGAACGTAAGTCAGACTGATTGTTGAGTAAACATGGTGTGTGCAAGCGATTCCTGTTATCCACCCTTGGCTTACATACTGAGAATCTGCAAAATTCTGTTTCAAACCTTGTTGGCTCCTCCAACTTTCTGCCCAGAAGTGTAACAACCTTAGAACCTATCCTAGACTATGTATGTGAAACTAAGCCATCACTATACACCAGAATCAACTTCTGTGCCATCTGCTACAAGGTAATTCTACCCGTCTGCCACAGAGGGAAAAGTTTTGTATGACAAATAGATCCATCTGTGACTTCATATTCTGATCCTTTCATCGAAACTTGCAAAACACATTTTGATACTGAGGATGGAATTTAAAATTCCCAACTGCTGAACACCACAAAACAAGGATTCAATAGATACTGGCTTTTCAGCGTGATTTACCCCCACTGCTCCTATTAAATTCTCCATGTTCCAGAAGCTATCAAATGCAGCACGACAAATGACAGATTCAAGTTGACCCATCCATTTAATCATTCCATATGTATTACCTTTGCAAAAGGTAAAAATGTTGAACAGAAAACCTCACCTCCAGCTCCTTTTCATCAAAATAGTGTAGCCACTGTAGAGGAACAACTTCATTAAAACCATCAAGAAAAGCTTTGGTTTGTTCTCTAACTCCCCGAGAAAATCGCCACTCAGCCATTAGCCTGGGATAGAAAAAAAAATAAATTAAACATCAATTATCACTTAACATGAAGAAGTTCAAACATGTATGATTGCGTGTGGGTCCCCATGAGGTAACGCTCCCTCCAATTTTACTTTCTTATACTGTATGATTCTATAGACTATAAGGGCCCTACCATACTAATATTATCACAAACCACAAACTCAGACAACAGTAAAAGTAGCAAGATGCATTTAGATTACCATTCCAGTTAAAAAAAAAAATTATTATTATTATCCTTCCATTAATCAAAATTCAGCAGCCTTTTCAGGAAAATAATGCTAACTTGGGCACTATGATTTTATTATGGTAAAATGTGCTTTAGCTTAAAAAGTGCATAAACCTAGTGTGTCAATAGTAGAAAAGAAAAATTTCCACTGATTTTAAAATATTCTGTTCTCAAGAAAAAAACACCATGTAGGCAGAGAATAATAAGAAATACTGTTGCTTATAACACCTATAGCTACGGTTGCCCAATACTTCCAGCATAAGACTATTTCCAGCTTCAACAAATAGTAGTAATTTTCTGCTTTGAGCTTTCTTCTGCTTTGATTTATGCTAACATTTGGAGAAAGAGGTAATGGTTTTTAAGTTTCAACTAAAATGGTCAAGCCACTTCTGAATAAAAAAGACAACAATAAATACATATATGTACTATAGAAACTATTTCACTGAGAAACTGAAGACTGCTAATTTAAGTGGAAACTCTATTTGCAGCACTGGATGTATCACAGGAAAGGATCTGTGTACATCTGCTTTTGAGATCACTCTGAATAGACGGATCAGAAATACAGGTTCAGAAAAAGAAAGGCAGTGATAAGATCAGGAGAGAAGCAGGAAAGAGCAGCATCAGAGAACAAAAAGAAAGAATAGTTTAAGTCACACCACGTTATACACCATTCTAAATTACAGTTTCCACAGTGACAGCAAAGTTCTGAACAATTTTGAAGTCCTCTGTCAAATACATGTCCTCCTTCCACCTGGATTTGTTACTTGAACAGTTTCATCTGTTCTCTCATTGTACATGTTAATGACAAGACAGGTCATCTTCTCTCTATCAGGACTTCTTATTTTGTTTCTTTTTTTTGTTGGGAGGGGGGCATGGTCAGGGGAGAGGGAAGAGGGGTATAGGAGAGATCAAAATGTACCAGGAGATCATGTGTACCAAGATACCAAAATGTACCAAGCCATATCAATAATACTCCAAAGGATTACATAATAATAGGAAAAAAAAAAAAGAAATAACAAATAAGATACTGTGCCAAAAAAGACTGGAGCAACAGAAGAAATATGGAACACTTTTTTTCCAGCATCTACAATGTTTCAACACCTACCCAATATATTCTTCTTTGTTCTCCTCAGTTACCAAGATATTTGAACCTCCTGATTTCAGCTCATGTGAGGTTACTTTTCCTAAGAGTTCCATATCCACACAAAAGTACATTTCTAAGTTACACTCTTCGATGTTATTATCCCTGAATGAAAAGAAAAAAAAAAAAAAAACAAAGNAAACAAAGCACAATGAATTCTATATAAACAAAAAAATCCATAAAACATCACACACACACACACAAAAAAAAATCTACAAACCTTATCCAGATTAGGGAGTTGTAAAATTCAGTATCAATAGATTCTAGGTCCTTAATAGTAAGCTTTTTGCTCAGCATTCGTTTGTAGAAAGGCAGAGAAAAACCAGTGTCAATAAATTTCCCATGAAACAATGCCTGTTGAACAGAAAAAAGTCTGTTTAGCTTTTATTGAACTACTGAATTACTGAAGTATTTCTGGGCTTGAATTCTTTTTTTCCTTTCTCCTTCAAATAATAAAAAGCACCAAGTAGCAGTAGCAGCTTGGTATTTAAAAAGAACAAAACACTACATTAAATGGGAAGAAAAAAAAGATTAATTGACAAAATTTATTCAAGCATTTGTTATCATTACAAGTTAGAAAATCTCTGATTAAAAAGAAACTTCTCATAAAAGGATGAAGCCTATGAAAAGAGGAAATTACTATTACAATGCTACTGCAGCTTGTAAATAACAGTTTAAAAATGCAATCACAGACTGCTTTGGAAAGAGTTTTGGGAATCACATTTTTTTACAGGTGAGTAACAGAACTGAGAAATGAGATTCTCCTGCAAAAATGAAATTGAAAAAAAAAACCAAAACCAAAAACATGGTCACACTTGTCTCACCACGCATGCAAAAGGGTGTAAGCTAATTTCTAGTACTGAGGCACAGCACTACACACACACACAGAGTGTTAACCTCTATACTGACTCAGTCCACCTGAGAGCTAACAGAGCACAGCTATAACTATGAAAACTTCCCCCCCCATCCTTATCAAGTACACTTTTTCCACTAAAATACCTCTTTAAAAAATGCATCCTAAACATAGGCCACGTATGGCATTCATTGCTTGTCTTCCCTTACAGCTGAAATTCTATGAGCAGAAGAGCCAATGTAATGGTCCATTTCCTCTAAAAAAGGCAAGGCTCCATCTTTTGTCCCCACCTTCTAATTTCCCTCCTAAGGCTTACTCTAGCATGCATTTTCTCCTGCTTTAGGAGAGCCTAAAAAGGTTCTCTCAGAGGCATTTATTTATTTGTGTATTTATTTTTAAACTAGTTCATACCTCTCTTGGGAGAGCGAACTGATAGAAACGGAAAAATTAAATGTCAAGTGCAGCATCCAGCCATACAATTTCCTGCTTTTTGCAAAAGTAAGTTCTTAAATCATCTCATTTAATGTCGACAATAATCTTACAGCAAAATATAAAAGTTGTCTCAGCCAACCTCACTTGGCAGCTTTTTGTTACAGGGTAAGATGTGTATTCTTTGTGTTTAACCACATTTCAGTTGAAAACATCTGTGGTTATTTCAGTACTTAAGACCAAAAGAAGTCTTTATGATCTGAAAATCACAACTATTTTAATACTGTGGGAAGGACAGAAACTACAACTGCACTTAAAAAGCCTATCTAGACTCCTTAAAATGATTCCTGCTTACGTTATTATCTGCACTATTTTAAGCCACTAGAGGGTATCCCAGGATGTACTGCAGGAAGTGCCATCCATTAGAAAGGATGAATATACTCAAATCTTGCAACTGACCACATTAGGCACCATTACATGTCTCTCACTCTCTCTCTCTCCCCCCTTAGAGAATTTAAAATAAAAATACAAAAATACTTCAGGAAATAAAAGTTTGTCTTTTAATTACATCAAATACTTAAATTAAGTTCTCTTCTATGATCTGTAATTTTATGAAGTGGTTTTCCTAAAGGTAACATTTCAATTATGGATTTATCTTATGCACAAGATCAAAAATCACTGACTAAAAGAAACAGAATCTGGCTCTAGCACTGAACTGGCTTTATCACGTCTTCCTGCTATATGGCATTACAGCTTACTGAGGGTTCTAAAAGAAAGAAAAAAGTTGACAGTCTATTAAAAGTGTTACCCAATGAAATAAATTCTCATGACAGCACATAAATGTGGAACTTGCCCATAAAACCCTTGAAATCNTCCATAAAACCCTCGAAATCAAAGACATCATCATCAAAAGGGAACAAATTTTTTTGTCAAGAAGCATCTATAAGAAAAGCAAAACCAAGAAAACCCCCAAACCTAACTTATTTTCAGTCTGAAAGTATTTTTCCATTTACGTTACACTTTGCTTGTATTTATTTCAATTTCATACAAAAAGTCTGAACAACAGGAGATGACGACAGTCTCTTCAGTCTGAAAATGCACTTTTATCTACTCTTTTTGGTTTCACTATTTATGCACCATGTTCAGGGATTTTGCTGTGGGCTACCTGTAGATATCATGATGATTATGTAGAAAGATGACTGTATCACTACATGGAAGAAAAGTAAAGTGACAGAGCAGGAGTCCACTATAGAAAATTGACTCAGTGATACCAGACGAAGAAATGATACAACATGCCTTGCCAGCTTTCAGTTTAAGAGAAACCTGATGGCAGAGAATCAGCTCCCTGCCAGCTTCTGCTCTCCTTAGTGTCTGACCTTTGTATCCAAGAACGTATGTTTAATTTAAGGCCCAGTGTACTCTCCAAACATTTCTAACTAATTTTTTCGAATACAGTAAGGTATACNGCGAAACATTTCTAACTAATTTTTTTGAATACAGTAAGGTATACCAAGTCTAACAGAGGAGCCCTTTTCAGAAAATGATAGTCACATTTTTCAGAGCATCGGTATTCANCCAAACATTTCTAACTAATTTTTTCGAATACAGTAAGGTATACCAAGTCTAACAGAGGAGCCTTTTTCAGAAAATGATAGTCACATTTTTCAGAGCATCGGTATTCAGACACTCAATCAAACAGCAGTTTGCATGAAGTACACACATCCAATTGATAAAAACAAACTATTATATTGAATGTCATATTAACTTCCATCACTATCCCAGGAAACTTGAGTGTGTAAGAGACTTAACTCTCAGGGAATATTTTGGCTCAATAACCTTACATGCCTTAATCTTCCATTTCTAAGCGATTAATATAACCTTTAATAACTGTAAAAACAAATACTGTTCAGGAATAAATGTATAGCTACAGCAAATAATAAAACCTTAAAAATCTAACCTACCATGGCAATAAAGCGCCCAATGAAACAGAAATATGAAAGATGGTCAGGATTGATTGTTGATGCTGGATTTATCTGCAGGCAATAGTTGCTCTTGCCAGCATATTCAAATAGGCAGTACATAGGGTTCAGTACTTCATGGGAAAGCAAGAAAAACCATTCTCTAAGGAAAAAAACACATGTATACACATAAAACCATCAAATACAGATGTTTATCACCATTCCCCTTAGGTAACTAGCAAAATGGTCAGAATATATGCAAACTTAGAAAAATGATATAAACAGTGCTGTATTAGAATCACAGAATAATACATGGCATTATACGCTTCTTAAATATAAGAAAATTCATTATTAAAAACGATAATGTTAGAAAGTCATGGTTTCCAAAGTTTAGAAATTACTGTTAACATTGTCACCTTCAACACACCCTCATAGCTGCATATTAGCAGTATTTTTGCATAGTCCTTGCCTCAACCAGTACACAGTATTTATCCTTTTCATGCCTGCTTTACTGCATACAACTCAAATCCTTACTCAAAAAAATTTACAGATTATTCCACGGGCAGTGCTTATTATAAACAACCTAGGTAAAACAAAACAGAAAATACCAAACCACAGCACACCTTATTTGCTTTCCCAATCTGACAGCAGAACACACACCGATTTACTGTGGTTTAACAAACTACCATGCATCAGTTAAAACACACAGGACACGATCATGTGAAAATATATTTTTGTTGAGGTTTAACTAATCCATGTTATTCATCCCTGTCATAGTTTCCAACTCAGCTGACCTGAAATAGTAATAGAATCGGGTATTTCAGTGTTAGAACAGCTGATTTTTAGAATATTTGTAGCTTTATAGTATTCGCATATAATCAGAGACCTCAGAAGGAGTCATATATACTCAGGAGCTTTTGT
>RSEF01000002.1:135248108-135267842 GCA_003993805.1 Himantopus leucocephalus
TTCAGAAAAAGTTAAAGAACAAAAAGTATACCTATACCTCTCTACTCATGTCTAAACTTTATGTAAAAGTTACCGAATAGAGGTATCGTTGGTTAAATTGTTGCATAGCTCCCTGCAGCTGATTCCGTTGAGATTGCCATTGCTCAAAGTTCCTGACTGATTCCATTGTTGGTCGCTGCCATGTTGTTGTTCTGGTGTTGTGGTCCACATAGTAAACTCTCCCACGATCATCAACTCTTCTTTCCCAGCTTTCAAGAAACACAAATGTCAACAGCTAAATTTTTCAATAATATTACATAAATAATTTTCTCTTTATGCTAATTTCCTAGCTAGTACTTGAATGAAGTACTGGAGTCACAGGCATGACATTTTAATTTCTCAAGTACACAAAAGTACTCCCTAACTTTATTGGAAGAAGGACAATGACACTGAGCAAATACAGATTTCAAGCACTAGCATGCTCAGCTCACTGTCACCTCATTTTTAACTTTGTAAATTCCTGTGAAGATAAGCAACGTTGGCAGATTTCACAGAAAACACTCTGCCAAGAAACCTGAGGTTTGGAAGCGCTACACTACACCTAGTGGTGCCATGTAAATAAAGGTGGTCAAATGTGCATTATTTAATGCTTAAGTTTTAAAGGAAGAACAAAGTAATTTAGTAGCTGCATTGCACAAGTGATGAGAACAAATGACATATAAAGTACCAACATTCCTAAACAATAGCTGCAATTAATATAATTCTAAATTAACCGAAAGCTATTAATTTCTTAATATATGATGTATAATACAGTTTCGATGTATAAAAGCCAGTATTTTTCCTACACCAAACAAACAAACAAATAGTACCTTTATCATATTTAAATCAAAAAAGTCTACATTACCCAGGAGGTAAGGGCTGTGGTCTTTCCCATGTTGTAGTTCGTGTGTTGTGGTCAACATAGTAAGTTCTACCATGAGGATCCTTTCTTTGCTCCCACCTTCAAGACAGAAAGATTTTCGTGTAAGTCAAGTGAAAATGCTTCCTTAGGACTTATTTCCCACTAAGCCAAAAAAGTGCCTTGGTATTGAATGAAAATACTATGATCCAAAACTTATTCTAAAACACCAAAGAAAACTCACAGTAGAATACATATCAGTTACTTTCTCCTTGAACTGCTATCACCATAAAGACTTCTTTAATGGACTTGGTACATAAAATGAGCATACATCAATATTCACAAGCATTTTGAAATTCTATTTCAGATACCTGAAAACAAAGTCAATTAATTATCTGCTCAAGGCTTGGATGCTAAAATAACCTCATTCAAAAGCTGCTTAGAGATGCATTCTTTGCATTGCCTCTCTCAAAAAAAGGAGTTTACATTTTGAAGCACTGTTCCCTATAGCCAACAAACAACAGGATCTTTCAGACTGAACCTGAAATATGTTCTATCAGATGGTTTTCCTGTGTTTCTATTTCCTATCCTGGTAAATTCTCTATCTGATATCCATGGGGATTATTTTTTAAGTTTTAGTTTCAAAGCAAACCTACATTGAAGATGGAGAGAGGACCAAACATTATAAACAACTGAAGTTTCATGCTGCTAAGAACTACCATAATGCAATAAACGTTACTTATAAATGGGAGAGGAAACTGGGATAAATGTTAGATGAAAAGCTGAAGCCATTGCTTGCATTAGATATATGTTTGTTTTTCTTATATACATAATTAATTAGCTCCTAAAAACGTAGGCAGAACACCTTGCCTGCTACTCATAGGATTTGATGTGCATTTCCTCACTATTACAGAGTATCATAAAACTCCTACAAAATGTTTTCTGCAGTTGAAGAGATTAAATGCTAAGATTACAAGAAGAGAAGAGAGGAGCAGCAGCATGCTACAGAGTTACCAGGGCTAAACATAATGGAGACTCAACTACATTTGGGGGATGGGGGGGCAGGGAAACACAAAATTAAAAAACCAACACAGAAACATTATCAGGGAGAAATGATGAAGAAATGCATTTGGCCATAGTGTGCACTAGGCCTGGAACTCATGACCCTGTCCTCAATGGGAAAGCATGTAATTTTAAAAAAAAAACAAGTGTGTGTGGAGGGGAGTTGACCACAGGAATTCCCACCTATAAAGAGCTTCCATTGTCAAAGCATCTGAAAATAAAAAACTTTGTAACTTTTCCCCAACAATATATATACAATATTTCTATCTTTTTAGATTATTGTTTTCATGTTTATTCAACTGCAGAAACTCAAGTGAAGTGTCACTAATAACTTAGTGTACCTCCTTCAGAGGAAGCAGGTACAAGACAGGCTCTCTGAAAGATCAGCTACAATGACACAAGGTATATACACTTCGGGTTAAGAAACAATTTCTGTGTTCAGAAAATGCTAAAATAGTTAATATTTAGAATATTACAGAAATGTCACTATTTCCCATTAGTTACTGAAGAGATCTTTTCACCCAAACGAGAAAGCATCTACAAAAAATTTTAAGATCAATATATATATTGGAGCACGCGCTATATTTTCATTTAATGTCTGAGCACATCTTTAATTTTGCATTTAAGGTTTAGGACTACAGAAGTAGTTTCTAACAGTCTAGTAGAATTAAAAGTTTCTAGCTATTCTGAGCGCATATATACACTTCAAATCTGTATTTTTATCTGTAATATTATTGATCTCATTGCTACACAGCAAGCATCTACAAGTATTTCTAGACTATTGTATTAATTTTCACTCCTCTGTATTTTGGTGCCTACTACATTCCAATAGTTTAAGAACCAAAGGAGTAACAGATTATCACCCAAATAAGTTTGAATATATCAAATGAAAAGTCTTCACGTCCATGATGCCCAAGAGTTTGTCTGTTTAGATCACAATACTGTCTCAGCGAATCAGTTATCAGTTGTTACTTTCTGGGACAAGAGGTACTTGCCAGCTATAGCAGCAGCACTAACCCCATTTTAGATCTCATAACTCCATCTCAGCCAACTGACCTGCATTTGGCAATCCCAGTATAGAATTAAATTTCTGTTTCTTTATATGCACATTCAGATGTAACATAATTATAGTATTAAAATCAAGCCGACATACCCTGGTGGCAAAGGTTCTGTACTGGCATTACCAGGCTGCTGTCTTACAGGTTCTGCAGCTGCACTTGAGGTGGAGGAGGATTCCCTTGGTTTTGCCGCATCTGCTGCCGTACTGTTTCTAGCATTAGGTTGAGCACAGTCTGTTGCAGCTGTAGGTTCTAGTCCAGCAGACACAGCAGGTAATGCAGAAGTGTGGCTTTCAGAACAACTAGTTGCTTCTGTTGTTGACTGAGGTTCTGCTGTAGTGTTAGTGCAATCTGAAGACATGGGAGCTTCGACTGAACCTGTCGCAGCCTCAGAGACAGAAGAATTACCAGCTTCTGGCGCAGAGGAGGATGACTCGCCATTAACTGAGGAATGGGAAGTAAGAACATTTGTGTATCAGAATCTGATGAGATTTACTTTTCAAATTACCAACTTTTGGAGTAAATTACATGGAAGGCTGAGAGAACTGGGACTGGAGAAGAGAACTGAGAGCCTGGAGAAGAGAAGGCTGAGCGGAGACCTTATTATCGCTTATAAGTATCTAAAAGGTGGGCTGAAGGAGGATGGAGCCAGACTCTTTACAGTGGTTCCCAGTGACAGGACGAGGGGCAACGGGCACAAGTTGGAACATATGAAGTTCCATTCAAACACAAGGAAAAATTTCTTTACAGTTGGGGTGACAGAGCACTGGCACAGGCTGCCCAGGGAGGTCGTGGAGACCCCTTCTCTGGAGATTTTCAAGACCCGCCTGGATGCAGTCCTGAGTAATGTGCTCTAGGCACAGGGGAGTTGGACTAGATGATCTCTAGAGGTCCCTTCCAACTCTGAAGATTCCGTGATTCTGTGAAGGAATATGTTTAAGTCACACCTATGTGCCATAAGCAGCATTTTTGTCTAAGATGACAAAAAGTCACAATGCATCTGCCTCGGTTAAAGCCGTAATTAAAACTTACAGTCTGCAAGCCAAACTCTACTTCCCTGCTAAGGTAGTTTCTTAGTTTCTACATAAGTTTGGTCAATTCAACATTACACCTTACTCTTTAGATTAGCAAAAGGTACCCATCTGCTTCCCAGAAAACAGTACTGCTTTATTTGCTTTAAAACTTTGAACTTATATCAGCTTCAAAAAAGAATCTTGATTAGTATGACATGAAAGAAAAATATTAAGAGATCAATAACTATGAAATTTGGAAAACTAAGAGATGGTTCTTACAGATGTTTTTTTCCTTTTTCAGAGTTGAGGTACAGAACTCTACAATTAAGCAAAAACCACTCACGTGTGACTTGGAAAAAAAAATCCCCCTGCAAAAGTGGGATTAAAATACAAAAATTAGTATTTGGCTAACGTAACTTACGTCGTTCAATGACTGACAAAAATTATTTTAGAATCACAAAGTAAATAAATTTCCGTCTTTTAAAGAACAATACAGATGTCATGCAACTCAAGCAAGCATAATCTCATAAAAGTTTTAAAGCAGGCACGGATTTAGCAAGAAAAGGGGGCTAAGAAGGCTTTATTACTCCCACGCCCACTTGGCCAACAATACATCAATATCAATCATCTGCAGAGCTTAACAGAACAGTAGCTGAGCACAACAAAATATTGTCTTAGACAAGCGGAATCAGGTATGGCAGTCAGTAGGACCCCCATTAAAAGTCAAGGCCCTATTAAAAGCAGCACAACATCATTCACAGCTTTCATTTTCTGCACCACTAAACCAACACCAGACAGTGACAATTGTATTTAAACTCACTAGTTTGTACCTCTTCTAGAATTGGAACTATTCTTCTACAAGACTACATAAAATATGCAACATAGACTTCAAGAAATTTTCTATCTAACAGCATACTATCAGCTTACCATTCTAAGGACTGAGGTAAACACAATTGCTCTATACTTATAACCTTATTGATACAGATTTGCAAAATTTAACCCTAGACTAGTGCCTATAAAATGCTGTTCCATCATTTTAAAGAGTTCATTTACTTTAATTCCATGTAACACTCTTACAAATAAAAAAATAGCTAGATTCTACCTATTACTTGCAATATATATATAATGTCAGCAATTTCTTGCCTTCCCAGATGGTCAGAAAAGCAGGTCAAAGAATTACAAACAATAAACCTGTCATCAGCAATGTATTTAAATTAGCAAGTCAGTTTCTTTAAGGAATTATCACTGAGTCATAACTATTTTGTTGATATGCATAATGATAAGCATGATTTTACAGGCAGCAGCAGATTTGTAAGATCTGTAAAGGCTTTGCTTTTTGAACACAACTATTCCAGGGTAATATATCACCACTTACACCTCACGCAAAACAGGTTAACTACATTAAGACAAATCAAGACTTTGTACTATTCCAAGCAAATGTAAAGCATGACACTTAAAAAAATAATCATAACTAGAGACAATTTGATCAAGTTTCTTCAAACTTCTGCTTTAACTTGCAACAATTTCACTTATATATTAGGAAAAAAGCCAACGGAAATTTCAGCTTTCATTAAAAAAAATTCAATTCATCCACATGAAAGAGTGAATGGGATTACATAATGAAGTTAGAAGCAAAATAACTGACAAATCATCAGCTCTTTTAGTAAGCTGATCTCCAAAACAGATCTATAAAACATTACATTAGCCAATTACTTCACAATTAGATCTAAAACAGCAATTCTGGCTACATCACATGAAATTACAATTCTGCTAAGCACAACAGTGGGGGGAAAAAAAGAGCCTGTCATCAACATATGCTGGAGACCTGTTTTATGCCTTGCCTTAAAAACGTCTCCACCAACTGGTACAGTAGTTGAAAACTGTCGTATCAGTGCCTCACTGCAAGCTCAGTGATGATTTAATCAATATTACTATTTGAACAAATCAATTATTTTTGCAATTACCCTATCCTAATACAGATTTCAAATGGATCTCTCTGCTATTGAAGAAAAAGGGAGCAATGCCTAAATAATATATATGCCCTCTGGCCTTCAACTAAAAAGAGAGGGGAATCAAATTCAAGTTCTCCAAACAGAGGAAAGCTTCAGAGAAGGCCTTATTTAATCATGACCTTTTAAAGTTCCTAATTGTTTCTGCTATCTTCCCACCATACCCACATTTCCCACTCTATTACAGAAAGTTTGACAGTCTCTGTTCTACTGTTTAACAGCTTGCCTATTTCTATTTAAGGTTTTCTTCTTCCTCTGCTATCACTGTAATCTCTCTCTCAAACTGCTGAGAAAAGGCAGAAAGTGCTTAGAAAGCACTGTCATTATTAGATGTAAAGTTTTGCCACAGGAACACAAATAAAAAACCTTCTTTTCACTTGTTTTACTATACTAAATGTTACTTGTAGTTGTGATCAAAGGTTTTGTGTCTAAGAGAAAAATGAAATTTAGTATTTACCAATACTGTTTTGAAACAGCATACCTTTTGAAAAAATGGGACGCAAGGAGAGTCTGCAACACATCTCAACTCGGAGCACAGCAGCTCCCTGACAGCATTAAAAATCACATTTATCTAATGGCAAAAGAAACTTAACTACAGTTACTCAAATTATTTGTGAAAGAAATCTGATTTTTCCTCCAGTCAACCAGTAATACGGGACAGAGAAATTGAAGTTTTGGACACTTTACATCGTTCTTCATCACAAATGAGACCTGATGGGAAAGTATGAAAGTTAGTACATTTAAGAATAGATCTACTCCAGAAAAAAATCACAGAAGTGGACAAGCAAGATTATACATTCAAGCCCAGAAACATCCTTTCAGTATTTTTGAAATCTAACAAAAAATTTATAGAAAAAGTGGCTCAACTTCAGATATATTTCAACCAGACAAAAAAGCCTTATGGAACATGTTCTCATAACCCTCCCATTCTTACCAGTGCTGTTGACAGGCTGAGCTGCAAGTGGTTTTGGTACTGGTGTATTTTTGGGTCTAGCTGCAACGTGACTAGGAGATGGTGTGCTCTCTCCATTAACAGCTTCTATACAGAATGTATTCTGTACTACAGAGTTGGAAGGTACTTGATTGTCTATCCCATTAGAAATGTCACAAGCAGATCTTGGTAAAAATAAAAGATCATTTTAGGTTACTACAAACAACACGTTAAACAGTTATGCAACTAAACCAAATCCTACACTAAATCACTTGAAAGAAAGAAAAGAAAGAAAAAGGAAAAGGAAAAGGAAAAGGAAAAGGAAAAGGAAAAGGAAAAGGAAAAGGAAAAGGAAAAGGAAAAGGAACGAAAAGAAACGGAAGTACATTCACAACAGTTTATAACACAATGTTTGCAGTCTAGATAAGTCAAGTGTAAGACCAAAACAATTAAGGAACAAAAGGCAAATTTTGGTTTTGAGGATTTCAGATACTTAGATAAGATTTTCCATTTCCACTTCATCTTTCCACTTCATCTTTTACTTGTAATGACATATTAGAATTGAGTTGGGCAGACTAATGTGCCTGCCACATCTTCCAAAACAGCCTTAGGGACCCTTCCAAAGTGCAGATTTGAGCAGGAAAACTTTTTCTCTCATTAAGCAACTGGAACAATTGGTTTTGTTTGTCATACCTCCAAAAACTATTCTAGTCATAACATAAGAAAGTAACAAAACTCTCCCTCAGTAAGAGGAAAATAAGTTGAGCTTCTCTATGCATAAGGAGGATGGAACATTGTGAGGACAGATATACACAGGCAGCTCTGTTTTTATAAAGCTACATGGAAATAAATGTAGTGCAAGGGCTTGTGAATGGAAAGTGTTGTTGAATTACACTGTTTTTACTTAAATCTAACACAAAATGCTTAAAGCCACCCACCAGAAAATATATTCAATGGCAACTCCCTATCTTATTAAGTAGAGACTAAAAATTAAAGAGAAGTTACACAGGTGATAAAAAAATGTGCAAAGTCCCACTTTGCAGAGTAAGAAAGTAAGAAGCAGCACTTCCACGCCACCTTACCCAACTCCGAAGGAGTAGGATAAACCAAGAATTAAAGTACCATTCCTTTTCAATTCTAGACTACAAACTCAATTTGCTTCATGCACAGAAGCTAGCTTAAAACTTTTCTTCATCTCTTAATTTTAAAACTGTAAATCAAAACTGCCGGATAGTTCTATGGAAAACTGCTGTAATCAATAGAACAAAATCAAGAGCAGGATCCCAGTAAAAGCCACACCTCCAGCAACAATAGTTGAATGAAAAGAAACGATTGTTACTACTCTTTCAAAATGGTATGAAGATGTGTTTTAAATCGCTTTTAACAGTCCCAAACCTTTCTAAAGAAAAATAAGAAGCAGCAACTTTTTATCCTCACTCCCTCATATTGGGTTCCCATGGGGGAACACAGACAAACCTCCACATCCTCAAAACAAGAATCAAATGGAGCGTACAAGGACAAACGTGTCCCTGTGGCTCAAATGCATACCAACTGTATGTTTTTTCACTCCATCATGTGTAAAGAACTTTAACGGAAATGGGGTTCACTGCAAGGTAAGTGAGCAGGCCAGTAACATTAAATTTATCTGAATGTTGACCTATTTGACTCACTAGTGGTGAGGGGGCAAACAATCTACTCCTACTTGTCTCCAGGGAGTCCCTGAGCTGGTGTTAAGATAGAGAAGCCATGCCTTTTTCTTGCCACTTCAGGTTGAAGCAGGCAACCCATTTGCCTCAGTGTTCTGAATACTGTTTCCTAAACTCAATACAAGTCTCTTAAACAACTTCCTGATCATAACCTTAAAAAGAAACTGGGTGAAAGGGAAGTAATTTAGCCTTTTTTTCCTTCTTTCTTCTGTTCAGATGGTACATTGCAACAAGTTGGTAGACATAAATAGAAATAGTTCTTAAACAGCAAGAGGCAATAATAGTAGGGGAGAGCAGATTCTACCAGTAGAGGAAGAACAGAATTGTAAAGTTAATTCTTCTCAAGCTAAATTATGTAATTATCATACAAGAAATATTTCTAAAACCTGTGCTAAGCTTGACAGTTAAAATCTATTCCCTTCAAAATAATTTAAAAAAAACCACAAACAACGCAAACATTTCAACTGATAAATTTGCTAATATACTTTATATAGTGTAAAACACAAAAGTAAATTCCAACCTGGATGTACTTCTTCCTGAAGCATCTCTGCTTTCATGCACAGCCTCGCCATTTTGCTGAACTTCTACTGAACAGTAAGAAACAAATTCAACAGAAATATTCTATCATATCTGTTTGAAATCTTCATCAAAATATTACCATCTGATTTAATTATTTTAACTTACTGGTTGCTGAGGAACTGAGATTTGTAAGAGATTCTTGTTCAACAACCAAACCATCTAGCACAACTGTCAGTTCACCTGTTTGCACCATGCCACTCTTGTTTTCCAAAGAGAGTTTCAACTGTTCTTTCACCTTCTCCACTAAAAATGGAGTTGGGGTGGGTAGGGGGAGAGAAGGAGAGAAGGAATAAAGGAAAGATTACATACTAAACAACATTAAAAGAAACTTTCAACTCAAAAATGTCACAGGTATTTAGTTGTACAAAACTGAACATGAGAGATATTCAGATGATTCAAATCAACATAGAAATCACTAAGGAGCTGTGTAAATTTACATCTGCTGTGGGTAAAAGCACAGTTTATTGTAAAAATAAATTGGCCATTTGCGTAGTATATTCTATAGGTTTGCTATAGGATCCACATGGTTTCAGTACTTTGTTGTTAATAATTTCCCAGGTTTGCTGTTTCCACTAAGCCCTTTTGAAATTATGCACTACCTATATAATATGAGAAGGCTTAAAGTCAAACAACTTCTGAACTACAAATCTAAATAGTACAAGTTATGGGGAACCTCATTCTACAACCAGAGCTTATGTTCTTTTCTCATACCACTTTCCAAAACTAATTCTAAGAGACCACAACTAATTCTCACAGACCACTGAAAGGAACATCACCTTGAGAAAGAAGTAAATGCAAAGACTGTATAGAGTCCTTCCTCATTTTTTAAAATTATTTTTAGTAAATCCTTACTAGCATTTTCATAGAACCCAACTCCAAGGATTAAACAGTAACAGAGAGGATACCTCAAATAACTGAAAATTAAACCAGAAACTATTTTCACCAAAAGAAACTTTGAGATAATTGAAATATACAAAAAAATGTGTACATGGTGCAGTAAAAGAATTCAGTATGACTGATAACCAATGTGCACATTTGTAGACACATACATAATCCAGAGGTTAAACATGCTCTGGATGCTGCATAATTCTATCTAAATCAACTATTAGTAGCACAGCAGTTAAAGCTACATGTCATAAATCCAAACACAGTCAGCTATGAGTTCACATTAATCAGGTTAAAATGGTTAAGGCCTTTTAGTATTTGCCATCTCAGATTAAAAGATTAATTTTTCAAGATATACCACCCTATTTCCCTCCATATGATAGCATTCCAAGCTAAAGTTAAAGCTGACTGTGCACTTCCATGCATTAAACTAGCATTTCCTTACTTCTCTCATTCTTAACGTATATCATAAATGAACAATAAACATGAAAACAGGGAAGGCTACCATAACCTATTGCCAGATATCCCCCCAAGCTGTTACTTTTAAGAGCAGGTTCGACAGTGTAGTTGGGCAGCAGTTACTAGCAGACACCCACTGCTATATTACAATGGATTTCAAAGTACTTTAAATTGCTGGAGCAAGCACAACTACATCTCCATCTCCATCTACAGAACTATTGATTTAGCAATCTGCATTTTGGAAAATGGTACTATCTAAAAGAAGAGAAGGGAGAAACTAGCCTATCACTAAGTTGTTAAATTGACATATTTATAAATCATCATTTCTGCAAAGGGTGATTGTTTTAGCTTCTGCTGTTTTAACAGGTTCTCTCCCCAAAACAGATGAACAGTTGGCTGTAGTCCAACTGAGCTGGCAAGAAAGCTGGGAGGGGTGTGTGCAGCAATTCAACACTGGTGGTGTTTAGCAGGAGAAAGTAACAGCACTAATTCTAAAGTTTCTGCATTTAGAGGACTGCCTCTTTACATTTTCTTCAGTAATGAGCCTTTCAGGTGCTGCGTTTTAGATTAGGTATCAATAACTGAACAACTGAAGGTTATCAATCAGACTACCACTGAATTACTGGATAATTCAGTGTGTGTCAAACTGCTGACTTGCCCAAATCAGAAACTCTGCACATAAACTGCTTTCAGTGCAATGTACAGCTCACTCAGTCAACCATTCCCTGAAAGAATTTGCCGAGTTTTGGGATCCTACATCCTCTGCATCTACAGTAATAAAATACCAATTATTTTGTTAGAAGTAGTTAAAATATTAACTATTTTTTGCTATCATTATTACAACCCAATTTCTTCTAATACAGTTTTATTTAAATTTTAAAAAGAATCAATCTTTCTGCTTAACTGTGGAATCTTCGCCAGAATCCTTATAATACTGCTGAAGAAATTCCACTTGATTTTGGATTTTGTTTCAATTTTCTGTAAGAATCAGAAAAATGAAGGTTTTTTTCACCTCTCCTTTCCCCCAGCCTCCCTAAACAGGGCTCTCATGTTTGTGTATCTAACTTGTGAGAAAGGTTAGAGATTGGTTTAGCTGGAATTCTACTGCCACTCTGGAGTGGAATTTAAAGTGTGGATTCACCACCTTCTTGTACCAATGAAAAAAAAAATTAAAAGCAAATTAGATAAATAAGGCATGTTTTAATTCTACTAAAGGCAATTTAAATTAGAAGTTACATAAAACACAACAATCTCTGATGTACTAAAGTGCAGTTCTCAATTGTTTCATTAATCAGTGGTTCCCACTGCTCTGGGCAGCTAAATCATGAGGGAAAAATATCCAGCCTTTCTACAGTGATTGCAGAGAAGGAAAACATGAAAAATTACATAGATGGCTTTTCTGAAAGTTTAGACTTTTTTTTTTACCAAGTCTAAAACAGATGTTCCAGCAAATTATTACTTTGCCACAAAACATGATATTTAATCACTTCTGCTTTTATTTAATTCGCAGTACCTGATACCCTAATGTTTGTTTCAAAATTATTATATCCCATTGTTACATTTAAATTGCTCTCGATAGCACAGACATCTCTAGAAGAGACAAGTAAAGACATCAACTGAAAGTCAGTTGTAGTTACATGTGTAGTTAGTAGTCTGGTTGCCAGTTTGAGATATAGATTAGTAATAATAATTCTACTTTACTCAAAATATCCTTCATGATAACTTACATTTTCTATTGTGTATTTCCAAAGCTTGTCTCAAGTCTACAGTAGCTCTTCCTAATAAAGCATCTGCTTTTAAAGTGTGATGGCTCCACACTCTAAATTCCAGCGTAGTCTGTGGAGTCACATTCCTGCATATAAAATACATTTTTTTAAAAAATATAAACAGAATTTAAAGTATTCATTCTTGTTATGAGGAGTATTTGAACTTAATTCACTTTCTCATATTTATTGTATTTCTTGATACTAATTAACTGAAAGAAGTTTTTGTACTGCAAGGGGACATTTTTAACTAAGAACTGCAAACACTATTATATTTATACTTGTATAAAGATCAAACTTAAATTGCATTACTACGATAGCAAAAGGAATTTCAGGAGTATCACAATAACCTACACTAAGCTCAAATCTCAGTTACATAAAACATGTCACTTTGTTCATGAAATACATATTTTCCTTATTCCTCACTATTCCAGAATTCTAACTAAAAAGTGTCATTATTAAATGTGGAGAAAAAGGTGTTAAGTATATTTGTCTGTCTCTAGAAAGAGAAATACCAAATATTTTTTAAAACGGAAAAAGCAATCAATCAGCAGCTACTTGCAAGCAGGAAGAACCACTTAACAGGTGTCAGCCTGCCATGAAAGTGTTGATAAAACATTATTTGTGAATCCACAAATATATATAAAACCATAATACATACTCACAGAAATCAGAGGGGAAAAAATCAAATGATGAAGCTAAAGTAAAAATCGGAGGGAAGCAGAAAGGTAAAGGACCCAATTACAGTAATATTATGATAATGTTTGGCAGTGATCTCTCCCCTGCTCAAGAAGGAAAATGGGAAGCTATGCTAGGTCCTGGAGAGTAAGTCATGTAGTACAGGGTTTAGTACTGCAAGAGTGCTCCTGGCTGTGAAAAATGGACTAGAATCACTGTACTGCAAAAAGTCAAAAGCCACATATCCATCAGCACTGGATACAGAAAGTTGTATCAGCATTGATGAAAACCATACTAAAAACAACCCCCACCCTCCCAACAGCAGGGCTAGCTTTATACTCACTTGAATGTGTTAGACAACATGGATCGTTTTTTTGCAGAGACCCACGAGCTAATATATTTTGCATTTTGAATAGGCTGCCTTCTAATGGAAGTCTTACTAAAAGACCAGCTCAACAAAGAAAAGAAAAAAAAAACCCACCTACACACAAAGAATATATTGCTGGTGCTTATGCAGACCCATAGAACTGAGGGGAATCTGGTAAACCAGAGACTTCACTTATCTTCAAATAGACTGGACAACTGAAGCAACGATACCGTTCCAATAGCCAGAGGAAGTGGGGGGCAGAATACCTTATGTATACGTAAGATCCCAAGTAAGTAATACTGATGATGGAATGAGCCTGTTTGGCTGTACTGTGCATACCAAATTACCTCATTTCTATCAGTTCACCAGATCCTGCCAAACCAATCCTGCCTCCTGAACAGAAACTCTGGTCTCTGTGAATATACTGGTAGCTCTGTACTTGTGCAAGTAATAACTCCTGGAAATCATCGTCAGGTCCAAGACGGTATTATTCTCTCGTGCAATATTGCAAAGGGCTAATAAGCTCTATTAAACCTGAAACATTGAGAAACATAGCACAGGAATACCCTACTGGCTTCAGTCCAGGTCTGTAGTTAATAAGTAAGTGTTTCCAAGCAAACAGTTCCCCAAAGCTAGGTATGTTGTACCACTCCCCACTCTCCAGCACTGTTAGTTACAGGAACCTGGCGTGGTTCCTACTACTAACAAAGCTGGCTATTGCACAAAAACAGGTCAGATGCTGGAAAACGTACTGGCCCATGCTCAGTGCCACTTGATAGTAGCTCTGCTGTTTCCAGACCCAAACCTGAAGCAGTCCAATCTTGCTTGTATATTAATGCATTCTAGCGAATTGCACAGTGCAAGATTGCCAGTTCTTCATAGAGTCATATTCAGGTATTCACCTGTAGCACAGTTAAACCAAATCAAACCACAAGAAGATTAAAAAGGTCAAATATTAGGGTAAGTTGCAAGGTCACTCTGCAGTAAACCGTTCTTGTGTGTGTATCCCTTCATTAGGAAATTTAAGGGAAAAAGTGACCTTACTCATAACTACTATCTATCCAGCTGAGATTTTTTTCCTTTTAAAGTTGAGAATGACATGGTTACAATTAGTAACATCTTCTAGAGAGGAATCTTAAATTTGAATGGTCCACAGTACTATCAAGAGTATACCATGTATAGCAACTGTATGCAAGGGACACTCTCTGTACAAAGAAAGACTCTCAAAACAGTGTAAGAATTGAGGAAAAAAAGAATCAAGATAAATGTCATCTTATGTCTGCATTTAGTCATCAACAGCCAGAGAAAACTATGTAGGCAGCCAAGCTTAGTAAATATTTGCCTGCAATGTCTGCCTAATAAATAGTATTAGACAACCAAAAAATCTACTTACACTGTCAGCTGCTCATCCCATTTTGGATTTGAAGAACTACTTGATTTTGCAGTTTTCTTAATTTCTCCATCTGCAGTTAATTCCGTGTAGAAAGTTGTTCCAAACCAATTCTTTTTCCGTTTCAGTTTGGCACTAGAAACTAATAAAATACATTGCTTTATCTATAACAGCATGCTGTTGCTGAAAAACAGAAAACGCACTGCCTACACAACGTATGAAACACAGCATGGCAATGTTACTCCTCACCTTTGCTCCTTCTGCTGAACATAAAGAGGTAAATGCTAAAATGCTAACTTTTATTTTCAAAAGCTACTTTGTCAGATAGCTGAAACCAAGTGTGGCGTATTCTCTTCACCATGTAATAGCAGGATGGGTTGGAGACACAGCACAACAATTATTTTAGGGATAAATACTGAAGATCATGTGGGTTCTTTTATTTTCTCATTGTTTTTCCTACTCTTCTCTCTCATTCCTCCCATACTTCAGTGTGATTCTCTTTCCCTCCACTTTCAAACTAAAACAAAGCTGAGTATTTTCAGCCACTTGGAAATAACACTTCCCTGTTACTTTTCTGTATGGTACTTGCTAATTCAAAAATAAGTGGAAGTTAACTAAACTGCCTGAAAGGGACACAAAAAGGGTCTGTCATGTATTTCTGGATTACAATATTCTGAGACGTATACATTAGTTACTGAAAAGTTAGTGGGATGCAACCATCCAAGATTCTCACGGCATTAGCCACAGACTTTTACTTAATTTCAATTAGAAGGTGCACACTTAACTCCCTCATATTTGAAAAGTCCAGCCTAAGTCATGTGTCACATGTCATAGAAGAGAACTGCAGCATTGATAACAATGAGATTAAATATACAAGGCTAAAAATATAATTCCACACATGGGTCTCATTTTTTCATCTGACATCGTTACATATTTTTAAGTTTTAAAAACCTCTATTTCTTCCACATTTTTTCCTCCATATAATGCTTTCTAAATGCAGCTGCTACATTTGTTAAAACGTAGGTATTTAGTCATAATATTGAAGCTTCCTTTTAGTTTCCTCCATTTTATCTGATTATGTTTCAAGTCATTAAGTTTTCAATCCCCAAACATGAAAGGAGACAATTATCATTTTTTGGTTAGGACTTCTTTAAAAAAAACTAGGTGTACATAACAAATACTAGCAAAAGACTGCAAAAAGAACTAACAAGACAAGATATCATGCCAAGTATATTTGAAAAAATACCGATGGCAAAACTTGTTGGCAACATGCCACAACTGTCCAAACTCAAACTTACCACTCCATATGAATTTCCCCGTCTACAAAATGAGTATATGCCAATTGTTGCCTTTATAGAAGTGATTTTTAAGTATAGTTCTTGAAATACAAGTCTAGATTCTACAGCAGCATAAACTAATCTGAGCATAAACCAGTGTATGTCAGTCGCACACTCCTCCGTCTCCCACTTCTTTCTCTGGACTGCCACTGGTGTTCCTCTCATCTTGCAACAAAGACTGGTTAGAGAGCTAAACCTTCAGAAAACAAATCCTAAAAATTGCACAGATTTCTTCCCACTTCAATCCTTGAACCAGATCTCTTGAAGTCAAGAGAAGCTCAAGTGCCAGAAAAACACAAGACTACTTGCATAAGGAAAGGTACAGTACAGGATATCAAAATGATAGTTTCTGCATACACAGATCTGAAGTTACGGGAAATTTGTGCAACTCAGTTTGTTACAGTTATACATATTCAAACTACAGGTGGCCACATCTATGCTGTTAGTTATTGCCAGTTTTGATGATTCATCACATTATCAAGTTATGTGATCCTTACACAAGGTTAATCAGTTTTAAGGTTCCTCTCTTATCTAATTTGACAAAATATCCATTTTGGGGACTCTCCAACAATGTATTTTTTTCTCAGATAACCTGGCTATCTTTGGACCATCCAAAATGACATATCTTTCTTGAGATGCAGCTTTTTTCAAGACATAGTACCTTACTCGTCTTTTTTCCAAATTTTGTTCAAGATAGCCTTAATACATTCTTAGTCATGTACTCATTCTTACTTCAGGGTTCACAGATTTCTCAGGATCCCTGGGAAATTCAAGTTATTTATCTATAGTAAAATAATACATACATATACACACACATGCATTTATGTGTATACACATATTTATGCACAGTATCTTACTATTTGCTGGTAACATTTACACTTTTAACTACTGTAAAACTGCCATAATTAGCTATCAAACTTGTTTATCTATATGCATTTTGCTTATCTTCAGACTACAAGTCTTTGTTCTGCTCTGCCATCCCACAGGGAGCGCCACTAAGACTGATACTGACTATCACAGCCCTGACCAGTTCTTATCCATGAGTAGCAAAATGCATAACTACTTGGCCTGTTCAATATCTATTAACAAAAGTGTCCCCAACACAATCAGAAGTATCCAGAATTGCTTGTAGCCCACTTGTGTTCCCTTCCAGCAGATACTGAGATGGCTGAAATCTACCTGGAACTATGAGAACGAGCACAGCAAATTTAAAAAAGTAAACAGTCACAAGATGCAACATAGTAAACTTCAATTGGATAAAAGGAAAAATATTTTCACAGTGATGTGGTTTATCACCAGAACAAGCCGCCCAGGAAAGCTGTGTAATCTACAGCCTTTTAGATGCTGAAAATTCAACTGGACAACCTGAGCAACCTGAGCAAAGGTAGCCCTCCCTTCAGCAGAAGAGTATACTAGGAATCCCCAAAGGTCCCTTCCAACCTAAATTATTCCATATGGCTGTATAATCAAACCTGCTGCCGTGAGGATAATACAGAATACCTATGTTATTCTCAAAATATGTTTACCTGATAGCTAATCATAGACCTCAGTCTTTCGAAAGGCTAGCAGATTTTGTGATCTCCTCCAGTTCTTCTCCAGCTTCACTATAACGCCGCACCCATTTTCAGCTTGGGGTTCACTACAACTGCCCATCTTTTTTGTAGCATTTCAATAATATATCTTCCCTACACAGAATTTGTGCCATTAAGTATTTGTTCCCAAGTGAAATTCCTTACATTTGTCCCTACTGTTGTACTGAATTTCTTTTTTTTTCCTAATTTGAATAGATCATTAAACCCTGTCATCCAACTCACTGTATAAACTCTACCTAGCTTCAATTCATCTACATGTATTATAGTCATACTCTTAACTATAACATTCATGTTATTAATTAAAGTATTAACTACATTGATCCATTTTTTACACTCACTTCAAAGATTGCTTTTTAGAATACATATGCTTTCCTGTAAAAATCCCCGTGATACAAATCACTACTTGCCTGTTACTTGCATCTGTAATCTTCCATTATGGTTGTTACTTGTATCAGATCTTGGTGAGGCTGTGGCCATGTCAGAGGTTCAGGCTTTAGCCTAAAAAAACCCACACAGATAGCTTACTAAAGAGTACTTATCTCTTCATGTTAGTTGCAAATATTAAATAAAACGTTCAACTAATCAGCAAGTTACCAAATGTTATTTAGGTATGGCAGAATGCATTATTCCATAACACCAGTTAAAAAAAAAAACAAAATTACTTTGGAAATTTGTCCCAAGTTACCCTTGAGGATGCCAAAACACTTCAGTAATGCACACATTTATGCAGTTTACAACAACGGTATGGAAAAAAAAAAATTAATTGGTATCAATAATAATATGGGAACAGTTGTCACCAAATCTTTTTGATCATGTACCTGTATCAGTAAAAATTTTTGAGCACACACCCTCAATATGTGTATATTTAATTTATAAATTATGTATATGTACTACTGTACTAATGTATTATGTACGTTATAAAACATATTAAAAAAGAAATTTAAAAGGATGAGATAAAGATGAAATAAACAGTATTTTTAAATATTTTTTATTATTAATGGTACAAAAAACGTTTTGCTCTTGCTAATTTCTTTTTTATGTGAGAGCCATGTGACTGAATATGTTTCATAATTTTTTTAAATGTTGGCTTAACACTTCATAATACCGTGATTTGAAGGTCTGGTTCTAAATTCAATTTATTTTGATACTTGGTTTTAATGGTTGTCATAGCTGGAAAAGACAATTTACAAAGTTACATACATCCAAATGAAAGTGCATCACTGGCTCCACTTATTAATCATGATGCTCATTTTTCATTCCCACCCACTAATTATGCATAAGGTTTTCTTGAAATTTGGCCAGTAAATTTTCATCTTTCCTGATGTAAATCAGTTGTTATTGCAAATTAATGGAAGGTGTTGCATTTTTATATTTTAACAAATGGGTTCAAAATCCTCTAAAAGCCTTCATTTGGAAGACTTTTGAACAGGTGAGGAAATTCTGTTTCCAAGTTTAAGTGTACAAATGTAAGTTTTCATAGGTGACACAGATCTTTTCTGGCAACAAAATCACACAATGATGGAAACATTCCCAAACATTCTTTTTCAAAATGCTCTCTCCACAGCACAAGTTTCTTTCAAAAAGCAGACACCTTCTTGCTCATCGTTAAAATGTTACCTTCACCATGAAGGGACACGTTAAGTGTCTTTATTTTTTTGAAAATACCTGTTAGGCAGCATACTACTGACAGCCAGTTGTCATCACAGAACAGATCAGCAAATTCAAAACACTTGCCTTTTTGTAAAAGAAAAATATTTAAGTATTCTTTAAGCTTTAAGCTCTTCTAAGCACTCTGCCATGATAACCAGCAAACCTCTGCATGGTACAAAAGATTTTCATGATCACTCCCCACGCCATTACAAATTATTGTAAAGATTCTACTCTTCAAAGGTCTTGCTTTCATACAGTTAAACACGTTGATGTCATACTGCAGCACTTTGTGCACTTCTGGTTCCTACTTTCTTGTTGCCTGCCTACAGAATCAGAGAATGGCTTTGGTTGGAAGAGACCTTTAAGATCATCAAGTCC
>RSEF01000002.1:135267942-135331682 GCA_003993805.1 Himantopus leucocephalus
ATCTTAAAGGTCCCTTCCAACCTTAACAATTCTGATTCTATGAAAATAAACTGAGAAGTAACATCCTCTGATACACTAAGTTACCACAAGCTTCAAGAAAATCAACAGCTAGGTGGAGGAAAAAGACACAATTTCATGCACTTGCTTATGAGCAAAGGGCTGCAGCATGAACTCAAGCTACCCATGCTGCCTGGCTCAAAGGCTACACAATCACCACAGACACAGCCCTGAATCAGTCTGAGCTGGAGCTGCGATAGTGGCTTTTTTACTACAAGCAAGAAGGGTCTAGAACAGTAGAGAAAGAAGACATTTGTGATGTAAGAAAAATTTGTATGAAGCCTAGTTCCACTGCTCACAGAGCAACTTACTGGTAAAATATTTAGGGTACACCTGGCTTGTCAATCTTAATCATGATGATGCTTCTAGGTCCTTCCACAGTATCAAACAATGAAAAATATCACGCCTCCTCTGTGTATTACATAGGACCACACACACAGTGAAATAAATGGAGTAAATGACTTCCAGGTTGCTTGAACAGAACAATGGTAGTTAAAGGCTGACACTCCAACACATATGTCAAGAAATCAGGGAAGAGTATTTTCCCTCTTATTTTAATATTCAGCTGACTAGCCTTCATATCTGCCAGAATACATAATATGCTAGCTACACACTAGTCTTTAGCCTCTCTGGGTTGCCTTCTGCTATGGATAATCCTAACGGTTGGTATAAAATATTGTTTATCAGACTTGCATCAAAAGCAATGTAAAGTTATATACCAAGGTATAGCTCTAAAATATGGGCAGATTTAAGTATACCTACACTGCAAAAAGAAAACCTTACAATAGTTACATGTAGGTACTTCCATATTAAATATCATTTCCATATTAACAATATGGAAAATGGAGAAGTATAGGCTTCAGAACAGGCAGGCAGCCTGAGCACATACCAAGAGTGCTCACAGATAGCTTATAAAATCCACTCACAAGAATTCATGCCTGTCACCACCACCTTATTAGTCATGACAGCCACGACTACTGTAAGCACACCTCTGCTGCAGTCACAGCAAAATTAACAAACTGACAAATTCAAAGACAACATTAAAGATGTTACCCGAGAGTGCTGCTGTTTCTATTACACCCTCCCCCTTGTTTTTTTGTGGGGATATGAAGAAACCATGATTAAGGAACACCAATAATAGGAAATACATTAATACTGCCTCACGGAATAGTCTCCCAGTCTCCCCATTGTTCTGATAAGTCAGTAAAAGATGACAATTCAAAAAGGGCAAGAGAAACCTACTCAGTGTAGGGCTAAAATGGCAGGAAGGGTCTTTGCACATTTTTCATCAGTAAGAGATTTGACGTGATCCACCTCTCCTCAGTAACTCTATCTCAAAAAATAGCTCAAAGAGGTATAAGTAGAATTCACTGCATGTTCTCACTCTTTTCTCTGAATATTTGCTTTCTAAAATGTGCTAAGCAAGCCTCTTTCCAGCTGTCAATCTCAGTGTAAAAAAAACTCTAAAACATGTCTGTCCTAATTCCAATCACAGACTGCACTAATCTTACCTATTACTACCTGAGAGCACTCATCCAAGCATTGTCACTTAATTTTTCAAAAAAAGTCCTTCAGTTTCCACAGTGCTAGAGAATTCAACCTGATCCTTAATAAGGTTCCCAGCTGATAGACAATTCTCACTTCTTAAAACAAAGAGATGCCTGCTTCTACTAATTATTTTCCAATATAATTCTGAGTTAATCTGATTCTAGAATTTAACTACACAAAAACTACAAGTTAGAAACATGAAAATGAATAACATGTAAGTCTTACCAGAGGAGCCCAAAGCTTGGCTTCTCAAGGGTCAATATCAGACCACGTCAATACATTTCATATTAGGTTTAACTCAATGTTACAAAGGAATTAGAAAACTACTTAAATGTTGTAGTAAAACAGTTTTTTAAATATTAGTTATTTTAATTTTAGGTGAACAAATGGAGATGAGAAATACAGATACTGTCATGAGGGTCAGTATCCTTTCTGGTGAAAAGTAAAAGACTAAATTATATAACCTAAAAATCATTAACAGCCAATTCTTCAGAACAACACTGCCTTGAAACCAAGCGACTACAAAAACTGCACAGAAAAAGTCATCCAACTCCCCACTGAAAGAAGTCAATTTTCAAAAATATTCCCTTATTCATGTTGATTTTCAAAGAATTTTTGAGGGCAGATATTAGAGACAGAGGAATGACAAGAAAGGGAAAAGCATCTTCGGCACCCTTTACTCACACAACCTTCACTTGCATGACATGGTCAACACACAGGTCCTCCCGCCTAAAGAGTATTACGAATCCTTAGTCGTAATTCTTTCATATAAATCAGTCATTCTTGGTGTCCTTCTTCATACCTTCTCCAGTTCTACTATGTAACTTTTGAGACATGGTGGAAAGTGGAAGAGACGAAAAAAAAGCACAAAGCATTCATTCAAGACAGGAATGCACTGTGGACATAAACAGTGGCTTGATGATGTTGTCTGTTTTATTCTTTATTCTATGCCTACATCTTCTACATGAATGTTCAAAATGCTTAGCTTTTAAGCTTGGGTGGGGTGCCAATAAACATCTGGAAAAAAGTTCTTACTTCCCCTCTGTTAACAGGGAGGGATTGAAACAAAATTTTCAAGTACACAGGAAAATAAGCCCAAAGTGTATGTCTCTGCTAATACAGATTTATTTAATCTAATTTTAGTTTCGTATGGTCTTTCAAGCTTTGAAACTGAAGCAACCAGCCTAATAGATTTACTCAAAATAGACAAGAACATGAACCAACTCTTAAAACAAGCTGTCCCTGGTAGTTAAAAAAAAAAAAAAATCCAGGAAAGGCTGTTGTGGGCAGTCTAGACTAACTTGCTCATAGGAAATATTTAAAAATGCAGTTAGTTTATGCACTGAAGTACAATCTGTATAATCTTTTTTACTAAAGCTCCTATTACTTAGCAATGGATTTTCTCCTTGACCGTGTACCAATCTATTCCTTATCATACATCACATCCTACACCAGCCAATTCCAACTGAATCTTGTAAGAATTACTTCTTCATAGACTACACTACTCAACTTTTCTAAGTGTGCTCTAACATGTCCCTGTTTAGTTGTATGGCACAGGGTTAAAAGCATAGATTGAAATTTACTCATATTCTGTTCAAGGTTCTGGAGGCCTCCTTTCACTTCTTTTTATGCTAAAAATAAATAATATTTTCCATTTTATTTGCACAGGAGCAGTAGTATTCTACTAGTTTTCTCCTGAATCAGTTATTTTTTTCTGATCAAAGATGGAATATAAACAGCAAAGAAACACAACGGTCTGTTTGTAAAAGAGCTACAGCTAGGAGGCCTCCACATAGTACCAGAACCATTTGCCATACAATAGTAACATTTAGCAGTTTTCAAATACACTTATATAATTAAAATAAAAATAGTATGCAAGCTAGTGTATGTTATTCTTAACACATTTCAACATTTACATTTTATTCCATTCCCAATGGGACATTTTCATAAGAGCCTGACATAATAATGAATTGCTTTACTACCAAATACTTAATTTACACCCCATCTTGATGAACAGTTCTAGCTACTCCTCCTATTATGCATTAGGTCTCCTATGTTAACACAAAAATGTACCCGTCACCAAATATTAAACTAGCCCCTGTGACATTTCTCTGAAGTTTCCATTACTCTATAATTTCATCACCTACAGATTGTGCCAGTTCATTAGTAGCAGTCTTTTTGACATGTTACAAACTAAGACCCCAACTAGTTTTCTTCTCCATAGCTATTCCCTTAACAATGCAGTTTTACTTACCATCCCGTGACAACATAGCTTAGCCAGCAATCTCACAAGACAGTCAGAGATTTATTTTATTTATTTTTGAAATGACACACAAATATCAGCCTTCCACCAGATTTTTCAATAGTAATTGAATTTTTTTCCTGTCCTTGTAACTTGCATCCAGAAGCCAAAATACACTTTTTTCTTTTTCTTTTTTTTTAAACCCAAAATCTTTGCAGCTACTACAGTAAGACATGGACCATTTTTAAAGATAACTGTAAGAAGGTAGCTGGAAGTGGAAAATAAAAAGTGCCAAGAATGAAGGAATAAAGGGAACTGAAATTTAAGAAAAAGCAGCTTCCATACTTCCAACCTGAGGGGAAGAAAAAAAAGGAAGTTTGGCAATCCTGTTGCTCTTCATCTTCTATTTAGCTTTCCTCTTATATTTTATTTTTCTTTTTCACTTATGTTTACACAGAGATACTTTAATGTCACTGCGTATACCAGAAAATGCAAGAGAGCTAATTCCAATATATCACTTCATAAAAACAAGGTCAGTTTTTAAGACAAATGTATCTTCATCTGTTTGGCAGTTTTAGCTCATGCTTACAAACAACCAAAAAAAAAAATCTTACTGAATTCCTCAAGAACTAGCAGAGTACTATGTTTCAAAACTGGACATGTGTTCTTTTTCACTTTTGATGTCCAAGTATATTGTGCAATTTTACAGATTATGAACTTTTATCTTTCCTGTTTTACTTTTCCCCCACTCTAAAATTACAACTCCTTTGATTTGATTTATACTGAGAAATCACTGACTACCTTGAAATGCACATACCATCCAAAGTTCTCTCATATTTTTCACCCACCTACACGAGGATCAGACAAAAGGTTTCATTTCTTTCTTTTTACAAGGACTCTCTTGCTAATCTCCTGCTCCATTTAAATGCTTAGAGCAAAAAAAAAAATCTTGGTTAGGAACCCCAGTAACTAGATATGTGTGCAGAGTGTTCGTTTTTGTCTGTACTCACAGAAGCACAGACAAGAGCTCTCTTCTGCCCACTTCAGGCTGCACAATGAAGATACTTGAATGTGTAAACCAAAATTATTTTGCTGTTTATTTTTAAACTGTGACATCCTCTTCTCATCATATTTTAAATTGTTTTCTTCCATCTCCACAATGATTTTCAGCAAGATAACTCACAAATCCTAGCAGAAAAAATGTAGATGGAGTAATTCTGTGCCGTGAGAACTACTTGAGAAGATCAGTTACATATATTTGTGTCCTCAATGCCATTTACACAATAGACAAATCAAGAGAATGTCCTACTGTGTTTTTAGTAATAGATATTTATATTTGAAAGAATTAGTCTGAAGTGATTTGAGCCAATGAAAGATTCCCTGCATTAGACATCACAGGCTGAATTTCACTACAGAAGAAAGACTATTGGCCGTACTAGTTACATCACTCCAAGTTAACATCCTTAACAGTGAAGATGTTAAGAAGTCTTCAAGTTTTGAACCGGTTACATGTAAGTACACTCAGACCCTAGTCACTTAAAACAGAACATAAGCATCTCTAACATATTCCAGCAATAAGAAAAAAGGTGATTAATAAAAAGTTTTAAAAGCCCAAGAACGTAATCTGATTTGTTAAACACATGCTTCACTCCAATTTTTAAAGACTTCATTTTAGTCAAAAGCCATTATAAAGTAACACAACCAGCTAAGTAAATTTCAGTTTATTCTTCAAAGCCAGTAGAAATTATAAATTAAATCCAAATCCATATTATCTTTAAACAGGATTTTCAAAGCGCTTTTTTGACAATACTGAATTATCAAACTGTACGCTAGATTACAAACTTACACAATGCTCAACATTGTCTAAGGGGAGGGGGAATTAAAAAAATCGTTTGTTTGCGATATATCTGCTCTTACAGAACTACAGCAGTATACAGTCATGCAAACCTGCAATGATTAATTGCTTCATAGTACATACCACACGCGTAGTAGCTATTAAGACCTACACATAACATGAGGATAAATAAAGGTTTCCCTGACACATTTACCCTGAAATGCTAAGAAATTAAAAAACAAAACCAAAACTACCCCACCATAGCACTCTCGCAGGTAAATAATTCTAACATACTATAGATCTGACAGCTGATAGCTTCCCTGAAATCTCTAGTGTTCCTCTGTAAGGCAATACTAAGCTTGCAAAACAGAGCTAAACTTAAGCATGCTTCTGGTTAAACTATTAGGTCCTCAAACACAGCAAAAACATATCCCAAGAAGCAGTAATTAGAATTTTTCACTTACAGAAAGCAACTGAAAACAAAAACTCCATCTTAAAAGGTACTATAGCAAATTTTAGCAAAAACCATGCCACATCACTGTTCTACAGGAAAAAAAAAAAGGAGGGTGCACCACTCATAAGATCTTTTCAACAAGCCTTTGGAATGCCTCTTCTGGACACTCCAACTCCTGCTGATGAGGAAGAGGAGATTTCTCTCACCAGCTGTATTGTTTTCCTTCAAGAAAATGGAAGTGAGATCTCCAATACTTCCAATGGTCCTTACCGATGACTATTTTATGTCTCTACAGGAGAACATGAGATTATGATAAATCCGAACTAACACTTAGACAGAAAGAAAGTGGCCTACTAATGCAATGAAAACAAACATTTAAAGAAAGACCTGGATGTAACCAACTCCTATTGTCTGCATTTGTACATATACCAAAGCAATACAGAAGAATAACATTATACATTGCATAACTCAGAATTCAAAGGAAGGTTCGGCACTTGTGGTTTACAAGTTTCATAAGGACAGCAAAAATGACAGGATTTTGGTTAACCCAACACTACCATAGAAACTGGGGAACCCGGCCCCAATTTACAGACTTTCATACAGGAAGGCACGCTGGAGCAGCTTTTCTACTGACCGAGTCGTATACAATTAACGCAGAGCTAGAAAGCCTTTTTTTTTTTTTTTTAATTGAGATGAATGTTACACTGTGCAGAAGCAGGTAAGAGCAGAACCAACCTAGCTTAAAAGATATGACATTTTTAACAGTAGCTTCACTCTTTCTCTTCAGTCTTTACGAAAATTCTTTTTAACCAAGTTAAAAATAACTTCCAAGAATCACTTAAGCATAGTTTGCAGGAAGCACTTTTTTTGTTGTTTTTGTCTATCCATTCCCTCTCCAAGCCTTCTCGCTTCATTATCTGCATTTCACCCAACTAAATTACAGGATGAACTTGGGGCTTCTGGGAGGATTTAGGTTGTGGGTTTTTTAAGCTAACAATGACTGTTTGCTCTAAGTGCATAAATCATAGCCATTTCCAATTAATAAACATGGCTTAGGTCATGATTTTTTTATGGTACCTTAGTTTTCAAATCTAGTGTTTTAATGGCATAGGAATACTGAAGCATGAAGGAACTGAATGCAGTATCAACTTCCTGTCATAGATCCTTACCCTCGACTCTTCTTTGTATCCAAACTACCTGAAGGAGGTTGTAGTGAGGTGGGGGTCAACCTCTTCTCGCTAGTAACAAGCGACAGGACAAAAGGAAACGGCCTCAAGTTATGCCAGGGTAGCTTTAGGATGGACATTAGGAAAAAGTTCTTCACAGAAAAGGTTGTTAAGCATGGGAACAGGCTGCCCAGGGAAGTGGTGGAATCTTCATCCCTGGAGGTATTTAAAAAATGAGCAGACATGTTGCTTAGGGTTTAGTGGTGGGTTTGGCAGTGTTAGGTCGATGGCTGGACTTGATGATCTTAAAGGTCCCTTCCAACCTAGACAATTCTATGATTCAAAGACGAGGAGAAATCTCTTTCCCCACACACATTCTTTCAAGAGGAAAAACAGGAAAGTGGGTTGAAATTCCAACTTACCAGAATTTCCAACTTCATATGGAAAGATAAGAAGGAAAATGAAAAGCAATAGAACTAGCAAACATTCCTCCTTCTTCCAAGGGTTCCATAGACTCAGGAAAAGGGGTTGGCTCTGAACTCTGTCAGTATTCCCATAATTTAAGAAGCACTTGTAGACAGGTGATTATTTAAACTGTATTCCCAACCCTTTAACAAAAACATACAGGCTGACTTACAATGTTTTGTTCACTGATGTTAGCAACAAATGTAAATTATTTTTCCCAACAAAAATAATCTATACCTTTTTGGTAACAAGGTGTCCCATGCCAAGAGATTAAATCAGTCCTGGGTATGTAAAAATGCTTTCATGTTTTCAAGTATAATTATGTATTTAAGGGAATTATTCTACAGTATCACTGGAAAAAGACTACTGATAGTGGTAAGTTACTCAAGCTAGGAGCATTTACAGAACCAGACCTTTAAAATATAGCTGAAAATACACACCAAAGAGGTGACAAAAGGATTCTAAACCCACAGTTTCACAGGCAACATCAGCTGAAAGTATTTCTAGTTGCTCCATTTGAAAGTGTCTTTGCCAAGAGTCCAGATAAACTATGCTTTTACAGCTGTAGAATTTTTCTCAAAAGGATGAAGAATCATTCATTTTTCTATGCAAGATTTCTTTAAACTTTGTAAGTACTAAAATCAATGAGAACTAATAATTCAGTTTATACCTTAACCAACACAGACTCAAATAAGGCAGCACATAAAATTAAAAAAAAAAGCCAGTCCACGTTAGTGAAGCATTATCACAGCCCAACAATAATCAGCTTGTTTCTACATCACAGAGGGATTAAATAAGAACATGAATTTTAAGGGGAGATTCTTATTACTATGAAGGCCATATTGTCTTTCACATGTATGACCATATATAACCCATCCACCTGCAGTCAGTGCCAGTATCACCTAGTAAGCCAGTGTTATTAAACTTGCATAGCCTGTTTTTTTTTTTTAATGCAAAATATCCTGGTGACTCTTCTATATGACACAGGTGCCATGAGAAAATACAACTGTAATATGAAAACCTCTTTTTACAGTTTTGTCCAAACATTGAAGACCTCCCATTAAAATGATTAGATAGTGTTAAGTCCTTTTCTCTCTTTGATGTAGTTTAAACATTTATAGATCTGAAAACAGAGCTAGATCATCCTAGTTAAACTGGGATGAGAATTGGTATTGTTCCAAAAACAAGACAACTACAAATAAACCCAAGTAAATAAACACTTACACTGAGTTGTAATATTTTACCACAACATAAACAAAGATAAATGACATAAATAAGTATTTTGAGGTCTTGAATCTACACAGTCTGCTAAGCAATACATACATTAAGAGGACCCAGAGAGACTGGCAGACATGTCTAAGTTGAGCAGTGACCGTAACGGCTTCCCACCCAGCTGTGCCCCCTCCTCTTGAAAGGAGGCACGATACACATAATAGTGAGGAGTGACAGCAGCTCGTTATAGAGGGGAAATGGCCCTTCACCTCCTCCCTCCCCAGTTACACCAAAGGAAGGTGAACCGAAACGTAACAATATCCTTCTCTGCTTTCATCCCGTAGATCAGCAACCAAGGGCCCGCCGTGGAACTGCCTCACTGACTCCCAGTCACTAATGCCTCTCGCAATCTACTCAGCGTTGACACAGGTCAGGACTCAGCCCTCAGTCACCCTCACTCGAAAGGCCGTAGACAGGAATAAACAAGGTTATTCTCCTGACACCGGACACCAGCGACACTCCCCCTTCTCCTTCCCCCCCCCCCACCCCCATACCTCCACAAGCTCACCGAAGTACCGACCCTCCCTCCCCTTGCCAGGTGTGGGCCAAGAGGCCCGCAGCCCTCCCCAGCCAGGGTGGCAGACGGCAGGGAAGCACGGCAAGCCTCCGGTCACCAAATGGGGGCACCGAAAGGGGAGAAGCAACAGCCGCCAACCCCTCTCCGGGCCCGGGGGGCGCGACGAGGTGAAGTGCCGGAAAGGAGAGACCGAGACCTTACTACAGCTCCCTTCGCCATTTTAGCCCCCACGCCCATTGCCCTCCTCCCCGCCCCTCAGTGACAGGGGCTGCTCGCACCCCTCCAGAGCCCACCCCCCCACTGCCCTCAGCGGCCCCGCTTCCCCACGGCCGAACGGCGGCGAAGAGCGAGAAAAAACGGCCGCCGTTTTTCTCCTCAGGCCGGTGGGGCTCTGCCGGGCCAGACCGCAAAGCGAAACGGCTGCGGCACAGCCTGTTTTGTTTCCTTACCGTGGCTCGCAGCCTCACAGCTGCTGCTGCCGCCGCCGCCTCCTCCTCCCTCCCACCTTTTTCTTCTTCTTCTGCTTCTTTTTCTCCTCCTCCTCGCCGCGGCGGCTTCCTCACCCCTCCGCGCCGCGCTCCGCCGCCGCCGCCGCGCAGAATGATGCCATCTCACAGCGGCATCGGCGGCTCCTGCCCGGCAACCCCCCTCCCGCCGCGGCCGCCCCTGCTCCTCCCGCCGCCGCCGCTGCTCCCGCCGCCGCCGCGCGCCGCCAACGGCCGAGCCAGCCTCGTGCGCGCGCCCCGGGCACGGGGAGCAGGAACTTGCGGAGCCGCCGCCGCCGCCCGGGCGGGAGGGCCCAGTCGGAACGGAGTAGGGCGCAGCGGCGGTGGGAGGGAAAGGCAGAGCCCCAACCGAGGCTCTTGGAAGGGGACAGGGCTTATTCCGAGCGCCTGCCCTGGGCTGAACCAACTTGGGCGCCGCGGCGGGGAGAGGAGCCGAGCGGACCGAATCAACCTCTCCCGAAGGCGGGGGAGGAGGGGCCAGGTCCCAGCGCCGGGGCGAGCCTGCTTGGGCGGGGGGGAGGAAGGCTTTTGTGAGGCGCTGCGCCCCCCCTCCCCGCCCCGAGAAAGCTCCTCTACCGGCGCACCCCGGCGGCGTGCAAGCGATAAAGACGAGGGGGTGCGGGGGTGTCTTCTCCACCCGCCTCCCCGCCGGGCTACGCAGGCCGGGCAGGCTCCTGCGCCCCGCCGGCAGCCTCCGCCGCGGCCCTGACAGCCGGAGCCAGCGGGATCCGTCCGGCTGGTCGCCTTCCTCTACCCGCCTGACCTGTCCTCCCCCTCTGAACCACGGATGCGTTCCCGTGCTGAGGAGGGCGGACAGAGGTGGGGGGAGAGGCAGTTGCTCGCAGCCCGCGGCGGCGGTGGAGCCGCTGACAGGGTCGCCCGGGACGCGCCGGGCCCGCGGCGGCGGCGGCAGCAGGAGCAGCCCGGCGGGCTCCGGGGGAGTTACCTTCGGCCCCAGCAACACCTTCAGCACCGTCCCCGGCGCGGGCAAGGGGCTGGTGGTCGGTAGCCACCGCGGAAAAAAAAAAAAAACAGGCCCAGGCATTCCCTACGGATTGACAAAGCTCAAAGTAGTTTCACGCACAAGCGTAAGGCTTAAGGGTGGCTTACGTTGAAGGCGAAGGAAGCTTTAGCTCTGTAGCGAGCAACGTAACGCTGTGGAGGCAGCGGTACCATGAGCTTTTGGGCATGAACAAGGCCTTTGAGTGGTTGTCTCAGAAAGTCCAGCGCCACTGTTAATTGAAAGGAACAAAAGCTTACAGTATGAGACCCTGAAGCAACTTCCAGCAAAGTCTGGTATTTCGTTGTTTTTAAACAACAACATGAGGGCCAGCAATCTGATTTGGGCATATAAATTCCTTCAGGAAACAAAAGAGAAGCTCTTAAAAGTACTCCTTTCCAACCTATTCATTCTTCATAGGAAATCTGTAGGAAAACCAGAGTTTGGAAAAGAAAGAAACATTATGTATGGTTCAACTTTAAAAAGTATCTCAGACTAGTCTCTTCTAAAAGAAAATAATAGTCTCTCTAACTGGTAGTGCTAGTGCCTGAAAACTGTGGTAGTTTGTTTACATGCAGCAATTGTAACAGAACATATGAACTGTGTACTTGTAAAATCCATGGTAGGCAGTTAGCCTAGCTGTTTACAGTTAGCAACCTAATTGATCCATCTGATTTGCAGAATTCAAGAAATACTGTTTTCTGTACATCACCTAAAGCTTACATTTGAAGAAAACTAGTGTCCTGCTTTTGTTCTGAGGTTGTGCAAAATTAGGTACTTACTCCAAGGGACTACTTTTACAATCCTTTGGTAGCACTTTCAGAGTCTGCTAGTAAGCTGCATCTCTATTTCCTGCTTGCTTGTTTGGGGTTTTTTGGATGTAAAGCAATCTAATTGAAATCTAGAGAAAAAAAAAATACCTGTACCTTTAGGTAGAAACACTTTTTAATGGGGAGGGAAATTATATTTAGGAACTTTCCACTAGATGCAGCGTCACATTCCCAGCAGCAAAGGGCCGGTCAAGGTGTAAATGGCAATATTTCTATCGCTGCTCTTTGCATAAGCTATTAATTTCTCTACTCCTAGGCTTTGCTTGTTACTAGTATCAGTAATCTGATACTGGTGCTTCATGAAAAGTATGAGCATTATTTCTTAATAAATTATATGTGTAAAATTGCTAAGTGCTTCTTTCTTGCCTTATGAAAAGTGTGTAGTGGCTTGAAACAATACTCCATACACAAGTTACGAGCTTCTCTGGCTTGCCTCCTCCCTGTTTCAAAGCAAGCTTTGTCATACATTTGTCTCACCCTGGGGAACAGTGACATTCCAAGTATTATTCCATCCTAAAAGACATTTGATACACTTATGAATGCAAAATGTCACAAGTTTGTTAATGTCACAAGTTTGGTTTTAACTGTCTTATAAAGCCTCAAGATTCTTGCATTTTTCCAACTACTTTTAGGGCAGTAGGTAATAAATATATAACGGTTAGAAGACATACATTGAAAACTTGGTGAAAACATGTAAGTTATACATAAGAGTTATACTCGTTATCGGAAAAAAGCACAAACATGGTTTTCTTCATTTTGCCGATAACCACCTTTATTTTTTCTGCTGTGCCCAGTAAAGATTACAGATACTATCATGCAGCGCTGAAGGCTAGGAGGAATTCATGCATGTTTGGTAGCCTCATTGCCTCAGAGCTTTGCTCTTTAGACGGTTGAAATACACTGTTAACCTCAGGTAAGGTCTCATAAGCCGCTAAACTTAGGAAAAGATATATCAACCAAAGTTGGAACTTTGCAAAAGAGTCTGCATGAAGTTTTATTTGAAATAAAATGTAAAAGTAGCTTCTGTACACAGTATTCCCGAGATAGGAATTTATGACCATATTGAAAGTTTTTAACAGCGTCTCCTTGGGTGTATTTCTGACATTTTTTTCCTTTTTTCCTTGTGAAGTAAGGAGAGTTTTGGAGAAATCAGATTCAGAATAGATACCTATAAAATAGACTGCAGAATACACTGGGTTTATCTTTAGATAGTAATAGATCTTTTCTGGCATGGTTATACAATGTACATTTGCTAAGCATGGATTTTAGGATGGGCTTTTGTAAAATCTAGGTTATAGAAGACTAGAGCATCCGCTGGCTGGAGTTGTATCTTTCCTTTTCAGTGAATGTTTTTGCTGTTGTTATTGCACGCAGAGGATTGGCAGAGAGCACTGCTAGCCTTTAATTGGAAGGTCTAGGTGAGTGGCAGTAGTTTTGCTCAAACTATACTTCTGGAGAACTCTTCTAGAACTTAATAGGAAATGACCCAGTAAAATTGTAAATTGATGTCTCTAGTAGCACATAGAATGACTATACAATACCATCTATTTTCATTTCTGCTCTTTTCTAATTTCTCAAACATCTTATGAAAGCCTTGTGTTAAACTATAATCCCCTCATGCTACAGAATAGTTTAAAAATTCTATAGAAAAGTAAAAGCGTAGTAATTCAACTTCCTTAACAGGAACACAGTAGTAAAAGATGAGGCTGAAACCAAACCTTTCCACCTTTAATAGACTCAAATACAAGCTGATTTCACTTGAGCACAGGCATGCGGAACTAGTCTGTGTACATGTGTAGTTTCTCTTTGAAATGAGCAAAGTTTTATAGTACAAGTCTTAAATGCAGGTGGTTAGGTTGGTTGCTTGTGCAGCCCTAATCTTTCAACTGTGAAAAATCCAAGAAGTAGTATCTGATGAAAGTAGAGGGAAGATTTGTCTGGTAATTGTTATTTTTTACATGGAGATTTATTATTGCAAAACTCATACAGAGTAAGAAAACTTTTGGATGTTTCTTTGGACCATGTTCATGAAAGTATTTAGGCACCTGAAATGTGGTTTAGGTAGAACTTAATTTCTACCTTCAAGAGCACAGGCCACAAAGCCCTGTAGATGCAGTCACCCAAGTCTGCCCGTGGACGTACTCGGTGTCCGTAAGCTTGTGCAGTGGGCACCTAATGTCTTCATTGCAGCAAAAGAATTGCTGCTTGACTTATGCCTGTGTTGTTTGGGGTCCAGACAGAGGGTAGTAGATCGTCTGAAATGCACAGAGGGGTGGATCGGAGAGGCATGGTTAAGGGTATATCCACTACACAAAAGATCTGAAATCAACACAAAGTAGAGAACTTGCAGTAAGGACCGAAGCAGAGGGGAAACGTGGTAGCAGTGATCACCAGGCCTACAGTATCATGATGACTGGAGAACTTGGGACCTAGAAGAGCTCTGTTCTGTGCCCTCCTGAGCTCAAACCAATCTGTCCTCTCAAGGCAGACTATGACCAATGAGGGCTGTCTGATTTGGGATCACGATTATCCCTCCTCTGCCAGCTCTGTACAGCTTCACAAAGGCATGCTGAAGTAGTGCAAGAGAATATCACTGGACAACTCAGCAACTAGGGAACATAGCTAGAACAGCTGGAAAGTTTTAGTTTCTGGTCCTTCTTCCCAACAGAGCTCAGACATTGTAACCAATGGCTTTTCAATGCACAATATTGGCCCCTGTTCCAGGACAATAAACACTCCCTATAACAACTGAATGTCTGCACTGTTGGCATTCGGTCAGAGTCTCCTCATATTTCTCTCTCCGATTCCATGATTACTATGTTCTGAAAGCAGACTGAATATAGTTATTTATATTTATGAATATATTTATTTATGTACATATATGTGTTTTTGTCTGTAAAACTATACCTTAAATATATATTGTCATTACAAAGTATCTTATTTATATGGTAAGTAAGGGGCAAGGGTTTGTCCTTACGCTGGTATATGTTTTTTTGATGTTATACTTAAATTAGAATCCTAATTTAGTCATTTTTTTACTGCATATAATTTAAAGTCTCTGGTTTTACAATGGTTAGGGAACTTGGGTACTGCACTTTCCAATTATTTACTGTCTCATATTTCCTCTCATCTTTCTTGAGATATGTGTATGTTGCTTCTCATTTAAGGCCTGAGACATGAATTCTACTATTATGTATGCAATATTTGACGCAATAAGGTTCTAGTCTGTAATATGAGGGTTTTTGCATGTGTAGCAGTGTAAATAATACGTAACAGTCATCACCTTGGGCACACAATTTAACTTGATGCCTAGCAAGAATTTGGTGTCTGATTGCGTTAAAATGATTAAGGTTTTTAAGCAGCATTGTGGAGAAATTAAAAAATGACAGATTGCAAAGACTTGACCCCAGTTTGTAGAAATCAATAAAATTGCTTGCCTCTGGTTTTAGACAATATTAGTTTCTTTGTCGAGAAATCTGGAATTATGAGAATCTTTTTCCTACGCCTTTTTCCTAGGCCAAAAAGTGTTAATTCAAAAGTTGTAACTTTAAAGGTTGAGTGAATCATTGAGAGGGGTAAAAACCATGGATTTTTGTCTACAGTTCCATAAAATGTATTTTCCTGTGTACAGACATCTTCCAAAATGTCTGTGTTTTGAGAATACAATTATTTCAATCCCTTGACTTTGTCGTCTTTTCAGATCTGTTATTTGTGGATTGAGGCACTGGTGAATCAGCAAGGAATTTATTAGTTTTTCATGTAAGCCAGGGGTTTGTGTGTAGAATCCTAAAAATCTATGAAAACAACTTGTCAAAGTGGAGTTGTTTCTGGTAGGCTATCTCTTAGCAGCATGGGATGCAAGACTTTGTGGGGAAAAAAAAAGTTTACAAACCAGCACATTTCATCCCCTGTTGTAATGAACACAAACATTTGCTTTAAGTCCAGTGTTGCAAGGTCTTCTCTAAACTCAGAAAACTGAGATTTTATGTGAACATATTGGAATGCATTTGAAAGGCAGACAAAGCATACAGTTATCTTTTTATCATGTACTGTTTTCACACTGACAGTAGCATGAAATTTATTGATGTAAATTCACTTCTCTCTTGAAATTGTAGCAGATAAATGTTGAGCCCCTGTTTGAAGTCTGTTGCTTCATACAGGGTTCGTGTTTTGAAGCATGTCTGCGCGGCTGGGAAGAGGGGCTGAGATAGGGTGAGGTCGGGAGCAGATAATGAGTCGGCTGGGTGTGGCGTAGGTGTCTGACGAGATAGGGTACAGGAGACAGGTCATGGAGAATGAGGGATGCTGGTCCTAGCGTGTGAGAGTAAGTGGTACGCAAGAGAAGGGTGTGGGAGCATAGCAGTTCAGTTTGGGGCTGGAGGAAGAAAGAGAATAGGGTCATCTGTAAGGCATGAGGTATGGGGAGGGCATTTAAGTAAGGGGAGGGGAATGGTTTGGTTTGTTCTGTTCGTATTTCAGTAGCAAGAGTTTGTATTTTTTTCTCCCCAATAAATGGACAATGAGTTTGGGAAAAGAAAATCAGAGTATGGCAAATTATTTTAACCTCGCTTCCTGTGGAAACACGATACATGTTTACTGAGTGTGTGTTCGGTGACCAATTACCCCTACATCTGCATAATAACTTTTTTTAATTCAGTGGCCAACTTCAAACATGTCTTACAAAGACTGATAAATTCCTACAAACTTTGAGAAAATAGATGGCAGGATATAGTAGAAAGTTTCTGTAAATGTCCCCTGGAAGGGCTACAGACAAAGAAAAAGCTACATCATTAACCTGCACACCATTAACCGCTGGAGAATGGGGAGCAGGGAGAGAAAGAGTAAACAATAAGCCAGCCAGTCCTTATAAATGCCTGCCGTAAGAGAAGACTTCAGTTGGAGTTTGCATTCTTAGGCACCAAAGTCAATCAACCATGAAAAACAAATCTTTAAGAGACCAAGCTTCATTAGGTCCAGTACTCACTGAGTGATGTGATTTAATTGCAGCACCACCTAAAGGAATGCTATGGAGCCTGTGGATAATGGATGGTCAATAAAATATCAAAAGTGAGCTCAGAAAGCAAGTAAAAACCAGAAAATCCTGCACAGCCATATTGTCCCATACATACAAGCAAAATGGGGGAGGGGAATAAAAATTAGGATAATTTTTTAATCTTTATTTTTGTTTGTCTCTAAAAGAAGGCCATTGTGACTACTTCGACACAGTAAGGACAAGATGGTCTCTGAGTTTGATTTTCTTGCAGAGGTTAAGTGTTCCTTCAATTAAAAAGGTTGAGAAATGCAGTGGTCTGGAGACCACAATCAGAGGAGCAAGGTTCTGACTGTTGTAAGAGACCACATATCTTTTTTCCTTTATTGCCCTATTTAGGTAGCATAACTGAAAATGATCAAGTGGATGTAATTTGTGTTTGTCCTTTGTGAGAGCATGGCCTGAGTGAACCGGAGTCAGCCATCAGTTTGAGCTGCAAGTTACTTTTGTCTTTTCTTGATCCTTCTCTGAGCATTAATCAGAAAAACTAAGAAATCTGAATCTTCAACTTGATATCTTCTGAGACTTAACCATCTATTTTTTTCTGTTAACATTACAGTGGTTGTTATAATGTTCATGGTTGTTTAAGAGCTGAGAGCTCGCTCTTCCTCTGAGAGAGAGCATTTTGTGCATATTGCATTTCTGTGCAGAACTCTTGCCATGACTTTCTTTTATTCTAAGGAAAAACAGAGATCTTGAACCTCAGCTTTCTCCTGATCTGCCTCTCTGACCTTTCATGGATTCTTACCTGCCAGCCTTTCTTTCTCAAGCCCTAGTACTCCTTCTGTATCTGAAACTCCTCTCTTCTTTTCCAGAACTGGAGATAAGAATTAGACCATGGTACTGTATGTATACCAGTAAATAAAATAGACTTGCAAATCCATGCATGTGTTTTAACAACTTCTTGTGAAAGTCTTTTTTTGTCAAGTATTTATGGTATAGTACTGTTTTGTTTCTTTATGTATAATTCCAATGTTTAATGTAAGTTAAATGCATTTCAGTTTTAAGGCAATACACATCCTTGGTAGAACGTAGTAATCTTGATGAACAGTTCCTTCCATTACTATTTAAACCATTAAGAGGAACAGACTAGAGAATGTTTAACTTTGTCACTTTTGACTTTCTTATTATTCTTTCTTAATGCAGCTACGAGACATCCCCAGATTGTTATTAAAGTTTCACTAGCAATTTGTGCATGTTGTATATTTTAAAATAAGATACAAAATTTATACTTATGTATACTTAATTTGCTTTTAAAATCTTTTAGACACAAAAGGAGTAATAATATTTTAAAATTGTTATTTTTAAAACTTTTTTTTTTCTTATGACTTATACAGGAGTGTTTTAACCAATTAAATATTAATATGGAACAACACTTGCGTGTTCACAGTAGAAATCAGTGTACTTTTGCTCTTTAAAAGCATTTAAAAATGCATTGCCATTTTTCTTCCACATTCTGCACATTCAATTTAACGTACATTTTTTAGCACAAATCTGATGGAATGACAAAAGACGCGTTTGAAACAGCGCTGCTCTTCTGCTTTCTTTTGTCTTCTGCATTCACCTAGATGACATTGGTTGCTTTGGTGGGCCAGTTTGTGACATGGGCACTAAAATATTGGCAATGTCACAAGTAATTCGATGAAGTCTAAGTCAGTATTTCTTGCTGTAGTCTCAGCTGTTTGCAGCAAAGTGGGTGGAAGTGAGTTTCTTCTCTGAGTGAAAGCCCGTGACTTTCAGGTCAGAAAATACAGGTTTTTCCATAGTTCTTTCTCTGATGTAGGACTTAGAAGAAGAGGCTTAGGTCAGAATTTTCAAGTGCATAGATTCCTATATGCAAAGGTATGTGGAAGATTTATGTGGGAGATAAGCTCAAATAGATTTGTTTTGTTGTGTTTTTAAAGGGTGAGTCCTATCTTGCACATCTCTGTGTATGAACTGTAGGCGTCTCCTTTGGCTCTCTACCAAGCACTGAGTGAATTACAGAACTGACGTGAGATACTGTGCACAAAAAGTCTGCTTTATGAATACAGCCTCAGGGATGGTTCCTCTTTTCAGAAGATAGTACTACCATCAGCGTTCTTGCGTTCACTGGGTGGTAGGTAGGAAAAAAATGAAAGGAGGGTTGAAAGGAGAAAGGTGATGGAAGATGGATAGTTTGGAATAACAGAAATCAGCAAGATACATCATCATCATCATCATCATCATCATCATCATCATCATCATCATCACCATTACTATTACTATTACTATTACTATTACTATTACTATTACTATTACTATTACTATTACTATTACTATTACTATTACTCCTGCTAACAATTCTAACTATTCCTGAGGGAGAAACGATATATAGCATATGTCAATGAAACATGCACCAGAATAGTTCTTTTTAAGGTGTGGGTTTTTTCCCCTCTAGAATTAAAAGACAAATACTGCTTTGGTATTCATGAAGGAATGATTAACTAGAGGGAGGAGTACTTACATGGAATTTATTAAATTTAACAAAAGTGGTATGTACAAAAAATAATAATTTTGTAATCCCAAAGACATGGCTCATTTTCAGCCCTTTTCCAAAAAATTACTTGGAATAAAGGTATATTGACTGATGTAACACTTTTCAGACAGTTGATTACTGTATTTAAGTCTGCACAATGTTCAAAAATGGTTTTCCAGCAATATCCAGTGATGTTTCTTGTTTCTTACTTTCAGTAAAACAACAGTTTACTTAAAAATGCTGAAACATTCTAACCTGGGTTGAATGCATATAATAATATAAAAATGTTGGTTAGCAATACCAAGTTCCCTAGTGGTGTAGATTTTATTACAAACTAAATGAAAAACTACATTTAGGAAGAGCAGGTTAACTTGCGTTTCTCAAATGCAAGTCTCATTTTCTCCCCTCTTTCCCAAGATGTGTCACATTAAATTTGTTAAGGAGCACACTAGTCTTGCCATATTCAGGGAAGTCACAGTCCAATGTTGTTGATTTGTCTTGGGATACAAGTATATTTTCATATTTATTTTATGAAAGTAAAATGCAAAAAAAAAAAAAGGAGAGAGAAGTTAACAAAAGTGGAACTCAATGAAACAAGAGGGGTAAAAGATTCATGTAGCAATAAAGTGAGAACTCATATGATTTTGGATAGTTGTTTTTTTCTAATGGTAACTCCCTGAGGGTTCAAGGTCAGTTGCTATTTGAAAGGGAAATGGTAAGAAAAGCAGAAGGAAGTGTAGATATTTCTGCATAAGTAATATCCCTTCTAAGGGAGAGATAATCCAGAGTTGTTATGAAATAGCTCGCTCATAGCAAACAACTCTTTGGGCTTTCTGCAAAGCTATGGCAATCTGTTCTTGTTCAGTTACATTAGCCTCTTGGTAGTAATTGAATGAGATCTCTTTCCTAAAATGTTATGCATAAGAGTGATCCACACACTTAGCCTTTGCTGTTTCCAAGGCATTACTTCTGTTTTTTCAGCAGCTGTGCTTGCTGCACTACCGGTGGCCAAACAGCAAACACAAGACTTGGACAACAGCTAAAATGTTGTAATTCCATTTTCAGTCAGTCTGGATTATATTGTAATGGAGATGAGAAGGCATTTTCTTTTAAAAAGCAAAGCTTGAACGTACAGATTCAATGTAAAAGTTACAATTTTTTTCTATTTAAAAGGATTCTAAAGTTTCACTGTCATTTTTAATATACTGAAATGCATGCAAATAACAAGACTGAGCTGCAAGCAGTGTTTTTTTTTTATTGCAACCAACATAACTGAGAAAGCTGGATAAGCTCCAATCAGAAGACTCAAGTCAAATGATCTTTGTGAAGGAGTTTGATTTTGTAATCATTAGTTAGTGGAGTTGACTATTTGTCCCATGATGGTGAGTTATTAAAATCTCTTCTGGTCCTTAGCATTGCCAGGATTTCAGTTATGAAAGGTCTGTTTTCTTGTACTGCTGACCTGGAAGGTCTGTGAGTTTAATACGTTATTTTTCTGCATGGTTTAATGCAAAATCTGCCATCTAAAATTCCAAAATATTTTTTGTTGTTGTTGTTTTTCTCTTAAAAAAAAAAAAACTTCTGAAAATCGCTGTTAGGAGATTGTAGAGCAAGTGCAAAGTGGATCAGGGAAAGTCACTGTATGGGGAGTTTTCCATTGCGTTCAGTCATTCACATACTGAGGAAGAGAACTGACTTAGACCTGGCCAGTAAACTGACTGGTTGTAATTTCTCTGACGTATGTAATCCACTCGATGGCATGAAATGTTGATGATTTCATGATGATTTCTATAAGGAGTTACCAACATGTGCAGCAATAGTGTTGGGTTTTTTTGATTTTGCTTTTAATACAAAACTAGTTTTTTCTAATTTTTTTTCTTTCTGTGTTTTTGCCAGAGGACTTATTTTCTAACTAATGTAGTTCTGTCTGACAAGGTAGTGTAATTCCTGAAAGCCAGTGAAGCTTTCAAAAGCCAAAGAGGTTAGTTTAGTTTAAATTCATCAAGTCTTGTACCTTCACTTTTACCCAATGCTCTTTTTGAGAGAGTAAGGGCATGAAACATGATAAATTTAGTTTTTCATTGCTTTTGGATAAGAGTAAGACACTTACAGCTTAGAGGCAGGTCATTAATTAATTTCAAGTGGCTCACAGCCTGGAAGAAAGTGGGAACAAGATGTTGTATTAATGTGGCAAAAAGCAACCCTAATTGTGTTTGTTGTTATTGATAATGATAACTCATGTCTTTGTATAGGCCATAAATACCTGAATACCTTATATAGGGAGGAGGTAACAATTCTTTGCTATTGTTTTAAGAAGACAAAAAAAGTGTTTCGGATTTTGCTTCATGGCTTAAGCTTCATCTTGTCAAAGGGTTTTTTGCCACACAACAGTTTTTTCTCAGCTTAGCAATAACTTCACTGTTGTCTGGTCTTCTTTTTGAGATAGGATCCCTTCGCTATTGAGTATTTTCTCATATTAAAAGACTGTGCCTGACTGTGGAGGGCAGGAGTGCAGCTATATCATGCACCATGGTGCATACACATATACATGACCACTTCAAACTGTCAAAGCTCCCATTAAGTTAGTGGATCCCATTTGTAACAGGAAACCGATAGATTGTTTTCTGAAATTTTGGCATTAGTTATGTTTGGATTCATAAATTACTGTGTTACAGGTAGAGAAGCCATTGACCTGAGTGTGAGCACCATTTTTCTTAGCAAAGGAGAAACTGCACACAAACCCATTTGGAAAAAATATGATTTGGTCTGCACTACCGCTTATCTTGTAAAAATCATCCTATTGCAGCTAGTATTAACTTTGTATATGTTAGCAGATACTTCCTGAAAAACAGCTTTTTTCCCCTCAGATTCAGACACATTACTGGAGATAACTACAATACCATCTTCAAGCAAAATTTCTATAAAGTTGGACAGTTCTGAAGTGGTATCGGAGTACCATTAGATTATGTCATTTTACTTTTTCAGGTTTATGGCAGGTTTTGGTCTTGGTCTGTATATTTCTGAATTTCTGATTTCATAGAGACAGACTGTCTAACTGTTTTTCTTTCAGTGGAATTAGATCATTGTCCCCATTCTGAATGCTGTGTGACTTTGCCAGAATATGTCAATTATTTGCTCTTTCTGTGACTTCAAATACTGTCTGAGTAATAATGTGACTTTGTTTACCAGCATCCTTGAGTAGGTGATAGAACTCTTTTGGGAGACTTAAATTTCCAAAAGGTTTTATTTATTTTTCTTTCCGCTTATATTGTGTACTTCGTAAGTGCACAAACTGAAATGTTTTGAGAGACTTTTTAATAATCATCATTCTCATTATGTGCCTGGTGCTGTGCCCAAAACTAATTTTAATTGGTGCACTTCAGAAGATGTGTACTAGTTGGAAAGAGTCCAGAGCAAACCAACAGATTTTATCAGACATCTAGAAAATGTGATCTACAAGGAAAGACAGAGTTTGTCTAGGTTGTTTAGCACAACCAAAGAGAAAACAGAGAGTCTTTTCAGGCTAGTTATTCTTTGATGATAATTTGACCTACTCTTAGGAGGGTGAACTATGCATTATTGGTAAGATTATTTGGGAAATAAATAAAAGAATCTTTTCATAGAAATGCTGGGCTAGGACTTGAGAAATGTGTGCTCAGTTCTTGTCTCTTTTGCCGAAGCAGGTTTGGGAAATCACTCTGCTCTTTTATCCGCCAGCACTAAAGTGTTAATATTTTTCCACTCTGTGTTGTTTATAGGGCTTAAACCAATTAGGACTTTGGCACTGAAAACAGAACTCTGGCATGCTTGAAGCTTTTGATTCTAAAATTGCTCCGAGCAAACCTTGTTCAGCCTCTGACTCTTCAAAATGTCTAAATTCACCTGTCATTGGATTTCAGTTTTCCAGTTGGTTTGCTGGATTGCTGCCTGCCTTTTGCCCAGCGTTGTCTCAGTCTGAACAAGTTAGTGACTAAGTCTTGCTTAAACTCACTTAGGAGCAGGAACTGGTGCAACTCCAAGTTATTTCCTGTCATGCAGAGTCACTGTGTACATCTGCAAGGTGTCTAGAGACCTAAAATCCATTGGTTTCAGGGCCCACTTTCATCTGGTTTCCAGTGTCTCAGACTTGCAAGTTCATGCCTTAAAATTATGCTGGTTAGGACATTTAATTGAGCCTGGGTTGTTCAGCAGCTAGCCAAAACTATTTCAGCTCTTTCAGTGTTGGCTATAGATAAAGAAGTGGTTCTGGCAGCAGAGACCAACCCCAAGATCTCCCTGCTGAGGGATTTAATTGATAAGTTAATGCAGTTGTTGGCATCTATACCTAGGAGCAGCCTCCTTTTCCAGCACTGGGTAGCCCATTTATGCTCCGGAGCAGGATAGCTGTGCCCTGTGCTTAGTATATGCTGTTGATCAGCAATATGTGTCTCTCTGCTCAGCGTGCAGGATCCATTTTGAGTTGCTTAAGCTGTCCAGACAGTACATGGGAAGAAATAAATCTTAATGTTAGGGAACCCTGTGAAGTGGCTGTGTACTTGGCAGTCTTTCAGTTTTTAGCTCTTGGATTGTGTACTCTGACGGTGGGTGAAGGGACTCATTATCTTAAGAGCTATAGGCACTGTAATACAAATTAAAACATACCTACATACCTACCTACCTCACCTATTTTGTAAGTAAAATCAAAGAGCAGAACATATTTGAAAGCTTATACATTTTAATTGCTATCACTTCATTAGAAGACAACTGAGTATTGTTTGGTAAATATGTTTTGTCTGCAGGTTTTCAGAGGCTCATATGGAACTGCATTATCACTTTTATTCCCTAAGAGCACAAAGCCTAAGTAGAAGAAATATTGTTGCAGTAGTTTAAACCTGTTAGAAGGCAGAGAGCTGGGTCAACTTTGTCCTCTATCATTCTCAGATGGAACATTCACCATATTATCATTCTCAACATTTAAACAAAAGCAGCAGCTGGCTGAAACTGAAGCTAACCATGATTAAGGTAATGCTGATTGTGGTTGTACATGTGTGGATCCTGTACCTCCTTGGTTGTTGTCACTACTTTAAACTCCTGTTCCAACCCTTCCCAGTGTGTATAGCCATAGTTGCAGCTAACTGGAGTAAACTCTTCAGCATTAGGTGTTTTGCTTAAACATACTGTGGGATATTAAACCATATCTGTATATTTCACGTGCAAAAATGAGGGTCTCTGTATTGTTCTGAGCTGCCATTTACAAAATTTAATTGTCTGTTATTTCTCACAAAATGGCAATTCGCTGCCTGTCCTGCTGCCGAGAAACCATAGAAACATCAGATGAGCTTAGTTTGTCTGGTGATCTGTACTATCTAACTCTCCTGTAGGGGGAAATCATGTCTGATACCATTCATTGAGTGATATTTAAGAACACTATGGATCTTCCCATAGCAGTGATTTTCTTTTGGAGTTGGAAGTCCTGGCTGTCAATAAAGAGACTTCTGAGATTAATCCTGTATGCAGTTCCTTAAGAAGATTTTTTTTTGTTCTTGAGATTATCAGAGCAGCATATGGACTACTTAGTGTAATTCCAGTCAATAATGGCCACTAGTAAATCACTCTTCCCACCTTCAGTTGGCTTTGTGTTTGATTCTAGTATTTGCACTGGTTTTATAACCCTAGAGTTTAAATATCCCGCTCCTAAAAATGCGTATGCCATCTATAAAGTTTTTCCAGTGCATATGGAATGCAGCAGCTTGCATCCTAAGTAATACTTACAAGGAAGAACTTTCTAGTTTCTAGATTTCCTGTTCGCGATCCTGTTTTCCTGCTAGGTCTCAAGCCCAGTTCAGGGCTGTAGAGTTCACAGTACTCCCAAGTTTTTGAATGAATGGTTGCAGTCTGCTTTAGTAACTTAATTTTTTTTTGGAGTTAGTTCCAAGAAATGTGGAGCTGCCCACTTCAAGGACAAGACTGGACAGCTGAATGGAATGTTTGTTCAAAGTCTGGCCCACACCTCTTGAAGACCTGTGCAATGAAACATTTGATTTTCTGAGAGACACTCAGATAAAATAGCATTTAGTGCACACGTGATTAGAATGAGTAGGTCTGATTGGAAAGGCCGGCATTTTGATCAGGGAGTTAATACTTTTGGCAACAGTTTATTTTAATGCAAGACTTGGCTTGTGCTTTGGTAAGGATAAAGTCCTGAGAGATTAAGATAAACTACAAACCATAACTTATTTGTCGTGATTCAATAGCAAGGACTGATGTAAAAACCACAGGAGGAAAAAACTACACTGATATGATTATTGCAGGGGGGTTGGACTAGATGACCTTTAAAGGTCTCTTCCAGCCCAAACCATTCTATGATTCTGTGATTCTATTACTACATTTAGACTGACAGCTTCTGTTTCATGGTGGAGGTTGTAAACTGGTACTGCTCTTTTTAAGAGAAAAACATGAAAGCCCACACCTTTAAATGACAACCTCTTTGCATTAGGATGATAGAAATAAGGCTTTGATGTGTAAGTCATGACATGATTTTATGCAGTCACTTTTACTTGCACGCGTTAATAGCAGTGGCTTTCACTGGTTTCAGTGGCTTTCAGTGGTTGGTTTCTACATGCTCATATTGAGCAAAATGAGGAGGGTTCATGCGGCTGGCTCCCAATATACTAAATTGAATAGGTCTGTTTAATTAGTCACATGGTCAAACCTCTGAACCGAACTGAAATGCACCTACTCAGAAGTGCTCTAATTGTAGGTCATGAAGACCAGAGAGAGAAGTAGTGACAATAGCGTTGGCAGAACTTCTCAGGTATTGCCTCCCGCCAACGAGGAGCGTTCAAGGAAAGTGCTTAATGAAATTGATAGCATCAGCCATCGATACTAATGCACCTAAGGGTTCTAAGAAAGTCTTATCTTTTTCAGGCAGCTGCTCCATGCTTTGTGACCTGTGCTGGGCGCAGTGACCATGCTGGTTAACCACCTAACACAATAGTTGTTCTCAGCATCCTGGCTGCTGCAGGACACTGTACGGCAGTCTACTGCACTGGGCGGCTCTAAGGACAGGCTCGGGTTTTCCTCAGCAACCTTGTGCGTACAGCTCATGTGAACACAGCCACTTACTCATCCCGGACGTTCTAACCCTGCTCCCACTGAATTCAGTAGGAGAAATGTCATTTTTTTTCCCTAATTGCAGATTAGTGGGCTATCACCTACAGTAGCTTTTACTGTATGTATTTATATGTGTTTGTTAAATCATTTGTTATTTTTTTGTGCCATAAAACGATTTGATAACATATTGTTTAGAGTAATTTGGAGTTTGTTTGTGGTTTTCATACATCTACAAAAGTCATAATATTTGCTATAAATAAACTTCATCTGTTTTATTTTGGCTCCTTTGGCTTCTGCACGTTTGTAACAGTGTTAGTACTCCCTCTTCATGTAACAGATGATAGATAAAACACTTTGGTTTTGTAACAGTTATGATGGTTCAATCCTATCTTTTGCTAATGTATATATTTCATTAAGCCATTTCTGTCGCAGCTCAGATCTAGCTGAATAATTTCAGCTTTTTGAATTTTAAAAACTCCCTTCCTAAGGGCAGAGAATATGTGGCCTCCTTGTCTTTGTTTCTTGGTTTATCCAGATAAGGGCACTTTTTGTCCCCAAACTCTGCCATACTCAAGCTTGTTTGGGTTTTTTGGTTAATAGAGTCAGAGGTTGTAAACAACACTGGCACAGGGCTCAGCTGAACTTGACTGAACTATTGTTATAGGTATAAAGAGTTTTTATGAGCTTAGATCAGGCCTGTAATTATTTGAGCGGTCTCATTTGCCTCTTGTGCTGTATGGTGTGAAGAGAATGATCTAAATCAGTTTAGTTGAAAATGCAAAGAGTTTGCTTTGCTTTATTTCACTTTAATGGATTTTATTACAAATCTTTCAAATGTTTTAATTGTTCCTTAAATTTTCACTGGAAAAAAAGTGAAGCAACATTTTTTAATTTGTTGTAGATTGATTTATCCAGTGTTGGCTCTCGGTTTCTAGCCAATATGTGACTCTGTAGAAAATTTTGTAGTCGATGCACGTGTGTGTGTGTGTGTGTACATGCACGCACATATTACTAAACAGAAGTTTAAGAGAACAATACAGCACAAAAGAAAAACAGTTTATACACTTTCAATGTAATGCTAACAAGATAAGAATGTTTGGTTTTTCTAGATTAGAACAGAAGAAAATATGGCCATTATCTTATCAAGGACCTTGCGACTTCTACCTGCTCCTTTTCAAACTCAGTCTGAGTTGCTGTTACATGTTATAAGTAGCAAGTTAGAACACGTAATGAACTTTCATGGATTATATTTTTGTTGAGTAATGCTTAAAAGCTATATCCCTGTGCCTGTGCGACAGAACTCAGTGAGGGTTTCACTGGCTGTCCCGAAGCCGAGAGAGGTGAACGTGTAGCAGCTTGGGCTGAGTGTGAAAAAGGGCACGTACGACAAAGTTGTAAGGTCCTTTGTGGGGAAATGAACATTTTCTTCCATTTCAAAAATATAACAATTAGTTTCACCTTGTTAGTATTTTCTCGATAATAAATTAAACCTATACTGCTTTGTATATTTTTCTCTTAAACTTTACTGCTACATGTCAGTATTAAGACAGCAAAAATTATTTCAGCAAGCCTTTTAAAAGGCTGGTGACAATAGATTTCACCGTGCCCCAGCATGAGAGCCACCCCTGGGTATGTCATTTGGTGGCAGACAATAATTGCAAAGACAGAGTAAAAAAATATTTTAAAACGAAATTCTGCAATAATCACCTCCTTGCAAGATTGTACTTTTTAATCATTTTTAAAGTTAGGCCTTCAGGCCTGTATCTTCCAAGAGGCTCAGAACTTTAAAGTTTCATTTTAACAGATGAGTTATGCTATAAAAACGGCACCTGTCAGTAGGCTTGTAACTTATATTTATTGCAGTTATCTGTCGCATGCTTTCAGAGAAATTAGTTTTTCTTCTTTTTACTCCTGGAGAAGCTCCAAACTAATAGAAAATGGGGCGTTCATTTTTCTGGCTTGCACACTAAGATGGGTTTGTCAGTGACTGTGCTCCATATCTGGAATGTTTACATTAACACTGCCAGCTGAGTTATGGGAGTTGGAATTCTTTTTTTTTAATTGAAAGCCCCAATAAATATGGATTCCAAATAGTCAAATGTTTCTCACTGTGTGTCATCGATAAGAAAACTTTTACCTGGGCTCTTTGAGAGGTTTGTCTTGCTGTTTCTTGAATCCCGTTTCTTATCTTCTCTTTGTCATTTGGGAGATATCCCAATATATTGAATGATTTTCTGTGTGTTTGAGATGAGGTTTTGTGTCATGTAAACTATTTTAACTGCCTGGTAGGTGTTATTGCCATTTATCATGTCTTTTTTTCTGTGCTCTGTATTACACCATTTCTCCACACTCTCTGGTACAGCAATCCAGTGGTACAGTACATCATTAGATTTTGTCGTATCTCTAGTTTAAACCATTATAGTAATCTTCATGCTAACAGCCTTATAATTCTGATGCAAATCCAAATGATGGCCAGCTATCACTCCATTCACATGCTTTGGATCTGCTGTTTGATCTTAAGTAGAGTTGTTGAAGTGTTAATTTCTTTTTTTTTTAATATTTGTGTGCGTATATATACACACCAGCATGAAGACTAATTTAATAACAGGAGAGTGATGTAAATTATATTATTTATAGAAAAAGCTAGGTGTTTGAGGACTTATAACTTTAAATTCCTAATTCCTTTCTTAGTCTGTTGCTTCTCTTGCTTATTCTTAAATTTAATATAATCGACGCCTAGTACATCCTGTCCTTACTTAGAAAAAATTCCAGAAAGTTGTTTTGAAAAAAGCATCAATCAACACTGATGCTGTCCTTTCCATAGTCTAAAGACCAGTTCTGCTGACAACACAATCATGTAAGCTGCAATTCCTGCTCATTTCTTCCTGAGCCAACAGTATCCACAGACTGTAGCAATAGCAGCTGCATATCTCCCCTGGCACAGAATGATTTAGGGTGGAGAGCAGATTCTTTCCCCTTCAAATCACTTCAAAAATTCTTGGCAGAGAGCCAGCTGATTTGTTTTGTTCAAGTAGGGAAGTTTGATTTATCAGTACAGAAAAAGTATTCGTGCACTGTGCTAAACAGTATGAACTCAGTTTCTGCATCCCAGACCGTTTGGCTTTGTTATTCTTCTACTCACAACAAGATTTTTTTTAATGCAATTACTGAAAAAATATTGAAAAATGCAAATTTGAGAGAATATAGCCCTATTACTTTCTTCATTGCAGTTTGTGATACAGTTTGAGATCTCGTTTTCAATACTGGTGTGAACTGGAAAGCGTTGCTCGCAGATTAGACTGGGAAATACAAATTAAGAAAGGCAAGGTAGTAAAAGCAGTGCAAGGAAGTAACTACACATGCCAAAATGAAATTGCAATCTACAAATATTACAGTTCAGTTTCTTTTTTTTCTTCTTTTTTTTTTGCTTCTGAGTTACTAGATCTATTAAACAAAGAGCCCCAATATAGAGATAAGGTTTTCATTATTTTCTTATACATTTATTTCTTTTTAGTCAATATTTCTAAATTCCTACTAAATTATTTCTAAAGGAAACTCTCTGAACTGGTATTTTAAAGTAACAATGTAAGGTTCTCTGTGATTGACAATAAAGCAACGTATTAAAAATCTTCACAATTCCGTATTATATTAGTATGAGATGTTCTGGAACAGAACTGTTTGGTTATGCTTACAATTTAGGAACTGGTTTTTTAGCTATAAAAATGGTAATGTTTTCTATTTTTTTATGTATGGATGGATGTGCAGTTGTATATATTATATAGAGAGATATATTATATGTCAGTTCTTAAAACCATGGTGCCTGAATGTTTTCCATAACTCTGAGATGTTGACATCAGATATATTTTATTTTTCTGTCTACTCAGCAGGAAATGTATTTTATTTCTGTATCATATTACTGGAGGCATAGTCAGCTGAAGATTGAGATTTGCTGTTGTGCAGACTGAAACTAAGGAGTCATGCAGAAAATCAAAGTATGGCCTGTTTCAAAGATGAGGGCAAATATTCTGAATGGAATACGAAGGCAGAATGTTGATATGGCTTTCAAAATCCTTCATTTTTCTTCGGCAGAATTAATCTTGTCCTGCTCCAATCTGGCTTCAACTCTTCACTCTATTTTTAGTTACTGATCTTAGCCAGGTCCTCAAATAGCTCAGAGCTGGTGTTGTTTGTGTCTGATGTAAAACTGATACAGACTTGGCTGGTATTTTCATTCATGTTTCATAATCTTCCCTAGTGCATGCATGAAGACAGTGTCTTTGGTGTGCTGGGAGGAGATATTTGTATTGCTGGGGAGTAGATCAGACACCCGTTGTTTGACACTTACGGTGCTCCTCCTGTGACCATAAAAGAATAAGTGAGAACATTCTCATGAAAATGAAGTCACTTATTTATATTTAGCTGCAGAGAGGTATGAGAGTTAGAAAGGTTCAGGAAGGTCTCTCCTGAGATGCCTTAAGGGGAATCTCAGAGTGACCCTAAAGTTTCCCTCTTATTTCTGTATTAATTCCTTCATACAATCTTGTATGCCATGAAGAAGACATAAGTGTAAGATAGAACTAGTGGTTTAGTTGGCCCTTTGAGAAAACTCTTAATTCAAAATTAAGCTTTTCAAATGTAATTGATAGAAAGGTTGCTTCCACAAAAGAGAAAGAATACGTATATAAGACCTTGCAGGCAGTTTTTATTGATCAATTAAATGAAAATGGGCACAGTGGGGAACAAATCTACCAACAAAAACTTTGAATAAGCCCATTAGTATTTCCTTATAAAGTCCTCATATCTTTAATTACATTACTTTTTCTTACACTCCTGTATATAAAGAGGATCAAAAATACAATTTAAAACATCTGATAAGAATTAACTTTTGAAATAAGATTTTTCTTCTTTTCTATGAAATAATGCATCTGTTCAGGTATTGCATGATTATAATTCCTCAGATTTAGAAAATCGGAATGTAGTTGTTGATTTTGGTTCTGTGTCTCTGAGAAATACATTCAGCAATCCATACAATATTCCTGCATTCTTGTTCCTTTAACTTTACATAGGCATAAAATACTCCAAAATGAAACTGGTTGTTGAATGCAAGCACATTCAGCTTTACCTGTGGAAAAGATGAAACAAGTGTTATGATAAAATATTAAAGGCGGCCAATGTGTAGCTTTTATGGTCAAGATTTCTATGTAACTTTGCAACCATGAGTATATTATACTCTTTATTACATTTTTTCTCTTGGGTACGAATATAATTTAAATGTCATCTGTGGATTATTTTTCGTAATAGAGTACAGCAACATTACAGGTAAGTAAAGGACAGTGGTGAAATACCTTCTTCAGCAGACTATTCAAAAGAAATTTCATTAAGCAGTTTATATGAGGTGGCTTTTGGATAGGCTGTCAGGGTTGACAGTTCTATAACTAGTCTTCAGAAGAATGTTGAGGGATTTATTTTATTTAAAAAGGTAAATCCTTCTATTTTAATTCAGCCAAATGTTGACAGCCATAGAAACACTGTGTTCTTGAACACAAAGCTGAATGATGCAATATAGTAGAATGAAAAGCCTAGTACTTCATTCTTGTTTTAAATGTTATTCTAGGTGGGTAACTTTCATTTTGATATTTTAAGGTTAGAAGCTCTTACCTCATGTTCAAAAAAGGCATCTTCCAGTGTCTTTTCTCCAGTGCCACTACCTACACCTTCAAACACAGCCTTGTATTCCTGAAAACATAGATAACAACCCAATGGAAATAAGGTATTTTTGCATTCTATGCAGCACAGATACCTTACCCTACTTTATTAATTAATCTATGTTAAGTAATCCTTCTGTATAGAAGAACTCATGTATGGATTACAGTTCTACATAAATCAAAAGTTAAAAGCATGTAGTCAGCAAAAGAAAGAAAAATCACATTTGTTCTTGTATTTCTTACTACCATTTCCTACAACTTAAAGTAATTTACTGAAGACACTAAAAGAGACTTTTTGTAGAATGACACCTGACCTTTCACTCCTTTGGACAGAGAGCACTGAAGTTCTTGTACAAATAGTATCCATCAGAGCCAGAGCTGGAAATGGAGCCAAAACCCTGAACTCTGATCCTCACATGGCTGCTCATTTTATTTCCAGTAGTCAGCTGGATTTGCTTTATCTGCATTAATATTGTATCTAAATCCATTAGTCTGATATGTCGTCCTGGAATATTCTGCACAGATATATTTGACTTCATTTCTTACATGTTACATTTCTGTGTAATTTGCTTCTCTGTGTATTTGTTTTGTTTTTCCTATAAAGTAGCCGTGCAGTATAGGTCTAGTACAATTGTTCCCAAATTCATCTAAATATCCCACCATCACATGAATAGACTTGCTCTGTATCACACTGACTTGGTGACACACGCTTCTAACATTCTGCTTATGCAGAGGAACAGATGTGCATCTCCAGCTTTGTTTCTTCTGTGGAAAAAGCAGTAGCCCAGGCATCATTTTATTTTGTGTACCTGCTTGGAGGTAGCTTAAATATTATAGGTAGTCAGAGTACCACAGTTAATTCATAGAGCAAGTGTTGCATATAGATTCATCTTTAATAACAGCACTAGTCGCATCAATATTAACAACTTCATCTACTTCTTTGATGCAATCAGTGATTTAGAGAAAACTTTTCAGAACGGCATTTTTATGGTACGCTAGTAATAAATCAGGTTTGCACTCATCTGTGACATGAATTGTTTGGTCAGCTTATTTTAAAATGACTTGTGCTTTTGTTCCAAAATCTTGGAGGCAGCAGCTGTGAAGTGAAACCCAATTTGGGGAGGGTTAATGAAGTAGGAAGAGTTTTGTTTACTGGAATATGATTTGGTCTTAGAGGAACTTTGTATCTCACTAAGGTAATCATATGTCTTCATATCAAAGGCCTTTGATTCCATATACATCTTTATGGGATCTTTTGTATCTTTGCTGAATTTTTTCTCTCTCAAAAATGTTTTTAATTTATATGAATACTCTTTAAAATTTTGCTGACATCAAGGGATGTTAAGTATATGTATTTTGGCTTTTTGCTTTAAGAAATTAGGTTACATACTGCATAGTAATCTGCAACACACTTCACTTGCTCGTAGTCATCTGCATTGGCCAACAGATGTAAGCCTTCTGGATACAGTTTTCCACAGGTTGGATACAGCTTCTCTCGGTCATCTTTACTCAGCTCAGTGCCAAATGAATTAATGGTGATGATAAAGGCACGTCTGTCTGCCTCAAACTTAAAATGCAAAACAAAGAAAAAAGAGGTGTTATTAGAGATCTTATTCTAAATTAAGGCAGGGATACGGTGGGGGGGCGGGGGGTTCAGTAAGCTAAACTATGGAAACCTAAAAAAAAACCTGGACTACAGAGCATTAGAAACATAACTTACTGTAAAAACTGTAAATCCTTATTTGCAACTACTTGTTAAATTTTTAACTAGAAAATCAAACAGTGTTTTGCAAGCACAGCTTTTATTCTGTGATTTTTGTACTGAAAATACCATGTCTGCTACTTCCTCATTTCCCTACTTAGTTACGGAGATGTTGACAACAAAAAATCTCCTTGCACACCCTTCTGAAGTTATGAAATAATACTCTTACAAATAATAATACTACAGGAAAGGACCAAGAATCAATGGTACTGTTCTGACGTTCAAAGTAAAGGTTGAATGGAAATTCTGAAGAAAAAAAAATGGTTTCTGAATGCACATATTTAAAACGATAATTTAATAAGGTGGAGGGGGCTGCTTACTTGCCAAGTTAAAGTTTTCAAGTGTTTCAAATAACAGTTAATTTTTAACGCAGAGAATCAGAGGCTTTATTTCTTCTGCCAGGTTTAGATGCCTGTAGTATCTGTATTTTCCCTGCAGCAGTAGACTGGAAGTCTTTCCCACGTCTAGATCTCAGGTTTTTCTTTTGTACAAGGCAAAATTTCACTTGCCATTCTTACAATATGAATTAAAAATGTAATGGTAAATAAAAATAATCTTACTCAATTCTGTCTGATTTAAATATGTTCTTCTGTCTTGACATCTAAATTGACTATGGTTTTATTTCTTTCCTTTATTACTTATTTTCATGTTGTAAGAAGAGCAGAGTTGTTGCTAATTGCAGGGATTACGCAGGAGAATCTTCCAAGTGAAGCATACACAATACATACACATTTTACGCAGCTTGCAAAATTTCTTATGCTGTGATTTTTTGAACTGTTTTAAGCCGAAAGGTACTCTTTTCTGTTGAATAATAAGACTGCGGTTGCAACACAGTTCTACAACTTCAGCAGTTAAGCACATATTCAGAGATCCTACTCCTGTTACTGGAACACACTGTAACAGGGACCCAGCTGCCCTCTGGCACTGACTTCAGAGTAAGGAAAATGAGTAAACAATAGAGAAATAATGAGAAGAAAATAAGTGTGCTTGAAAAGATTTCTAGCTAATGAATAACAGGGCCAAATTTCACTTGCCTTATTAATATGAACAGGCATATCAGCCCTAGTGAAACTGTTTTGGAAGGACAAATGCTTTTTTGTTTTGTTTAACTTGTTAAAGCCATGTAGAATCTAGCTGTTAGATTTGTAATATTTTGTTGGGGAAAAAAGCATGCTCAGGTGCAATTGCAACTGATGCTAGGAGGTTTGAGGCCCACTTCTGGTGGCTCCCAGTTTGAGAAAATTTGCAGGATCAGTCCCATCCATACAGACCTCTCAATTCATTGAGTTATCGGCTCGTGAGCTTCTCCATAGTGAGTAAGGCCATGAGGCAGTTACTTGGTGACTTGGGCCATTTGATTGCTGCAAGTAGAGGTGGAGTCACAGGATAACCATTTCCTCAGTGCTTTAGTTCTCATATGGGAAACTGAAGTAGCGTGTCTGCCACTTGAGAATTAGCGTGGGGCCCTAATAACAGGCACAGCACTAGCTGCAGTGCAGTCCTGCAGTTTCTTGCCAGATTCAGGGTTAAACATGCAATGTTTGTTGTCCGTGGTGGAAGATTGATTGTCAGTCCTTTTAATGTGGAAGGTTGGCACCGTGACTGGTGGTCAAGGAGTTGAGGAGCTAAATATCTCAGCCTCATTCTGATAGGGTCAGGTTGGTAGTCTTACGTATAAGATTACAGAATAAATAGCAAGTATTCTTTTGAATAATTAAACTTTGGCTTTTTGTGAATTCAACCATTAGCAACCTGCTCTATGCATGTCTTCAGATTATTAAAATGTTATAGAAAAGGAAATCTTCCACAGAAAAGTTTATTCTCCTAGCTGACTGACATTAGATAGGGAATTTAAAGCAGCTTATCATAGACCAAACTGTTACCACTGGTATATAGAGAGTTTTACCACATGCTTAAAATTATGTTTTAAGTAATCTGCTCTCAGCATGAATTTCTAGCTAAAAATGATCTTTCTGAAAAATCTAAATCAACTGTGGGAAATGTCTTTACCTCTGCCAGCCAATCACTTGATTTTTATTTTTCAGAAAAGAATAGTCAAAATACATAATTTCTGGTCAATTTAACTTGTTTAAGAACATTTTCTTTAGAATATAAACTGAAACATTATGACCTGGTTAAATAAAACATGAAATTGCATTCTCTTTTAGGACATTGTTTTGTAAGATGTAGTTTAGGTTCGTTCTTTCTTCAGGGGTGAGCTCCCAGGGTTATTATTTCTCCCCTATAATGCAAACTCTGATGTCATCAGACCTCAGAGAATTTTGTTCAATTTCCAGGGTGTAAGTTTTGCTTATCCAGAAAAAAGGACTCCTGGAAGCAAATGGGTGACCTGGCTTTCAAAATCGGCAAGGAATTGTGATAAATCATGTGAAAAAAAAAAAAAGGATCATAATGCTGAGAACTCAATTTTAGAAATTTCTGCATCTTTTATTACAATAACAGATACAAAAATATCATTCACTACTCTGCAGGTGTGCTTTGGGGAGGAGGACGTTAGGACTTTTGTATGCCATGGAAAAAATAAATATTAAACTTTTCTGAGTTGAGACAAAAATAAAACATGGAATGTTGGACTTTTCTGTATGACACTAGTTCCAAAGATCACTCAACTCCAACCATTAATTTTAATAGCAGGGTAAGCAAACATAGTAGTGCCACAAAACTTAGAGATTATTGATTAGTAAATATACAGTAATGCCAGACCTTAACTATCCAAATTAAATTTTGAGCTAGGAGGTGTAAGAACAGTCCACTTTTTTAGTTTTTCTACATAACACACAAAAATGATAAGGGGCAACAGTTTGAGGTTAGTGAACCATTTATTTTTCTCTGCTCTCTGTTACAGGAAAATATTAACTGAGGCTAATTCCTCCCTGGTAATGGACTAGCTGCTTCTCTAATCAAGAGGTAAAAGTCATCCTAGAATGAAGTCTTCATTACATCCTAAAAAAACAGTTATTATTCAGAGGAGAAGCAAACATTTGACAGAAAACTTTGCAAATGGAGAGAAAAGGAACAGGGAAAACAATGGAGTATTTTCATGTACAAAGACTGAATTTTTCTTACCTCAAGAATAGGTCTCATTATTTCTGCTGTAGTACCACCTTGTTTTTCACAAAACTTATAAAATGCCTCAAGATAAGACTACATGAAGGAAGAAGAAGAAATGCAACTTAAGACCTGGACCAGCATAGCACATAGTCATGACCCTCATTTTTAAATACTTCCATTATTATATATTCCATTATTATAATTCTACATATGAATTTAAAATCAAGTATGTGCTTAATTACTTTGCTAGATCGTAAGTTGAAATATTAAAATGCAAATGTCATTGCCAAAATTATCAAAAATTGTTATAGGACAAATATTATGTTTCCTTTGCTCTCTAAAGAAGGATCTTGAGCTCCATTGAGCTTCCACTGCATAATAAGCAGATGGCTGAAGGAAACTCTGCATTTATAATGTGGAGGAGGGGACTTGGGAATATGCCATGACTGCTGGGCCTGCACTATGAGGATACGCAAACTAATCCCTACTGCTCTACCCTAAACCCTGGATTAGGACAGAACAGCAGACAAAGCTTCTGTAATACTGGTCTGCAGAGCCCTCGGATCTATTAAGGATTCTGGCCTTTGCACACATTTCAAAATACCTGTGCAGGAAGGACCCCAAATATTTCACAGATGCTGTTCCCCCTCCCTCTCCATCCCCCAAAATACTGTCTTAGGGAAGATTTATGTTATCAAAATGCATTTGCTACAACTTCACACAATCTTGTTTAAAGAAGCTGTCACTGACTATGCAATTAAGTGAATTTTAAGTAGAGACATCTCAAGGGGGTTCTGCTGCATGGGATTATGCATTAGGTTCTGTATAGTGCTATCTGATAGTAGAGCTGAAACATAATTGATCACATTGACAGCTGAAGCAGAGGAGAAAGGATATAGTAATAATTTAGAAGTGTTTGTAGAGTGATCCCCCTGATACTTGGAGGAGTCAGAAGGAAAAAAAACAAAATTGGTTTAAGTGTAAATGTATGGTCATCCACACAGGATATGTATGTTATCAAATGGAAAAAAAAGTGTCTACTTTAGTAGTACTGTGAAAGAATTAAAATACTTGGGCATAACTGATGTTGTTTTGAATGAGAGGAAGTAGTAGAATATTTAAGAATCAAATATTGTCTTGGGAATTGATAAATATCATTTGTAAGACAAACAGAAGAATTTTTTTCTTTCCCCCTAGTGCAATCAGATCACTATAAGAATACTTCCTGCAGTCTGGGGCATCCACTGTGAAAGAAGGATAACAAAGAATTTGGAGAGAATGTTCCAGGAGGAATCATTAATGGAATGAAATATGTATAGCCTTTAAAGAGACCATCCTAAGAGTATTGACCTGTGTGCTAATATTTGTAAAGTACTTTGAAAATGCAAGGCACATGTTAGATGCATAATCTTACAGCACTGTGCTGTAGCAATGCTAAAGATAATTTAAAAAGGAAGAAAATTATACAAAACTCTTAAGTAAAAAAAAAATGTTAGCTAGGCTCAAAGCAATTAGACCTTTTCAAACCACATCTACCTTTTATAAATAAAAATAAATCTTAGCCAAAAGCCTGTCTAGGCTCACTTAGGAGCTAACAGTTCCGTGGCATTTGGTGGATAACGGAGTTATTCATAAACAAATGGATCTGGATATTAGCCTGACATCTAAAGCATTTTCATTAATGAGATATTAAATTAGAATTTGGATGCAGACCTAAAATTTGAAAACTCTTTGAACAGCGGAGCAGAAATGAAAGGAGCTGGATTTGATTCCTGGACTTGTCATCTTCCAGGTGACCTTAGATAGCTTGCTTTATCTCACCATGCTTCTTTTTCCCCATCCATAAACCAGGGTTAATGATACGGACCTCCTTTTGTGAGACACTTTGAAAACCCCCAGGTATTATCGTTACGTTGCAAGAACTTGCCTTGTACAGTTTGTTGCGCATTATTTCAATGTTCATTTCATCCAGGTCATTTTCAGACAAGCAGTCTTGAAAGAAAGCAGCTGAAAGCAGAATTTATTATATTGCAGTATAAGTCTACATGCTGATAATATGCAACTCTTGTCTATTGCCATTCACCAGTGTGTGAGCAGGGATCTGAGGTTTCTGTCGTACAAGAAAGAGTGATATAACAGAGAGGAAGAGAAATCCTCTTGATTTTCCCTTTATCCTCCTACTCCCTCCTTTTTAATGAGAATCTGCTGTGAGGGGAATCAATCAGTGCTACAGCCAGAGTCCACATCTCCAGAGAAAATCAGATGGGAAATGCTAATGAAAGCCTTAATCTTCTCTGAAGTATATGGTTTGGGCATTAGGGAGATTTTATAGTGAGGAACATGAAAGATAATTTTTTTCTTAAATCATGCAGGTATTCTGCAGTCTTTAAGGAGAATCCTCATTCCTATTTTCCCTCTTCCTCTTTGTGTACGTCTGTCATGGGGGAAAGGCAACAGGTTGCAGCTAGTAAGGGGCACAAGCTTTGACCTTGGTCATCTGTGCTTCCAGGTCCTCTGCAGAACTGGCTAAGGAGCAAGCTTTTGAACAGGGAGGCAGAAGATGAAGGTCATTTGTGCAGCTGGACTGTATTTATAACCAACAAAAGTATGCCAGTCCCTCACCGTTCCTCAGCTATGGCGGCGGGGCACACCCGTGCTGCACAGCAGGGACTGCTGTCTCAAACAGTGGCAATGGAAGATAGTATTTAGGGAAAGCGTGACCATGTTTTGTGGTCTTCTCCCTTCCTACTCTTCCAGCATCCAGATTTTGGATGAAGAAACAAGTTTTCTGCTGGGATTTGGTCTTCTAAAGGATTTGGTAATCAACATTTCGTAGCTCACTGCGGACAAACCGCTGCCCTCAGCACTTTGTAAATATTGTCCCTGTCTCCCTTCGGCCTTGTCCTCTCCAAGCTGGTGTCCAGCCTTTTTAGTGTGTCTGCACACCTCAGCACTGTCCCCTTGTTCATTTTAGCTGTCCTGCTCCGTGTCTTCGCTGATTTCACTGTATGGGGTGTGGGTGCCCAGGCAGGGGGGGGCTGCGGGGCGGCCTCTGTGAGGAGAGGCCGGGGCTGCCCTGTGCCAGACACAGCCGGTTCCAGATGGTTCCAGCCGGTTCCAGCCGGTTCCAGCAGGCCCACCGCAGGGCACAGCGGAGCTCCTCAGCTGAGCTGGTGGTGCCTCTGGGAAAACGTATTTAAGAAAGGGCAAAAACCGCAGGATGTAGAGAGGAGGAGGGAAAAAAAATGTTGAGAAACAGCAGAGGGAACGCTGAGTTCAGAGGAGGAGGGGTCACCCCATGGCTCTGGAGCAGGTACTCCCTGCTGCCTGTGGAGGACCTGCGCTGGAGCAGGTACTCCTGAGAGGAACTGCAGCCCCCGTGCAGCCCATGCCGGAGTGGAGGATAAGTGTGAGGAGGAGGGAGGTGCAGAGAGAATCCGCCATGTACTGACTGCAAACTCCCCCCGCTCCTTGTGCCGCTCGTTGCCCCTCCAAAGGGACTGAGTGTAACCTCAGAGCACTGGAACAGGCTGCCCAGGGAGGTTGTGGAGTCCCCTTCTCTGGAGATCTTCAAGTCTCGCCTGGATGCAGTCCTGAGTAATGTGCTCTAGGCAATCCTGCTTTGGCAGGGGAGTTGGACTAGATGATCTCTAGAGGTCCCTTCCAACTCTGAAGATTCCGTGATTCCGTGATTCCGTGAACCTGCGGTGGTAACAAGGGGCGACGGAGAGGAGTCTGGGGAGGAGTGGCAAAGGGGAGAGGAAAGGTGTTTTCCTTAACCTTTAAGTGCTTCTTTCTTGTTTGTTTCCTAATGCCTGTCTGTTTCGCCTGCAACAGTACTCCGTAGGTGATCCCAACCCACGAGCTCCTTTTGCCCCCTGTTTTCTCCCCCGTTGTGCTGGGGGCGGGGGGCGAGCGTGTGGCTGGGTGGGAGTCTGGTTTCTGTCTGGGGCCAAAACACCACCCCTTCTTGAGAAGCAGAACCCAAACCCCCTCACAGTACTCAGGATGAAGGCACACAGTGGTTTCATATATGTTCAGATCCCCCTAGTTCCATCTTATTCTCAGGACCCTTCCCAGCAGTGCCCCACAGCTTATTAGTTTTTGTTCCTTTTGGCTGCTGCAGCACATTAAGAAGAGTTTCATCCCAGTTTCAGAATACAACATTCCCAACCCTCATTCTGTTTTGCTTTTAGATTTAGTTCTTCAAAATAAGGATTTTTTTTTTGTGTTTGAGTCATGCCCAAATCCCAAGAGGCAATCTAGGTTCTACCACAACATCTAATATTTATTAGTGACTGTCTGCTTCTTGATCCTTAGTGAGGGATAGGCAAGACTTCCTCTTACATTTTTTAATTATAGATGCAGGTGTTGAAATAAAAATCTAGATGCTCTAAATCAGTGGCTACTTTGGACATAAAAGATATCAATTACACTTCTTGAGTGGCATGTTTTCTTTGTGTCTGCTACCCAAGGTTGATACAGAAGCTGTTAATGAATGTTACTTGAAAATGTCCTGAACACCACTTCAGAAGTGTTTGTTGCACACTTCATGTTTTGTGTTATCAAAACACAGCATATCCAGTGGAAAACATGCTGCTCCGTTTGAGATATTCTTAAGAATACAGGATGAGTAGTTTCAAGAAGCAAATAAGAAATAATTTAGTGTTCCTACCTAATGGTGTGTCAACCAAAATTGCATTGAACAGCTCAGTGGGGTTTGAGGCAATGCTGACTGCTTCCATTTGCTCAAAGCTCCCCAGTGGATGGCACTTGGGAACAAGTTCAGCTATGGGCCGCTGATGTAATGTTCCAGTTATTAAAAGAATTACGTTGTCAATCATATAGCTGTATCTGTATTTGAAAGAAAAAGTAAAAGAAATTTATCTTTAAAATGAATTTTCATTTGAAAAAATACAAACCCAAGATTTTTGAACACTGGTAAATACTAGAGTTAGAGATGACCACAGTTCTTGCAGGTTTGTATGTTTGCTCTGTATCAATGTCTCAGCAAAAATAAACAGAAGTATTTAAATAGCAAGTAGGTAACACAGTGCTAGTTTTAAACCACATGGCTGTTTTGGAAAAGAGACATTTTTAAAGAAGAGGAAACTGAAACATGAATATAATAAGCATAACAGCTGTGTAATGTAGATGCACTATAACAAGTGACAATGAGTGGTATCAAAAAGTAAATCACCTGAGCTAGCAGCTTCTCTAGTTTGGGATTTTGTTATTTCATATAGACCCTCTGGACAGAGAAGAAATGTGCAGGAATCTTGGCACTAAAACTGTAGAGTTCATGCAGATGGACCAATCTTAGGGCTTTCTTCTCACTCAGCTTTCAATGTCCTCCCATGAGGAAACTAAGAACAGGTTCTCACAGGTTTCTTCTTTATTGCTAAAAGTTTTCTTTTCAGTAGAAGTTTTCTATCAGCTTCTTACTACTTTTACTGTCAGAGAGGCTGATAAGAGTTTTGTTAGTGACTTGGAAATGTGAAAGCTATTCCCTTGAGATGCTTGTAACAAGGACGCAAGTCTTCAACTTGCATTGTTGATTCAGAACAACACATACAACATTAACATGGTCTCACACAAAATCTGGGAGGGGGCTCAGGGACCTGGTGAAATGTAGTTCAATGGTTTAATAATTGTGTTAAATATCTTAAATTAATGCCTCCATTATTAAAAAAAAACAGTGTGCAGTGATTGTGCATACACATGTATACATGCATGTCAATCAGAGTGAGAAACGAGCTGCCATAATTTTCATATTTTCACTTTCATTTCTCTGAAGCAAGAGGTAAACATTGTATGCCTCAGGTCACAACTGTCCTAGGACAGTCTTTAAGAACCTGTTGATATATTCACCTAAAACTGGTTAGCTACAGCTGAGACACCCCCCCCCCAATAAAAAAAAAAGAATAATGATACTTTATTTTGCTGTTATGATAAAAATACTCCTTAAAGGTAAGCTGAACAGTCTAATGTTCTTCTTATACTATATTAAAAAGGTAAGATCAAGGGGAGTTAAGTAAAATATCCTGCTGGTATTTCACTGATCCATGTTGTTATACTGTTATAAAATAGATCCCTGTTCTTAGTGTTCTTTAAGCTGTTCATTTGCAAGTTTTATCTGTTTATAACTGTATTGAGATCAGAACTTTCTTTTCATCTGGCATCAAACAGCACTTGTACTTTTTAAAAAAAAGCTACATAAAGTTTTTCTGTTTCTAATGTTCAAATGGTATAAAAAGTATGGTAGGTGTATGATGTGTTGTCTTTCCCCCTTTTCAAAAAAGTCTAGAACTTGCCACATGCCTAGGAATTAAGTCACTGCTCTGTATATCATGAAATTGCTAATCTTGCATGAGTCACCCCCACAAACTTCAGTTTTGCAAGTTCTTTGACTAAAACAATGTTTGAAAATGATAACTGTTTTTCTCAATCTCTACCACTCCTCCTGCCACTGTAAACAGCAAAAATCTTCTTGTGTTTTTTAAAATTAGTTGCAAAGACAGCAGCTCTTCATATATATATTTTCAGAACTTATATCAGCAAATGAAGTATGTAAATGTTGCAGTATAAAAGTAATTTTGCTATTTCTGAAACAATAGAAATTTATGAAGCATTTAAACTGTTTTAACTTGTAGCTGTGCTTTTGCTTTGAGTCTATGTGGTAAACTATGTGGTAACATTACTTACGTGATAAAATTCAGAAAAGTGGCAAGTGGTTCAAAAGCATGGTTTCTAAAGTAATGAAATTCCGTGAGTAGTTTTGTTTTCAGTTTATCATCAATGGTGGAAATAGTGAGAGGGCCGGTTTCATTAGCCAAGAAGTTGCCATAGTCTGTAGTCTGTAGATGTAACTTCAGATCTGAAATTAGATTCAAGGAAGAACATGAGAATAAACCATCGTTATATTGTCTACAAACCAAATAAAAAAACTTTTAAAATGTTCATTTCTAACATTATATTTTCATATTAAGGGCCTGATGATACTCTGTTGAAAAGGTTTTGCCATAGATTTAACACAGAATAAATGCATAATTATTGCAATTTTGTACTGCCTTCTATCAGTAAGGCTCACTGTATGCCACAGGAAAGCACAAATAATTTACACTTTTGTCAGAAGTTTCACTGGCAACTTTAGTTTCCAGCCATACCAGGCACAGTGTTAATTACTGCTGTCCCGAGCCCCTTCCCGGTCAGGTTTGTTCAATGTTTGGATTTCTCTGACTTATTCAGGGCACCACTCTTGCACCATTATAATGCGTCAGTTGTTTTGTCTCCTGCATTCCTATGGACTGTTATGTATCAAAAGGAATCATCCTTTAACTTCATTAAGATCTTAAATTCTCATATGGAACACTTAAATCTCAGGTAGGACTATAATCTTATGTTATCAGGCTGCCTGAGGAAGAGGAGAGAACATATCTTGCCTCGCTCAGATTCTGGGCTCCAAATGCAATGGAGCGCTTCAAAGGGCACAGTTACACTCTCTTAGCGTTTCTGGTTGGGCTTTGTCTGATTTATGGCTGTTACTACCAGACCCTAAGAAACCCTGTTCCAGAAACTTGGGTTATCGTGTCATATCCTGTCTGAGCTCCTGACCCTGATAACTGAGGAAAATACGTTGATAAGACAACAAAGTTGAAAGAAGCTTTTGTAATATCAAAGAATTAATTTGACAAAATTCCTCTGCTAGCCATTTACCACCATGAAGCAAAAGTAAGGATTTGAGTCAGTTCTTAGTGCTCAAAGCAGTTTAACATTTCCTTTTAGAAAAGCCCCTGCTATATNTTGACAAAATTCCTCTGCTAGCCATTTACCGCCATGAAGCAAAAGTAAGGATTTGAGTCAATTCTTAGTGTTCAAAGCAGTTTAACATTTCCTTTTAGAAAAGCCCCTGCTATATTACATAATTATATTCAAATGCTATATTAAAACTACTGTAAATTATAGATTGGGATAACGCTATATGGTTTGGGCATTCATAATGATTAGATTTCCAGATAAAGTCCGAAGTGATATTTAGGGAAAAGGACAGCAACACTCCCACTGACTGAAAAAAAGGTGTACCTGTAAGGGGAATTAATATGCAGTTAGCAAGGTGCACATTTAATGGTACAGTAACTACTCTTTCCTAATTCCCCATGTGTATACTTTCTTAGTATGCAATAAAGTTGCCTACACTGAGACTTCAAGCAAAAGAACTGGTACATTGCAAATTCAAACTCCTACGTCTAGCACTCTAGCGTACCGAGAGAGAACCTTCAGAGTTTTCTATGCAGTTTAGCTGCCACTTGAGCTCATTTTAGCAATTACGTCAACAGACATAGGACATCGTTACTCAGCTAGCTCTCTGGAACTGTTGGAATTTCTCTAGACCTTCCTGCAACAGACTGAACTTATGCTACTGATGTATACTAATTGCTTCTTAAAATTATATAGGTGATCACAAAACTGTTGACAAAAGAAGGCGGAGGTACTTGGTCTTTCAGTGGTCAGAGCCAGATACTAGGAAATAGTCATAGTTTCAGTACAGGCTTCCATGTAGGAAGAAGACAGAGAATCCAAATATGAAAAAGGAAAACCACTTAATTCAAGAAAGAAAGAATGGTAAGAATGATTAAGAGATAAATAAAAATGCAGAATTATGCACATAAAAAAGTCTAAATACTTAAGACCAACTTTAAAAAAAAATAACTAATATTTTCATATCACATCTACATTCCCTGTGAAATCATTTTTACTTTCTCTTTTTATTGCAAAGGTAAAAATAATTGGCATATGATGGGATTAGATAATACTGCCTCAGTATATGCATAGACCTGAATTCCAGCTTTCCTCAGTTCCTTTTCAGATGCACTACTGTAAATGTCACACTGTAAATGCATGTCAAACACAGTGGTTTTCAGGGGTTTAATACCTAAAAAAACCCCAAATATCAGCCCCAAGTATTGACCATTCTGAAGTGTGTTTAACATCATCTCGAGATGATGAACAGAAACCAAACCTAACTGATTGAGGGTAGTTTGACAAGACTGTGTTTCTTTCCTCAGTTCTCTCATTGACTGAGTGGCTTGAAAATCCATGCCCTAACATAAGGCATGGAAAATATTAGCTGTAACACATTAAACAGCCCCACCTGGCTCTCAAAAGCCATGGAGGAGATACTATGCCCAGGAATATTGGATTTATGACCCTGTCACTTCCACAGCTTGCTTTACAGAATTATTTCTTCTGAATGATTTAATAAATGCCAGTATGCATACTGTATGTAAGAAACAATGTTCAACCCTGTCTCATGGCCTTGGCCAAAACAATTGAGAAAATAGTCACCCACAAGCTCCAGTACCATATAATAGCAATGGGGAATGTCATAATCAGCTCACACACCACGACAGAGTTCAGTGCAGCTCAGAGACTGCTCTGCAGGTCTCAATGATGATCTCCTCGTGGCTGTTGGCGTACATAGGACCTGGGGGCTAAAACAGTCAGACACTTGCACTAGTGACATGACTTCATGACCTGACAGGAGTAGATGGCTGAGCATTACAGGGGCCTCAAACATTCCTGTTCACCAAAACTTTTTAGTGATGGTGCCTGCTCCTTTTCTCAGGGGCTCTTGGAGATCTACACAAGACCCTGGGCTTTTCAGCATGTCCACAAGATCCCTAGGAGAGAAAATTCCTGTATTTCAGTTGTCAGTATTATTGCCATCCGTCTGCATTGCGTATTTCCTCATGCAATTAAATGCAGGAAAATCATATGTAGGAAATGTATGACTTTAAATAATGTGATTTTAAATCACATGATTTTACCTACAACTGAGCAGCAACTAAACACAATTAACAGTATGTCTAAAGGGAATTAATGTACAGAGGGAGACTAGTTTAAGATGAATGCAGTTAAGAAAGGAATGATGCTGATCAGAAAGAAGGAGTATTGCGAGAACTCGAACAAAACATTAACCTGGTCTCTCAGCATCAAGCACGTGGAGTCTTGCCTGACTCCTCGCTTTGATAGCCAGCTACCCCCGGTTTTCAGTTACACTGTTATTTCAGCCACCGCGCGCTGGCGTGTCCTGGCTCTGGTGAGTTATGTGAACTGATTTCGGTGATGTTGATGGGAGCAGAGCTGGGCTGCTTGTCCTTCTGTGACCTAGTCTCCCTTCTAAAGAGCAGGCATCTTACCATCACACAAGGAAGCGGGGAAAGAACGAAGCACTGAATTTTACCCTCCCCCATATTCTATGTCAAAGACTGTCAGCTGGGTTCCTCTGGGGATCCCGTTCCCCTGAAACAGATGATGCCATAGGGCCAAGCTAGTAGCATGCCATGTTGCAGGGATTTCAGCCAGTGTTGCAGTCCACAAGGTAGCTCCGTGGAAATTATAATAATTCAAATAAGCCCCAAAGGATGTCTAAGTTAAGCAGAAGGCCTCTTGTCCTCTCTGTGTGGCCCTGAATTGCGAGGACAAAGCGGTATCATAAGTCAATTAGCGTCCTCCTTTTTTTCTTTCCCTCTCACTGTTCTACTTACTCTGTGATTATCAAGCAGATGCAAAGCACTAACCTACAGTTTTTCTTGTGGTTCTTCTATACTGACATTATGGTTTCCCCTCTAGAGATATCAAAACCACTTTGAAATTAAAAGATCTTTTTGATTCTATTTATGGGTTACTTGGGGTGGTTTTGATTTTGTTTCTGCTTGTTTGTTTTAGCATATTTATAATATTTTTAACTTAGGCCAGTTTTTGTGGTCTGGTGCTATGCCACAGAATGCAGAATGGAGTAAATTTATTACCTTTTAATGTGAAAACGCAAACTGAAGGCACTATTGGACAAGCACAATAGTACTACAGTACAAATCTACATGCTGGATCTTTAAATTGGCAACAAAATACAATGTATGCATAAATCTCCATTTTTTACTTTAGAGTTGAGGGTGTGTGCTTTTGGTGCACTGTACACTCATGGTGCAAGTTCAATATTACAGCATCCTATGTGTGCAGAGACATACGTGTATTTAGCCTCAAGTAAAAATTCAATAATTCTCATACTTTCATTATAAATAATACATTTGGTAGATAACTGGTGGGAATCTGTTAGCTGTCTAAAAGAAGTAGAAAAAGTTACAGTGGAGAAAGAGATGTAGCTGAACAGAGAAAAAAGGGAAGTGGTAGTGAGTAGCAGAGATGTGCTTGTAGGCGGGTTGATGAAGGCTGCTGCTTCTGTTGCTGAAATAATTTGCATTCTAAAATTGAATGAACATTAGAAAGAAGAAGGTTCAAAAATAAAAAAAGTCATTGTTCTTTCTACTACAAATCTTACTTAGAAAAGGATTTTATCTCTCTATTGTGATATGTCCATCTGTTGTATGCTCTTAATAATGTTGAAGGTTTATATATCTCAGAAATGTTTGAAATCTCCTTCCTCGTTGCAAATAACTTTCTTGTAGCATGACTTACAATTTAGATAGTTTTTCTTAACTATTCTTGACATAAGCAGTTATTTTTTTCTGGGAAGGATGAGGGAAATCTCTTTTTCTTCTATGTTTTAAAAAAAAATTAAACCTGTATATTTTCATCTTATTCAGAAGTAGCCAGGATTTTGTTGTTTGGGTTTTTTTCTTCATGGAGCTTTTGATGACATCATTTATTGATGGAGTAAGAGCAAGGTTTAATAATTCCATCATTCTGTCCTTAGGGTCTTTTATAGATGTTTGAAGCTCTGTTAGCTTTTTCTGAAGTCTGTATATTCATGGAGCAGGACTTTTTGACTTAAACACTTAAATGTATTATCAAGAGAGTCTGTAGAGTCTTTTAAGTTGCATAGATCACAACTGCTGGTACAAATAGGCTACAGAACCTGTTGATTTTGTCCAGCTGACATAAGAAATAAATTTCAGTTTTCAGACTAAGTGTATACATGTGTTCTGTGTGTCTAAACTGACATTATATGAAAAGGAGAGCTGGTACAGCTCTCCAGCTTATCAGCTGCAGTAGGTACATGCACTTGGCCAGTTGAACAGTCTGTAGAACCCATTGACTGTACTGACAATCTCTTCTTTAACTATGAGAGGAACTTTATCCTGCTGACAGGTAAATACTTGCATGTATCTGTTTAAATGTATGTGTTTTAATCTGCAAGATGAATGGCAAGCAAGCTTCCCAGACTTATGTTGTTATTATAGTAATAGTTAGACAGCCTCAAAACTCCATTGTATATGGAGATCATCAGGTTCTGCACTTCTCATTTCCCCAAATCCATTACTGCATACACAATGCAACCAATGCTTAAAACAGAGTGAGCTTATTATTTCTCCTTGTTCCTTTTTCAAATTAGTCTAATATACTGCATCTTATAGAAATTATTTCAGTGTTCAATCATGGTTTTTATTTTGGAGTCAAAGAAAGAAACTTTATGTTCCTTTAGAAAGGTGATTTCTTTTCTGTCGCTTTTTTTCCTGCCAAGTGTCTAGAGGTATGTCATATGATTCTTTGTACAAGTCTGTCTTCATCAGGCTGTGACCAGTCTTGGCCACAGAAAGCTGTTTTGGAAACTAGTGTATGTTCTCTTTATTACTGTGGCAAAGTCACCTTGATAAAAGCTTTTTCTTTTTTTTTTTAAGCTTGAGAATAATTTGGTTTTATCTTTGTGAAGTCTAGTTTTCTCTTCCTGGTAGGCAGAATGTCCTCCACTGCCCTAAAACTCATGAAGTAATAAAGTACAAAAATTATATCTTTTATATAGAAACTCAGAGCCAACTGGTAAGCTTTTAATAAGATTTTGGGAACTATTTTATCCAGCTGAAATGATATGAAACTTCTATACTTGAACAGTTCTATAGCATGGTTAAAATCTGTGAGAAGGTTACCAATCTCCATAGGAACTCTATGGATGAGGTTTCCAAACCTTATCAGGAAACTAGAAAATCCCATCACTTGGATTGCTTTGCAAATCGCAGTCTGTACAATCCTAGGGTGATTTCTATGGAAAGCTGTTAACTTAAATATGAGAACAGTTCTTCAAAGGACATCAGGGTTATCTCTGGTTTTTAAGATAAGCTCTCAATACTGCAGTCTTTTACCTTGCCTTCCTCAAAGGTCTAAGCAACAGTATTTCTTCCTAAATAAAATAAACCAGCAGACTTACCTTCTAGTGTCTCGCACTGTGCTAAATTGACATAGTCCGCACTTGTCAAGATCCCGGCTTTGAACCCTCGGACCAGACCCTCCAAGTAGCCATGGTCCACATTGAAGTAAAACTCTGAGTATCCCGGCATGGAGAAAAGGAGATTTAATCTCTTTGCTGGATACTTGATGGTACTGAATATCTGCCACTCGCTGTTTTCCTCTTCTTTGGAAGGAGTGACAAATAGTCACTGATTTCCTGCCAGCCTATGATTGTGTTTTACCAACTGGTTTCTTCCTGTTACTTGCGCCTAGCGTAGTTCCAGTACAGTTGATGCTTACACAACAGACAGCCAGCAAATCCAACTCCCTCCTGTCAGAGCCAGAAAACGAACCTACTATTGTTGAAAGAGAAGCCAAAAAGGAAGTATAAGGTTTAACCATTGCTTACAAGAATGTTCTGGACTGATTGGAGAATGAGAAAGCGTATTACAAAGCTTGATAGCATTTGTGCATTTCTTAAATATATTATGAACAGGAAGTTATCTGTGAATACCTACTGAAAAAATATTTCTACACTAAAATGGTGGGCTGTGGTAGAACGTAGCCTATTCAAGGAACTTAGATGTTTTTTCAGTGTTTCTGTATACTTTTTGTTATTTAACATTTTTGATTGCTGGAAATTTTCTGCTGCTCATGTCTATCAATAAATATGTATGGCCATAGGTGAAAGGTCTTTGAAGGGTTTCATTAGCCTTTAAAGTGAGTATCCAGAACTTACCTCAAAACAATTGTTTGTCCAAGTTCGAATCAAAATACTCTGGTTATTTTCACTAAGATGTGAAAATAACTCACATTTTTTCTCTTATGAAATAAAGATTATAAAAATAGGAATCTTCATGTCAATAATGCAAATGTAGAGCCTTTTTAGACTTCCTGATTTTGATTCAATTTAAACTCAAAACTGCTAAATCTATCAATGACTTTTGTATTGAACTGTTAAGTCAGCTGCCTTTCAGATTTCAGTGCCCCAAAGCTGACAGTTCAAAGTGGATGTGCTTCTGTAATCAACACAAAACGTCCTTTTTCTCCCTAAATTCACTAGCAAACGCAACACATGTCTGCAAGCTTTGCTGGAAGGAAAAGTCTTTTAGCACACTGCATAATATTTAGATATGTAGTTTAACTGGAGCTCGGGAACGTTGCAACGAGGTGTCTGAAGACTGCTGCATGGTTGGAGGGTTAACACCTACAGCAGCTGTCTGCCATCCGCATCTCAACACTTAGACTCAGTTTTCAGTGCTCTGAACACGTTCGGTGTATTATGTCGGCCGAAGACATGCGGCTTGGCTTTTCTGTTGATCCTTTGTGCTCAAATGTGGCTGCAGCGAGAGCTGTGAGACGACAGCCACAGGGGCAAGGCTGTGACCGTGAGACTTTCTCCCCTACCCTGGGAGCAGAGAGACTGATGACAGCTTGGTACTCGCCAGGTGATTCCTGTCTATACCGCCTTGCTCCTGGCACAGCAAGGCTCTGCAGGCCATACAATGAGGCACGCGGTGCCTGGGTGTTTGCTGCCCAGGCAGCCACCCGCTGCCTCCTCTAGGAAGAAGGTCACTAGCTAGCTGGCTTCTTGGCTGGCTGGCCAGGAGCCTCTAATGGACAAGAAGTGGCCACAAGCCACCTGGCGGGCCAGGCTCAGCCAAGGGAGTAATACTACCGCACCTTGAGGGTGAAATTAAAGTTGTCTCAGGCTGGTTATTACTGCGCCTGTAACCAACTGCAGGGAAAATAATGACAGCATTTATACACGTAAAAAATCACATGCTCAGATATGCAAACTGTAATTAGTTGAGAGTTCAAATGGTGCCTAGAGTATTGAAGTTTGCTTCTTGTAAATTAGGCTTAGTTTTAAGTCGGTCAGTTCTTAGCACTGCCGAGTTAACCCAGCTAAAGAAGAATGAGGCAGATTAGGCCTATTAGACAACAGAAATAAAACAGCTCGCTCCCCCACGCAAACGATTTGGTTTTGTCTCCCAAGTCTGTGTGCCAGTCAGCGCTCAGAACCTCCTCGTGCAAGAAGGTGTCAGAAGAAATGTGTTGATAATGTTTCAAAACCTGCCAGTGCTTCCTTATTGACACGTGACGATAACCACATATTAACTTAAAGCTACTTTTTTTGGTGTTGTCGTCACCATTGTTCTAGTGTGTTTTGCTCGACGGCCTCTGGTATTAATTTTTTCAAGGAAAAGAAACAAGGAGAAGTAATAACAGGAGGAACTCATTATTGTGTACACTAAGAGCAATGTTTATTTTTAACCCACACATCTCTAAAGTGTGTGTTACATAAACAAGTAGCTTCTCTCTGCAGCTGAACTGAGGCCTCCCCCAGCTGCAATCACAGCGTATCAGAATGTGGCGCGTATCCAGCTGGTGGCAGTCCAAGGTTATGCTGCCGACAAACTTCCAAACCTTCAGACAGCAGAGCCAGTGCAGCAATGGCTTTGCAATAGGTCCTAAATTTAGCAAGGTTTGGGGTCATGTGAATACTGCCTGGCAGGTGCAAATACCACCTCTGGTGAACCTCCAGTGAGAAAGTGCTACCACGAGAGCCAGAAGTACTGTCAGGATCTTCACTTGAAGTATTATCACTCAGGAAAGTTGTTTCATGCGATCTGTGTTGTTTTGAACGATATCAGGAAATAGCAAAATCAGGCTAAAGTCTTGAGTGATTTTATTTGTTAGGGGACAAGGTCTCAGATGATATGAGCCGGGTTAATAGGCTCCACTCAATAACATCAGGAAATGCTCAGTTCTCTGATTTTTTGTTACAAGAAAAACTGAGGAAAGAAGACAGCTTTAGCAGCTGTTTAGACATGATGCATATATTTAGCTAGTGCACCAATTTTTTATATAAGAAAATACATAAAAGTTTAAGTTCAGTATCTATTGTTGTAATTTCTTATAATGAATGGTTAGTACCATATGATTTCTTTAACATTTTGTAGTGGGTAAGGTTTTATTAAAAAAAAATAGTTCTTTTTATTAATGAACTTATTTATATAGAGCTGTGAATTAGCTTTAACAAATTACCATGTGAAAAAAGACGATACTCTCACCTGTTAAGTTTGTGGAGTGCAAAGGTTGAGGTATTTTTAAAATAATTTTTTAGCAGTGAGCTAAACAAATACTGGTAGCATGTTTGGGAGGAGAAGTTAATTCAGGATAAGCAGAATTAGCAACACAAAACTCTTCAGATCTAAGATTTAACCTTTGATACTGACAATTTTTGAGAAACTGTGAAACAAAATGCATATATTATTTAACCACAAGAGGTCATCATAGCACTGCTGTAAACCCCCTTTCTTCAGTTTTTTTCACCTCTGCTGAAATAAATAAATTTGGAAAGAATTATGAAAAAAGTTCTGGCTTTTTTTAATTTGTTTTCAGCTAATCTGAAGTTAACAATTAAAACCACATATACTGATTATTTCCTTAGAGGGGACAAACAAAATATTTCCATTTTATCTGTATTTTTGCTATATGCACAGATTTTCTCTGAGCTTCCTCTTTTTTTCTCTTTTTTTATCAGTGTTGACAGCTCCTAGCCACGAGGTTAGTACTGAAGAACAAATGACAAAGAATCAGCGGAAAAGTGAGTAAGTGGTGTTATAGCAGTGGAACGTTGACTAAATCACATGAATTCAAAGTTACTCCTTTTTCATTACAAGTACTTAAAGAAGCTATTTTTTTCATCTTGGAATCTCATTTAGAAGTCTATTTATAACAGCTTTAGACAGGCAGATATCTGCTTAAATTGTGGGCTTGCTTCTCTAGCAACAAAATTCACTCAAGTCTTGACTGTACAATTGCTTACATATATAATTAGCATTATGTATGCCAGATTCACTGTTATCTGTATATAGGGCTGCTTCAATGTGTGGGTGAAACAGCTTTCTTCATCTATATGTATATTGACTCTTTTTGTTTGGATGTGGGAGATTTTTGACCTAACACTGGCTCTATACTTCCTCTAGTTTCAGTGGAAAGGGCACCTCCCTTACTTATAAATCAGAACTGTTTATAAAAACGTAATCTGTTCTTTCAGCTGTNGTGTTTATAAAAATGTAATCTGTTCTTTCAGCTGTAGCCTCTACTCCCCCCCCAAAAAAATTTTTTTTTTACATCACCTAAGTAAAAACTGTTATGAGCTGTGCACTATTCAAATTAAAACTATTNCTGTTTATAAAAACGTAATCTGTTCTTTCAGCTGTGGCCTCTACTCCCCCCCAAAAAAAATTTTTTTTTTTACATCACCTAGGTAAAAACTGTTATGAGCTGTGCACTATTCAAATTAAAACTATTTTAATTTTCTAATGCAACTTAAGAGTATCTAAACTGATCTAGAGACTTTTGAAATGCAGTGTTTCCAGTGGGGTTTCTTTGTTACATATCTTTGCACGTATCTTTGCAGTGGCCTTGAAAGCCAACTACATAAAAGTCCTTAAAATTTGTAAATTCTGGAATGTTCTTATGGGTGTGTCCCATTCCTAAAAATCCTTCCAAAGTATGTTCTGTTGAAATCCCTCATTTTCTCAAAGAATAGTAGGACAATTCTGATTGCAATATTGAAACTGAGATTCAGCCTTCTGAGGTGTTGGGTACCTGCAATTCTTGTAAGATGAATATCAAACACAATTAGATACCCCCTGGACCCCCTATACATTGTATATTCATAAAATATATGAAAATTGAGAATAATGATAAGCTATACCTGTATAGACACAATCCAGCTACCATGCTTTCTAGCTATTTTAAAGCATGATAAAGAAGCATTCCCATGCAGATCTTAGCGATAGCTAAGCCCTCTCGTGCCAACCAGTGTTGTTCCTAGCTGACACACCTAGTGCTAACCCACCCCCCAGCCAATTTACAGCCTTTGCTGAGAGTCTTCACAGCAATTATGTGCCCCCAACTTTCCTATCAGTTGATTAGCTTTTGATTGAATTTACATAAAATACATCTTGTACTCCTGTTCCTTGTTGGAAGTGTTATTTTGATATTGGGTTTGCAAACATCACTCACTGATGTTATAAAATATCAAAGAGCTTCCTTTTTCCCCTCCCTTGCGTTCAAAAGATAATCTAGCAGCTTTGTAGGTCATCACGCCTTTTGGTTTTTTGGTCTTTGTTCAAGGAATTACATGCCAGTGTAATAAGAAGGATTTTATCAGAGACTTAAAGTGGTAAGTCTGTGGAGAGAAGCCAGCAGAAAATCATTATCAGTAGATGCAAAGCAAGAGAAAAGCAGATTTGGGAGAATTAACACAGCTCTGAAATGCTTTCAGAAGTGAAGCTGGAATTCTACAAAATTTATACATTCACTTACAAAATTGGGCTACTTTGCTGTGAATAACTTGTCCTTTTGGGGGCTGACATTCATGTGAACTCAGCAGCCTTCTGCTCAGGACACAATTTCTGGCTAATCTTAGTAAGGATGGCAAGAATTCAGATAATGTATTTATCTTTAAGGCCCTTAAGCCTTTCTCTGCACAGTGTCAGGTCTTTTCTCTGTTATCTTTATTTTTAATCCACTCCCTGAGAAGTTTTTATGCAGGTGAGCACCCTTTTCTTTTCTTCATGGATCTGTTATTCATTAACTGTCACAAAATTCACAATTAACAGGTAGTATCTCCAGATTCCTTCAGGTATCATGAAGGTTTTATCCTTGATGCACCCTGAAAGCAAAATAAGAATGACAAAACTTTAAAATATGAAGTGCAAAAATCTCAATGTGAAGTGCAAACGGTCCACTACTTCCTCATTGTCACAATTCTCTGCTGTACCAACTCCCCCACTCTGAATACCGTAATTGGAATGGTTTCCTCATGTCCCTGATGATTTGTAACATAGATGCAAATTCCTACAGCTTTTTTTTTTTTTCTGCCGATAGACCTGTTTGCCATTAATGTTTCTTTTTAAATGTCAACTTTATCCACTTCAGAAAACAGCCAGAAGATGTTTCATCTTGGAGAAGAGAAGGCTCCAGGGAGACCTTGTTGTGGCCTTCCAGTATCTGAAGGGGGCCTACAAGAAAGCTGGAGAGGGACTTTTTACAAGGGCATTTAGTGATAGGTCGAGGGGTAGTGGCTTCAAACTGGAAGAGGGGAGATTTAGAAAGGATATTAGGAAGAAATTTTTCACTCTGAGGGTGGTGAGGCACTGGAACAAGTTGCGCAGAGAAGTTGTGGATGCCCCATCCCTGGAAGTGTTCAAGGCCAGGCTGGATGGGGCTTTGAGCAACCTGGTCTGGCGGGAGGTGTCCCTGCCCATGGCAGGGGGGTTGGAAGTAGATGATCTTCAAGGTCCCTTCCAACCTAAACCATTCTATAATTCTATGTACACGACTGCAAAATGTAGCATTCTGTTAACATTACATTAAGTTGATTATAGATTACAGAAGAATCGTTTATTTCTTGCTGTATAAACATAGCAGTTAAGCACTGTGAAGCAACAAACATGACTGTGAGTGTACTGGTGTTACCCTGTGTATCATACCAATGTCTGTTAGCTGTCTCTTTATGGCAGATAATTACAAACCTCATTGGAAGACAAATGGAATTAGAAAAACAGATTTTACTGTACTTTGAAATGGTAGTTCCTTGAAGGGTAGAGTTGCAATATATTAACTTTTGGATATAATTTAATACATTATATTAAAAAAAAAATCTTGTTTCAGATATAGTGGTAATTACTTTTAGTGACATAATGGTCTTTGGTGTTTCTGAGCTCCTTCAATTTTAGACATTGATATAAGGAATTTACTAAATGCAGAACATCCTTATTGTTATTATGATTTGTTGTTTTCCTTTTGCTAGCTGCCACCACGACATCTTAATTCATATTCTTGAAAATGGATTCTAGAACATAGGATAAAAACTCAAATTATAGAATGGATTGAATCTGATTATGACTTGAGAGAAGATCTGCAAGTGTGAAAGCTATTAAATATTCAGATCCAGAATGAAAGAGAATAAAATTAGAAGCATTAAATTCTTACTTTTGGCTGTCACTTTAAACTTGGTTTCAAATCTACTGCATAGTAACATGTTCCTAAGTACATTGGGTCCTTGTTAAATAATTATTCATTGGGAAAGAGCAGCTATATATTCCAAACAATGAAAAGAGACCTGCTATTATTTCTTCCCTAATGAAACCTAGTCTGTTGCACCAGTTTTCACAGCATTTTATGTTACTTTACATTCTACAAATGTTACGTACAAATAGACAATGTACAATGCGTCATGTAGAAATAATGTGCACAAGTGCAAGATGAGTCTCTTCACATGGGCTAAAAAAGGCTATGATTTAACATGTGAAATAAAAAAAAAATCCATTAATAGGAGATACTAGATAGGGTCCAGAATGAATGTGTTGCGTTTTTTTTATTTCAGTATTCAATGTAGAACAAACAACACAAAAATAAATTTGAAAATCAACAAGCTGTGGAGCTATTTTTTCCACTTCCTGACCTGACTGGAAATGGAGCATCTGGGGAAGAAAAAGAAAAATCTTTCTGGAGGGAATAGTTTTCTAATATTTTTAGCTCTATTGACTTTCCCACTGCTTAGTAAGTAAAGATGATATGAGTGTGTATTGCTGAAAATGAAAAAGCACAATTTAAGAAAATTAATATGGGAAGAGGACATTGAGAGAGCTGGCGGTTGCTGAAAATTGTGAGGACAAATTGAAGAGGTCAAGTCAACCAGGGATGGAGTGGATACTGGGATGACTTCAGTCATTTGGGATGGAGAACATCTCCTACATCCTATTTCTTGTAATGTTTATTACAGTTCAATTTTCCATTTATAGCTTCTATCTGAAAAAAATTGTGAATAAAGTCTTAAACCTGTGATGTACTGTAAAATCAGAACTCTCTTTTAATAGAGAGATGAATAGAATTTGACTCGAGGATGAATATAATTTTTTTGGCTACATGAATGGGGAAGATTCAAAAAGTACATTGTTCAGCTTCAGATTTGAAGCCTGATGTTTTACAAATTTTTCACTAGATGGAGCAATAGTATCCTTCTTAAAATGTTAGCCATTCACTGAACTGCTGTGCCAGGAACTTTAAATATGTAAGGACTTTGCAGCTAAACGAGTATACATTGTAAATGGGGCGTTTAAACTTGGGTATATATTTTTATTCAATTTGAATAATTATTTTCAATTTCTGATATGCATTTTACTAGCTCTGATACCTTTTAAGAATTATTCAGCTGTATGGTTATTAATTTTAGTTCTGTTTTATCCTCGTCTTCATGAATGGTATATAACTGATGGAAAAAGTAACATGGAAATCAGTGCAGATAAGGTAGTACTTACTTTTTGTTTGTTTGTTTGTTTAATGCATGTAGTAAGAAAGAAAAACAAATTCTGTCTCGTATGTTACATGGATATTTGTGCAGTTACAATTCTTCAAAATGTCATTTTACATAAATGCAAATTTTTGCAATTGTTTCTTTATGTTTTGTTCAAAAATCTCTTTTCAAAGTAGATTACTTTAAAAGATAGTGATACTTAAATTGAAAAATTAAGAAGCCTAACATCTCAGGATTTTGGTTCAAGAAATATTGGTGATAAGGTTTAGAATTTTTCAAGATATGGCATTTATGGCAAAGAGATCCTTCTCTTTATACCTGCATGAATAATGATTCTTTATCAAAAGTTTAATTAATCTTTCCTACAGGTCTATATTTTCAGAAGAAAGATGACAATATTCTTTTATGAGAAAATGTTCAGGTGATACATTTTTAATTTTTATTCAGTGCTCAGTAGTATTTATTTATTTATTTTAAATTTTAATCCGTACATTTCAGTTCACAGCTTGATTTGCTCCTGTTATATTATCCCAGTTCCTTGGCTTCAGGCCTAGAAAGTAATACCCGACAGTGTGTTATTATGATCATTTATGAAATGACTGATGTTTTTCAATCTTGCATTTGTTCAGTGTCTAATGTTTTTTAAAAGAGCAATTGGTTACAGTAATGACGAGAATGAACTTATAAAAATATATCAATATATCAGATACTGATTCACACCAAGGAAGGAATTTAGTCTGATGATGCATTTGTTTACTTCATTTCCTCCACATGTAGCAGAACTAAAATAGTGTTTGTTTAATTACTTAAAAGGATTAGAAAATAAATAACCCTCAGATACAATAAGACAGCTTAGGACTGCTGCTGGAAAGGCTGATAAAATAAATCCTAAATTTAGAAAGAAAGCACACAGAAATTATATTCTGTTACATTTTAATAAGTTCCTTACTAACTGTGTAAACTCTTTTTTTGAGAGATTGTTCTCTCTCTGACAGGCTGGAATCTCATTCATAAATTAATCTCAGTCTTCAGTAAAATGGCAGTTGATTTTAAACAATTACTGTGTATTTTTGAAATCTGGATGTAGAGTACTATGAGCCCCTTTATTCATTCCTGGTTAAACAAAACTGTACGTCAGCACTCTGCGGTACAACGGGTGACTGAGCTGCCAGAGCACACTGTCATAAGGACTTAAATATTAGAAGAAATGCAAGTACTACTCCAGCTAAAAGTTCTTAATACCTCTTCTCCTACAAACCCAAATAAGCACACGGATTATGGGGAGGTTATTTCAGGACAGTGAATTTTATTTTTATCTTTTCCAGTAAACAGTCGTATACTTCGGTCAAAAAATGCAAAACTATTTAGTAGTAATAGTAATGCAAATGCAGTAAATATTCTGACGCTGCCTCCTGTAGTGAAAAATAGGTGCTAAACCTTCTTTAATGCCAGGGCCTGATTATCCTTATGTAGAGGGATCCATGGGACAGGTGGGAGAGACAGTAGAAAAATTTCTTACCCCATTACTGGGGCAGGTAGGATCTGATTTAGCATTAAGAAGTACAAACTTGGATTTCTGTGGCTCCAGTGCCAGGAAGATTGAATGAAACATCCAGTTTTGCATCTCTGACTCTCTTAAACCCAGATCCAGTGCATCAGAAAATGAGGTATAATGAGTTATGAAACTTTTCGCAGCCTTATGGACAGGGTGAATGGCAGCAAACAGNAAGTTTTGCATCTCTGACTCTCTTAAACCCAGACCCAGTGCATCAGAAAATGAGGTATAATGAGTTATCAAACTTTTCGCAGCCTTATGGACAGGGTGAATGGCAGCAAACAGTTTTGTCTGACTTCAAGTAGAGAAAGAAACTATGAAACTTAAAGGTACTTGTCTCTTCCTAAATACCATCATTTTCTTACTTAAATGAGTGAAGTAGCTGATGTTGCCACAACAGTAATTTGCAATAAATATGTATGAAAATCTTAAAATAATTTGAGAGTAAAGGATCTGGTCCACAAGGCAAATAACCAGCACATTCCTGTCTACATAAATAAAAGCAGATTCACCAAACTCAGACTTCAAACTGTATAACAAAATGTGATGATTTTATGCAAACGGCCATAGAAGACAGGTAAAGAACTTGTTTAAAATAATACCATGAAATGCCTGGTTAATTCCCTAATCTCTGTGTGCTCTATATATTATCTTGAGCAAATTACATTTACAGTTCCTTGCCTTTGATATTATGAACAAAAGCAAAATACAGTGAAGGTTTAAGCTGGTACTGTACATACAGTCTTTTCACTCCAACTGGTGCATGTGTGAACATGTGATTAGATATGGAAAGAACTCCAATAATAGAGAAGATAATTTTCTGGAAAAAAGTTAGGTTAGCCTTCCCACAGTAAATATTGCTTTAACTTATACTTCTCTACATCTTCTGCTACTGCAATTTTGGATAAATCTACTGATTCCCAAGGAGTCACATAGAGTGCATAAATGTGAAACAAGTGTAACCAAAAGGTGCTGCTGAACAGCAGCTGGTTATTGTCTTGAATTTAAAATTAAATTCACAGAAAATATGAAAATCTGCAGCATAGTTTGCTAAGTGATATATTAGTTAGGTACATTAATTTTGCTACTAGATTTTTTATTTGAGGAATTTAATTTTATTATGACCTAGAGAATTTCCAAGCAATATTCACAAGATGATACTTTAAAATATTCATGGCTATAAACCAAGACACAATGCTACAAATTACCAGGATTAGTTTTCAAATTATTGCAATTTTTGCTTTGTTTTTTTAAAAAATGTTCCTGTTTTCTTTCCTCTTCCTTCCTTTCTGCAAAGCAAATAAATCTTCTTAAGTACATGTTGCTTCAGTATTTTTCTGCTCAGTTCATATCCTCTGGCAGGCTTCTGTTTGCTGATTTTCTTCTAATTCATGATGCTGTGCATTAATGCCTGCAAGGATTCTGCAGAGCTGTCTTCCTATTCCTGCAAGGGTTATATCACATCTGAGCAAGTTCATAACTGCTTGTGTTTTTAAAGGTTCTTAAATGGAAGGGAATTTGTCCCACTTTGTCTGGCTTGTGTAGTGTCTGCTCATAGCTGCCAAAGACATTAGTCCTGTTCATTTTTAAGTGAGTCTCCATGAACATAATAATACAGGTTGGCCTCCCTGCCTGTTCGTTGACTTCTCAGCTCAGATTCAGTTTGAAATTCCTAATATTAGCTGTAACTCAGAAGACAAGTTGACAGAATAACCTTAACTATAATGATATTTCTCTGTGCTTGGACTAAAATTCTGGGTAGATTTTGCTGCAGGGCTGAGATTTTAGATCAGATTCACCTGCTGGCAGACTCTTTCTCTTACAAGTTTTTATGAATGACAACTGTCAAGGAATGTACAATTAAATTGTTCAGGCAAGTGTGGTATTAATTAGAATAAAATCACACATTTTCATAAAGAGAGTTTTAGCATAACTATATATTTAAATGAGTTACTTCATAATTTCATAATTTTGCTTTGCAGTTAAAACAAAGAACTTGTTTATATTACAGACAAATAAACATTTTAAGTAAAACCTCATTGAGTCTGTTCACTGCATGTTAGCAGTCAATTATTTGAACCTGATTATTTACACATTAAAAGGATGAATTTGAACTTTATTAGTTGAATATATTCTTTATTTATTAAACAATTAATATTGAGCTATTGAATGTAAAGGTAAGGATTTAAAATTGCAAATTCAAAGGGGCTTCTAGGAATCTAGGAGGGAGAAACACATTCCTTTATAACCTGTTCTTTAGAAAAACGAACTATAGACTATACAACTATTTCAGAATTACTTCAGATGCCTATTTCAGATGCCCTAATGAAGGGCAATCAAAATGATTGATTTCATGATAATGAAGGGAATCAAAACTTTGGGGAAGATGAACTGGATAATCCATTAAATACTTTACAACTCTAATGGCTATATAACCCAAATTTTCTATAATGGGTATTCATTTTTCCATTTCACAAACCTAGTTTATTTGTAGGTACTGAAAGATATAAATACTAAAATGTCTTTGAAAATCTGATCCATAGAGCATGGTTCCCAGGCTAAAAGAGACTGTAATGCAAGTGACTCCCAAATTACTTTGGTAAGACTGGTGTCCTAATTTCCACTTGTCTCTGGAAAATGTGCCTGAGTGTCTGGGATTGAGTGACCTCAAATTAGTGGCCTTTTCTGAATTTTTTTTGTAGTATGCTTTTATGGCTACATCTATCTCATCATCAAATCAAAATACAAACTACTAAGTAAAACATAGAAAGACTGTATTGGCAGCATTTCATATCACTTAAGTTACTGCTAGTAGTATTGCCAGAAGTGCCACTAAGGATAAAAATCAAAAAATGGGATAAGAAGAAATGTTAACTGTCATATGAATGCTGTGTGTTTGAGAATTAGCCAAACCATCTCCTGAAAAGAGAATTCCTGTTATAATAGCAGCAGAGTCACTGTACAGAGGTCAAGCATGCCTTCCGTGAACGAACATTTGTATACAAACACATACACACACACAAATACATATGTAAAGTACTTTTGTGGAGGGAATCTATAGAAGTCCTGCAGGCCTAGCTCAGAGGAAAGAATGGTTTGTTTCTAGAGTTCTTGTTCTGTTCTTACTCTTCTAGTTCTGGAGATGATGTCACATCCTTCCCTTTTCTGTTAAGAGGTAGAAAAATTTTGCCTTCAGTTAACAAGAATACCAGCAAGTTTCTTATGTAAAATCTTTAATTGCTATTATAAAATCAGTTCTGATTTTTTTTTTTAAGATTTTAGCTTTTCATGGGAAAGTTTAATTTTCAAAGGGGATAACCACAGTTTAGTTGTGGACAATAAAAAAGCATTTAAGCTCAGGTATACCTAACCTTGACTGTCATCTGCAAATCAGTGTATCAACTTGTCTGCCTTTTAGCATCCTGATTATCAAGCCAACATTTTCATTGGGCAGAGTACGGATTATTGATGGTACATTCATAGATGATGAGTAGACTTATGTATAAACCTTTTCAGTGGTGAAAATTGGGGCAAAGTGGCCTTTGCATGAAATTAAATCTGTTCAGATCTTAAAACTAGAGTGGTTTTGTGCC
>RSEF01000002.1:135340794-135354708 GCA_003993805.1 Himantopus leucocephalus
GGAGAGGAGAGGAGAGGAGAGGAGAGGAGAGGAGAGGAGACCAGGAGTTTGAGACCATTGTATTAAATTGTAACCAAATATCTGGAAACTTGTTGACTTCATGAATGATACGAATTGATCACCTCCTTTCCCATGTGGTGTTACTTTTTGCCCATATCTTATTAATAAAAACCAAAACACATTCATTGAATCTGTAAATGTCTGGGAAAATCTAAAATTACATCATTCTTCCTGAAAAAGAAGTTTGCACAAGTCCATAATTATATATTACTTGTTAAGAGCCAATGATTCTGCCCAATGCCTCATTCATCAGCAAGATATAATCTCTTTTCAAATCACATTTGAAAGTTATGACAAAAAAATGTTCTGCTTAATTCCTTAAAGACTCCTTGATTCTCAGCTGCATAGATTTAAACCATTTCTCTAATTTCAAAATTGTCTACAAAACCCAATCTAAGGCAGAAACTTTACTCACAATTTTCAACAGCAAAGAGAATGAAAAGGATTCAACTCTTTCATGAAATGAAGACAGTGAAATTATGGTCTTATTTATGAATGTAAAAGCTGTTGTCATGGTGTTATATTCTCAGTTACATACATATTTTCACTGTTTATGAGGAACTTTTCATGTAGCAATTACAGGATAAGGTTCCATGTAATTTATTCAGGAGATTAAATCCAATAACGATAGGGGTTTCAGACCCTTAGATTTTCAACTTGTTAGATTGTATCAAAATCTCATTAGGTAAACCACAACCTTACAAAAAGTTACAAAGCTTACAAAACTCCTAGCAAAAGGTGAATGTTATGTGACTAAGTACTAGATATGATATGATATGATATGATATGATATGATATGATATGATATGATTTTTTTTTCCTTTTGGGGGTCTAATTTATTTGTCAATAAATGTAGCTTCATTCACCCTAAAAGTACTTTCAAAATTCTACTTAAAGAAAATTCCTCTAATAGTTTCTGATGAAGAAGAGGAATTATTTAATTTTGTATTTATTTTTTTTGTCTAGAAAAAGTTAAGTAATAGAAAAAGAGGCCTTGTACAGTTCCCTGTACAGGAAAAAATAATGAAGGAAACAAGGTTTTATGTGATTTTAACCCCAGGCATTTATCTTTTACTGCAATTCCTTACACAATATTTGAGTTTTCAGTTGATGCCTGGAATTCTTCCTCTTCAGATCTCACTTTTTGTGCTTTAGTGAAAAGATTTTAAATGCTTATTTTGAATCATTCTTCACATACTTTAGCCACTGAACATAATAACCATCCAGAATTTGATCGCGCTATTCAATGTGAAAGCAACTTGAAATAGACAGACTTAAAGTTCATTGACTTAAAAAAAGCCAAGAAAGAAATTAAGGAAAGATTCTTATAGTGACTCTTACAGCAGCCATTTTGATCAAGAACAGTGTGTCTACATAGCGAATAGTGAATATCGCTGGCCAAGTGGTTGAGGAGCTTCCTGTTGTGAGTCACCACTAATAAAGGAAGTGACCGATGGCATTAATAATCAAGAAAGAAAATGTAGACTTCGAGAGAGAATTAAATATCTTCAGAGCATATATTAAATCTTACATAGCAACAACTAGCAATTGCAATCACTTTTTTTTATTTTTAACACTAAAAGCCAATATGCTGAACTAATAGTTTCCTGGAGACATTCTGTTTTTTCTCACTCCATTACTCAGTTCCCTGCTCAATGTTCAGCTTCCCCTACTGAGTCACTAATTGCCCAAGGTGTAGAAGTCTTATACAGAAATAAATTAGTTTGACTTATCTTTCTACTTGATTTTATTTCTCTTCTTTGCTGTTATAAGTTAGCAAATGAAATGATCTTTTAAAAACTTAAAAAGTTCATCTCCAATGTTTAGTTATTAGTCATATTTCGTACTCTTCATAGTAAATTAAATAGTTTAATTTCAAGAGATTATATTACTGGATGGGACAGAGATTGAAGATCTATTTGTAAACACTTTGTAAGCAATAACTTTACACAAACAATATTTTGAAACTATACATAAAGTTGTGCCAGTAAAGCAATGTTCTGTGTACTCTAACCTCATTTTCTCACCTAAAAATTGATTAAATAAGCAAACTGTCAGTTAGATTCTGGGAAGCCAAAATTATAAGGACCTGTCTATTAACACTGAACTTCTCACAAGTAAGAAAAGAGTGGTATTTAAGTTTATGTATAACATAAAGCATTTTAAGTATTCTCGCTTGTTCTTTTGGACTTCTTTCATTCTGTGTTTAAATAGTATTTTTTCCCAGAGAGGTCTGGGGGAAAAAAAAGTATTCACACAAATGCCTGTTTGCATAGACACCATGCTTTAGAAGAAAGGTCACAGGATTTCAAACTCTAACATCTACAGTAAAGTTTAATGACAAAATAGGTCAGTTCAAGCTTTAAACAAGCAGAAAGTTCTCAGTTATGCACAAGCAATATTTTTCTTTTTTTTGTTTGAGTACAAAACACTACTAGCTGAAGTTAATGGCTTCAGAAAATCCTTTAAATAAGGATGAGGAAATATTTTAGGCCCTTTGCTATCTATAGGCATTATTCCCTAGTTTTCCATTGAAGATTGTCTGTAAGAGCTTAAATACTGGTTTTAAAAATATGGATGTCTTTTGAATAACAAGTAGACTTAAGCCAGCCCATCTTTTTTTCAAACTGGTGGTATTATAATCAAAGACTAGACAATAAAACCAAAAAAATTCAGTCATTTTAAAACAGAAATTATGTTCTACACCACGGAAAATGTATAGAACTTGTATACATTATTGAAACCCCAAGACTTTATTGCAGAAAATTCCAACATACAACTGGGGGTGATTAGTACTGGTTTCTGAAAGCTTTCAGTTCATAGAATCATAGAACAGCCCAGGTTGGAAGGGACCTCAAAAGTCATGTGTTCCTACCTTGCATGGGAAAGGGAGACGAGATGAAATTACCCAGCACCCTCTCCAGTCACATCTTGAAAACATCCAGTGATGGGGACTCTACCGTGTCCCTCTGGAGGTTGTTACAGGGAATAATTGTTCTTACTGTAAAAAATTTCTTCCTTATGTTGAGATGAAACCTCTCCCAGTGCCACTTGTACTCATCCCCCTTAGTCTTCTCCATGAGGCTGCTTGTGAAGAGAGAGCCCCCTTCCTCCTTGTAGCTGCACTTTAAGTACAGACTTTTGCAATGAGATTCACTCTGAGACTTCTCCAGGGAGAAGAGACCTATCTCCTTCAGTCTTTCCTCATAGGGCATGTTCTCTATCCCGTTGATCACCATCATGGCCCTTCTTTGGGCCCTCTCCGGTCTGTCTGAGTCTTTCTTGAATTGTGGGGACCAGAAATGGACACAGTACCTCAGGTGCAGTTTGTCAAGTGCTGACTAGAGTGGAATGATCACGTGTCTCTCCCTATTAGTAATGCCTCTGATGCAGCCCAGGATCTGATTTGCCTTTGTTGCTGCAGGAGCACTGCTGGTTCATTTTCAGCTTGCTGTCCACCAGGACCCCCAGGTCTCTATCACCATGGCTGCTTCCCAGCCACAGATATCCTAGCTTGTACTGGTTTTTTTTGGTTATTCTGCACCAAGTGCAGGACTTCACTTTTGTCTTTGTTCAACTTCATACAGTTCTTGCCAGCCCACTCTTCCAGCCTGTTCAGGTCTCTCTGTAAGATGGCTCAACCTTCTGATGTGTCCATCTCTCTACCTAGCTTAGCAAACTTCAGCAAATTTCATGAGGGTGCTTTCATTCCCATCATACAGAACAGCATGGGGCCCAGTATCAGTCCCTGGGGGACCCCTCTTGTGACAGTCTGTCAGTCTGAGTAAAAACCATTGATCACCACCCTCTGAGTGCAGCCCATTAGCCAATTTCCTACCCATCTTGCAGACCAGCCATCCAATCTTTACCTTGACTGTTTAGGAGAAGGCTGTGGAAAACAGTGCCGAACACTTTGCTGAAGTCCAAGTAAACAATATCCACTGCTCTCCCCATATCAACAGAAATGTTAATTTGTTGTGGAAGGTGATCTGCGTTGTCTTTTCCCAGTCACCTGCTTCAACTGAATCATAGAATATCCTGCGTTGAAAGGGACCCATGAGGACTGTTGAGTCCAACTCCTGACTCCCCACAGGGCAACCTAAAAGTTAAATCATGTATCTAAGTGGGTTGTCCAAATGCTTCTTGAACATCAACAGGCTTGGGGACATGACCACTTCCCTGTGGAGCTTGTTCCAGTGCTTGCCCACCCTCTCAGTGAAGAACTTTTTCCTAATTTCCAATCTGCATTTCCCTTGACTAAGCTTTAAGCCATTCTGTTGTGTCTTGTCAATGGTTGGGGAGCAATCCTCACTACTCTTGTTGGTGCACACATCCACCCTGTTCTTTAGGAATATACAGATATCACAGATTTGGACACTACCCCCAAGTTTGTTAGTTTAAAGCACAATACACTAAGTCAGCCAGTTCTTTAACAGGCCTGACCACGAAAGTTACCCAACAATTTTGAAAAGGATTAGGATTACTGCTGTGCTGATGTACATCAACCCCTGCAAAGTTGTCACTTCAGCGCTTTAAAATCCAAAACTGTGCTGTTGGTACTCCGAAACTGCCTCATTCTTATTAAAATTTCTTGCTAGATTTTTTTGGTCATAACTGACATGAACAAGGCTGTAAATGAAAATGTCAAACAATCTGTTAGCTGTGTCCTATCTCAAATATGCAACCTCTTACCTTTTTTTTAAAGTAACGCTTCTAGAGTACAGTGTTGATAACTGTATCAATGCATATGGAGTTATTCTGTACTATTATTATTGTATTATTTTAAGCTATGTACACAATATTGAATGAAGCAATAATTCTTTCACTAAATCATACTAGCATCACTCATTTTACTCAGTGTTCCTTAAAGTAATATGTTCTGACTGAGTGCACACACAAATGGATTATTCATGTCAAGTTGGAAGACTTCCACTTTACAGTGACCACTGTTAATTCAGACCTAAAAAGTAAAATAAAAAAAGAAACAACATGCTGTGCACAATATATAACAAAAGGCCGGGTTCTCACATAAATAAAAATGCTATAAATCAAGAGTAATTTAAGTGAAGTCATAAGACTATCATTATTGTGAAGCCAGCACAAATGAAAGAAGGTTCAAGCCACTCAAGAAATATTTACATTTTAAATACATTTAAAAGGAAAACTCTGTGAGACAAAGTCATGAATGTAAACAGGTTTGTGGCCTTCATTTTAAAACTTTAAGATAGCCTATTCACCTTAAATATATCAGCACACAAAGTGACTATCACAAAACTTGGAGCATTGCAACGAGTCTTTTCTCATTGAAAAAAAAAAAAGGAAACTGCTTTTCAATACCCTAGGGAACAGCATGGTTTTCAGCTAACCCTCTGCTTAATGTTTTTGCATTATCTGTGCTAGCCTTGGAAAAATTATGATACACCAGAAATGCACTTCTGCCCAGGAAAGCATGACTGGCGTCAAAATCTTGAGGTAAATAAGAAGTCTTTTGTAAACCTCTGGGGATTCACAGATTTAAGATTTTATTTAAAGCTGTAACAGCCAAAAATTTGCTGCTTTAATAATAAAATTTACCTTTGTAATCATACAACTCCAAAGCTTAAGTTTTAAGACAAACAGAAAACCTAAGGACTGTAATAACTACCACAGGAGTATGTAATTAATTCTTTCTTGCTGCATTGATCATGCTGCAGCAACAGTCCACAGCTTGGCAAAAAGTTACAGCTGTCTTCAGTTTTTAGCCTGTTAATAATGTGTTAGCAAACCAAGGTAAACCAGGTAAGTACAGGAGGGCAAGGGCAAGAAGCAGCCCGTGCTTAGGTTAAACATGAAAAAAAATAATTGACTGTTTTCTCTCCTCCCAAGAGATTTTTTTAGTCTTCACTTTTTTCCTTAAGTGATAGATTTAAATCAGGTTTAGAACTGACTTCTCCAGTTTTTCCATTGTTTCATAGTTGTATTGGGTTTGCATGACTAGGTTTTCCTAGAGCGGGGACCACAGGAGTGGCTTCTGTGAGAAGCTGTTAGAAGCTTCCCCTATGTCCGATAGAGCCAATGCCAGCCAGCTCCAAGACAGACCCTCCACTGGCCAAGGCCAAGCCCATCAGCAGCAGTGGTAGCACCTCAGTGATAACATATTTAAGAAGGGGACAAAGTTGCTGAACAACAGTAGTTGCAGCTGAAGAGATGAGTGGGGATATGTGAGAGCAACAACTCTGCAGACACCAAGGTCAGTGGAGAAGGAGGGGAGGAAGTGCTCCCGGCACCGGAGCAGAGGTTCCCCTGCAGCCTGTGGTGAGGACTGTGGTGAGGCAAGCTGTACCACTGCAGCCCCTGGAGGTTAATGGTGGAGCATATATCTACCTGCAGCCCGTGGAGGACCCCATGCTGGAGCAGGTGGATGTGCCCAAAGCAGGCTGTGACCCCATGGGAAGCCAGTGCTGGAGCAGGCTCCTGGCAGGACCTGTGGCCCCGTGGAGAGACTAGCCCACGCTGGAGCAGGTTTAGTGGCAGGACTTGTGACCTTGTGGGGGGACCCATGCTAGAACACGCTGTTCCTGAATGACTGCAATCCATGGAAGGGACCCATGCTGGAGCAGTTTGTGAAGAACTGCATCCCATCGGAAGGACTCATGCTGGAGAAATTCATGAAGGACTGTCTGCCATGGGAGGGACCCCACGTTGAAGGAGGGGAAGAGTGTGAGGATTCCTCCTCTTGAGGAGGAAGGAGCGGCAGAGACAGTGTGTGAAGAACTGACCACAACCCCCATTCCCCATCCCCCTGCACTGCTTGGTGGGAGGAGGTAGAGAATTCAGAAGCAAAATTAAACCCGGGAGGAAGGGAGGAGCGGGGAGAAGGTGTTTTTAAGATTTGGTTTTATTTCTCATTACCCTGTTCCGATTTGATTAGTAATACATTAATCTCCCCAAGCTGAGTCTGTCTTGCACATGATGTTAATTGGTGAGTGATCTCTCCCTGTCCTTATCTCAACCCATGAATCTTTTGTCATATTTTCTGTCCCCTGTCCATCTGAAGAGGGGAGAAATACAGTGGCTTTAGTGGGCACCTGGCATCCAGCCAGAGTCAACCCACCACAGTAGTGTACTGACCTCAGGGAGAAAAATTAAAGTCACAGACTGTGAAAATGTTACTTTTTGTGTTTGTTTTTTGTTGNTTTTTTTTTTTTTTTAAATTGTGATCTTATTGGACATTTTGAGCTCCATTCACAGTTAAGGAAAAATATGTATTTGTCTCCACTGAGATGAATTTAAAGATGCCTTTCCTAGACCTAATAGTAAAACAATAATTATAGAATCATAATAGTTATTGAACCCATAATTATTGTTCTAATACTGTGCTAATGAAATGCAGTTAGGTTTCTAGTATGTTTCCCGGCTATGAGTTTGGGTGCATACCCCAGCTGCATGCTGATTCCGTCTTGGGCTGGGACATGTACCATCCTTTCTTGTTTTCTGCCTGGTGGGAAAATCAAGTACTGCATACAAGCAGCAGACAAAGGATTTATCTACATTAATGATTAAGACCACAGCGAGGATTGTTTTTACCAGTAAGTTTGAAGTCGTGTTGTATGCATTGAAGTACAGTACACCTACAAGAAAACCAAGCTTGAAGTCACAGATTAGGTACCATTGTGAGCACCCCACTTTAAGGGGTAGTGAAGGTGCTTCATCCCAGGGGAAAATACATCTCCTCAGCCGTCCTCCAGTAGCTTGGCTTTACAGGTGCAGTGCTCTGTTAGTGATGGCAAGGCAAGCTGGGTTGGCTGGATGAAAAACTATTTCATATCCCCTGTGAGGTACAGACACAGGGTAGAAACCTAGGAAGGACAGCTGGAACAATTTTCTTTCCAGTAAACAAGTAATGGGGACATATGGTCCCAGAACCATAACAGATTTCATCAAATCAAGTCCTGGTCCTTCCCTCTTCAGCTGCATGGGTTTCTGTTGCAGGTACACCCATAACGTAGTCAAGCTGTGTCCCAGTCTTGCAAGCAAGTCACAGGGCATTTCAGCAAATGCCTGTGTTATCATTTGGTTTTGACTATGGGAGAAATTACATGCAAATGTAAAGATTCAGCGTCTTGTCTATTCCCCTCTCTTTTAGACAACACTTCTAAAAGAAGCTTGCTTCTGTAATTTCTCTGAACTAGCTCTCAGTTCATTTGTAATTATACACTCTCTAGAAACATAAATGATTCTTTGTTTGTACATAAAGTAATTACAATGAGTAAGAAATTCCTTTCTAACAAACTTCTGATCTTGGTGACAATTCGAATTTAGGTTAATTTTGACTTAATAAACAAGAATTTGTGACTGCCCACTGTTATTAGAGGTAGCTTGACAAATGAGTGCTCTGTTATGCCTTAGTTTACATTCAGCCATTCATTTCTTATTGACTGATAACTAGGAAAATAAAAGGCCTAAAGCTAGGGCTTTTTGCTGGTTACATTTAGTAGGTCTATTAAGTGTAAATTTGTTAAGTGGAAATTTCTTCTGGACGTGTATGTCTGCTCCTCATTATGCCTCAATGAACACGTGGGTAAAAATCTGCGTAACAATAAAATTACCAAAATATTACAGTGGAGGCAGACCTACTGCAAGCAGTTTCTTTCAGGCACATGTATAAAGGAGACAGACTGAGCAGAATCTTACTGAACAATTTCCAATGTAACGATACAAGCAGACACAGCACATAATAAATATAAGCAGCCCTCTAAGGATTTCTGATACTGAATAAGAAGTCTGAAGTAATCATAACAACTGAGAGCTCTTATACTTGAAGCAATCTGCAAAATTATTAACTCTATTGAGATTCACACGTTTATCATTTGTTTTGACAGAAATGGTGGTAATGTTGAGACTATTCCCGGGCATCCAAAGTTACACATCTTCCAACATGGAAGCAGCAGGTCTGAAACACTTTTACTTTCTCTGAATCACAGATACTTGGAAAAACGGTGAAGTATGTCTCCTGAAATGCTAAAATCATATTTGCATTGCTGGGGGTTTTTTTATAATTTATCAGAAAATATTTGATCTGTTTGAAACTTACTGAAGTTGGGAGTTGACCTTTGGCACTACAAAACAATAAAGAAAAGTACAATTGGCAAAAAATTAAGCTATGTAGTACTCTACAGATTGTACATGTTTAAATTTAAAAAGAGTTATTATTATAAGATTTGTCAGAGTCACACTCCACAACCTTTAGTAGGAAAAACAAGTATCTTTCAGAACTGTACTTTAAATGCAACATATTTCTTCACACAGTTGTATCATTATCAGTTTCTGTTCAATGGCAGAAATGTATGGAACAGTGGCTATATACTGCTTTTAGTCTTTGTTAAACTAAGAAAAAAAGGGATATTTCACAAAATTCTGGTTCTTTAGTGATTTGAATAAAAATTTAGGGACAAAGTAAATTTTATGGGAATGATATCTCAACAGCCAAATCTGATACTGTCTGTAAAATGTCACGTGGAAAGGAAAACAGTGGGTTAGTTCTTTTAAAATTCTGAGATGGCACCCAGATTAGGGGGAGCTATTGAGGTTTTTATGATCATGAGTTGTGTGATACACTTTTGTTTTTAAGGTAATTTCTCACAGAAAATAGTATTACTCATATTCAGTACTTCCTACCTAGGACACATTTTTTCTTGTCATCTCCTGTTTACCCAGGAGTGAGTTTACAGCGTTGCAGATTAATGGCAATGCAAACACTGAAACACTGGGGCTGGTCTCTGTTCAAGCATGTTTTTTATCTCCACAAGTGTTTATTATTGAAAATGTAGCACTAAGCTGGCTTTGTGCGGAGAGAAAACATCGGTCTGGCAAGGCCTCCTAGAGGAGCATTAACAGCCTGCTACACCTAAGCTGGCTCCAAGTGGATACACACACAAGGGCATAATTTAATAATTGTACTAGTGAGTTTTCACTATCCTAGATGTCCCAGTCCTTTCTTACCCAGGATAACAGGGCTTCACTGTATTTTGTAATGCATGCAGTATGACTCCTGGGTTTTTCAGTCTTTACCTGGTTTGTTACCTCTATATTGCCTTCAATATTAGCGCCATCTGACAACCATCAGTACAAATTGACACAACATGTCATCAGACCGTACACTAGGGAGCTGTTAATTATTGTTTTAAAAAAAACCACTCTGTCTCCCAGCTCTGTTCTCTACTGCTTAATCTGCAGATTTTAAGACTTCTCAGTCTCCATTCTACAGAGAAAACTCCTTCTTGGGACTTAACTGTCAGTGCTACAGGATTTAAGGATGTATGAAATAGTTCTGGTTGAAGAGCTTATTGTGAAAATAATGTCCCTCTCATGGTAAACACAACCAAGTTATTCTGAAGTGAAGGTTTCTCTGTGTATACAGTAAGCCATACAGTAAGCCATAATATGGAATTCTATTCTTTCTATACCAAGATCAAAACTTTACATAATGTCATAACAACAGGATGTTCCTTAGAAGATGTCCTCTGTGGTAAGCATACCTGAGTCACATGTGACACATCCAATTTCTTAGAGGAAAAGAAAAACATTTTGCATTTTCAGGCCTCTGCGTTTGAGAAGTCACTCATTTGTGACTCCTTCAGCTTCACTCCTTGACCAAAACTCCCAAGTCTATACCCTGACAACACAGAAATAACAGTAAACTTAATCCTATGAAGTTCACAGATAACGTATAAGAAAAAGATTTATATTAATTCATTTAAAAGAATGACTGAGCTGCTGTGCACATCTTTTTCAGTCAGATGACAAAATGGAACCCATTAAGGATTTCTAGGCTAGGGGAAAGGTACGGTTTCTTTTCAGCTCTTTCCAAACCAAGAATAATTGGATAATTCTTGAAGAAGTTCCATGTTTAAGGACGAATAAATTCTTCTTATACCTGAAAATAAACTAAGTTTTAAAAAAAAGTAATGAAAAGTAAAGTATGGTATGCATAGGTTTGAACCCCCTGTCTCCCTCTGTTTTTCTTACCTCTCCTGTCATGCAAGGAAACTGCTCAGAATGATGTAGAATTTAAATATTCACAACTTGAACTATTTAGTAATTTTTTGTATAATGGAAAGTAAAAAGATGCAGATTAAGAGATCGTCATTCAGGTGCAGGAAGAAAAATTATGTCCTGTTGCACTGTAGTTCTTAAAATTTCTAAAGCTTTTCATTCTGTCTAGTGAAGAAAGTGAGACCACATTACATGCTTAGGGGACGCATGCACTATAAGTAGCCGTGTGGATGAGGACGTGGCAGAGTTGGATTCCTCTGCCATGCTACCAAAGCCCAGAGGACTTTCAGGCAAAAAAAATTGTCCCATGTCATTCCCCTCTCATTCACGCTCAGTCTCCCATGGTCCAAGTCATTGAGTTCTGTGTCTCTTGCTCTCATCAGAAACTCTATCACACTCTTTAAAAAAAAAAACTAAACAAACCTAATAATGAATGTCTTCCTTAAATTAACCCATTTTCATTAAGAGTTTTCATTCTGTTAAATAATATAAATATGTGTGTATATATATAACTACAAATAAACTGCTCTTTATTTGAAAGCTTCCATTAAGTTTAATTCATTTCTAAGCCAATAATATAGGTAATAGAAAAATGACTTATTTTTGTCTCCAGATCTATAAGTCATAGTATCTAGCTTTTTGGAAATAAACAGTGCCTCAGTCAAGCTATGTGACACCCCTGCTTGAACTTTACTGATCTTTTTTTTTTATAGCAGGTCAGATTAGATGCTTATAGTTCTCTCTTATGACCTTCTAACAAAGGAAGGAATCACCCTGTGCTTTAGCTTGTGCCTCTGCTGGGATCCTTTCATAGGTTTCTGAAAACCACTCTGAAAAGTGGTTTCTGTGAACACAGAAGTTGTTCAGAGTAGCTCATCTGTCCCTACACTTGCGTTGCTGAGTATGAGTTTTGTGACAGAAGAATAAACCAGATTTGATTAGAATAGGGCCCAGAACTCTCCTTTTGCATTTTGACTCCCACCAAGTACTAAGTATGATCTCTTTTCCTATTGGAGAAGTTTGTGAAGGACTGTATTCTGTGGGAGGAACCGATGTCTTTTGCTTTTGGGTCTGTGTAATACTTCAGAAGTAATAATCTGATCATCTCTTTTTCTTCCTAAAATGAAACTAGTATGCTAACAACTTCTATGTGACTGCGGTTAGTGTTCCTTAAGCGAATGAAAAAAAAAGTTTAGTATTGTTAAGCCACTAACATTATCCAAGAAATTCAAAGTTCGTCTTCTGGCCAAAACCAAACCAAAATTAAAAANAGAAATTCAAAGTTCGTCTTCTGGCCAAAACCAAAACAAAATTAAAAAAGATTATGGCAACTAGATGTGTACAATTCCAGAATAAGATTTTTAGATAAATGGAGGCATGTAGCCATAATATGCCCAGAATAATAAGGAGGTTTATAACATTATGGTGTCTTAGTTCTACAGATGCACCTTTTAAAAAGCTGTTTGATTACCTTCCTTACACTTTGATTATGGCTACATAACTGTGCTATTATACACACAATGGGTTCACCATTTTATCTTCTAGATTTCGCCATCACAGTTTTAAGTAGAAACCAAAGAGGCAGAGAACTTCTCCATACAGCGAAAGCTTTCATCCTGAAAGGAGAGAAGCAATTTTCTAGGCTAATTATCTTTTAGAACAGAATTATTTCCCCCAATTCAAAGTCCATTAAAAGGTAGTTTTCCAATTTATTTCAATAAGATTTGCACCAGGTTTTAAACCAAGGTGTTATAAATGCCATTGACAAGAGAAATAAAACCAAAAGAAAAAACATTTTTACCTTCAGTGTTGACTACAAAATTTCAAACAGTTGTTATGTCACAACAATTTCAGCATGATCTCTTATTCACTGCGTTTTTCAAGTTACATCTTTCATAGGACCGCTACCTACAAAAGTACTTAAAGAAGACACCTTCTGTGCTTTGGGAGAAGTGAGATGAATTTTAATATGCAACAAATATCATCTACAGAGTAGCCATTTATCCTTTTTTAATTCATCTCTACTTGATAAGTTCAGCTTTATCAAACTGGAAGATTTTCCTGCTTTCCCTAGCATGCTTTAGCTTCAAATTTTAATGTCTGTTGGTTGCAACAGAAGTTATCAGTATTTAATAAACTTGAAAAGGAAGTTATTACAATGCAGATAAATGCCAACCAGAGTAAATATCAAGAGCATAAATAAATCTAAGTTAAAGCATAGGTAGAGGCTTGATCATTATTTTGCAAATCTGTTCTCCATGTTTGAGAATATATGTACTGGAACAAGAAATATTTGAAGTCCCAGATGTCTCACACACAATATCAGGAAAACTCAACATATTTAGCGATAATGTTAAGTGGTGGGTTTTTTTAGTATTCTTCTTTTCCTAGCATTACTGAAAAGCTCTTCATTGTTCAATTTTTCTTTACCTGCAGTAGTGATTCTGACATAATTTTAGCTGTTATAGAAAGACTGTAACATAAACAAAAGATTATGACTCAAAGAGGAGAGGAGACAGGGCCAAATAAGCTCATTATCTAACTGTCTTTTGATCGTACAAATGTCCTTGAGAAAATTCTTGAAAGCTTTTTTTAAAATAACCATACTAGAGTATTCAGTGAGCTTTCCTTTTTACTTAAGGGATTTAATCATATGTCAGCAGAGCTATTTGAAAGCACTTTGGTGCCAGTATAAAGATTTCTATCTAACTCTCCTTTTACTGGCTTTTTAAGAGAGTAACATGATACAGGTTTTAAGAAAGACTGTGACATGAAGATGAAAATCATAGAATCATAGAATCGTTAAGGTTGGAAGGGACC
>RSEF01000002.1:135355708-135368469 GCA_003993805.1 Himantopus leucocephalus
CCTAGCTTAGTGAATCTGGTGGTAAACAGATTCATTTAGAGGGATGGAGATGAAAGGTAGAGTGGGAAGAGGCAGGTGGACAGTATGAATCATACATGTGATGTTTGCTTGGGAAACCAGGCTAAAAAGGTCTTTGCTAGTCTAAGTATAAGGCAAAAACAGAACAGGCAGATGTGTGCAGTGGAATCATAGTCTGTCATTTGTTTGGACCTCCTGCCTAACACGCTGAAAAATATTTTTTTAAAACCTCTGTAATTGTACTATATTTTTTCTTAGACCCTAATATAATTGACCTGGACAGTCTTGAGAGGTGGGCGTATGCGAACCTCATGAACCCTGAGCAGAAGGACTTGGAGGTGTTGGTTGATGAGAAACTCAACATGACCCGGCAATGTGCACTTGTAGCCCAGAAGGCTGACCGTATCCTGGGCTGCATCAAAAGAAGCATGGCCAGCAGGTCGAGGGAGGTGATTCTGCCCCTCTACTCCACTCTTGTGAGACCACACCTGGAACATTGTGTCCAGCTCTGGAGCCCCCAACGTAGGAAAGACATGGACGTGTTGGAGCAGGTCCAGAGGAAGGCCACAAAGATGGGAGGTGGATGGAGCACCTCTCCTATGAAGACAGGCTGAGAGAGTTGGGCTTGTTCAGCCTGGAGAAGGGAAGCCTCTGGGGAGACCTTATAGCAGCCTTCCAGTATCTGAAGGGGGCCTACAAGAAAGCTGGAGAAAGACTTTTTACAAGGGCATTTAGTGATAGGTCGAGGGGTAATGGCTTCAAAGTGGAAGGGAGTAGATTTAGAATGGATATCGGGAAGAAATTTTTCACTGTGAGGGTGGTGAGACACTGGAACAGGTTGAGGATGGAGCTTGTGGATGCCCCATCCCTGGAAGTGTTCAAGGCCGGGTTGGATGAGGCTTTGAGCAACTTGGTCTAGTGGGAGGTGTCCCTGCCCAAGGCAGGGGGTTTGGAACTAGGTGATCTTTAAGGTCTATGATTCTATAATAGGAGGCTGGCAATATTTTGTAGATAATGCATAGATCAATATTGCAGCATCTGAAACAATTGTCAGTGAATGTGCTTGAAAAAAATATAGAAAATGAAATATTTTTGTGTGTAGCTTACTCTCCATGCCAATGTGAGTGGACAGAGATTTGTTTTCTGGGGTGGAGGGTTGGAACTGCATACATGTTGGCTTAAGAATGATAACTATAGCAATGTTTGTATAAAACATGGCGTGTGAAGAATATTAGAATGTGTCCAAAGGAGGGCAACAAAGATGGTTTGAGTTAGAGGGCATGACTTATGAGGGGCAGCTGAGGATATTAGTTTTCTTCAGCTTAGAGAACAGGGGACTGAGGGGTGACCATTTCCTCAAGGGTGAGTGGAGAAGGAGTTGCTGATCTCCTTCTGGTGTCCAGTGATTGAATGTGAGGGCATGGCTTAAAACTGCATCAGGGGAAGTGCAGATTGGATATTTGGAAAAAGTTCTTTGCTGAAAGGGTGGTCGCATACGGGAACAAGCTCCCCAGGGAAGTGGTCATGGCCCCAAGCTTGTTGGTGTGCAAGAATAGAACAGAATAGAACATTTCGGCTGGAAGGGACCTACAACGATCATCTAGTCCAACTGCCTGACCACTTCAGTGCTGACCAAAAGCTAAGGCATGTTATTAAGGGCATTTTCCAAATCCCTCTTAAAACACTGACAGGCTTAGGGCATCAACCACCTCTCTAGGAAGTCTGTTCCAGTGTTTGACCACCCTCTCGGTAAAGAAATGCTTCCTAATGTCCAGTCTGACCCTCTCCTGGGACAGCTTTGAACCATTCCCACACATCCTGTCACTGGATACCAGGGAGAGATCAGCATGTCCTTCTCCACTTCCTCTCCTCAGGAAGCTGTAGAGAGCCTCCTTTTCTCCAAACTAGACAAACCCAAAGCCCTTAGCCACTCCTTGTAGGACATTCCTTCCAGCCCTTTCAAGAGCCTTATTACTCTTCTCTAGATGCTTTCAAGGGCCTTCATGTCCTTTTTAAATTATGGGGCCCAGAACTGCACACAGTACTCGAGGCAAAGCTGCACCAATGCTAAATACAGTGGGATAATCACCTCTTTTGACCAGATGGTTATACTGCATTTCATGCACCCCAGGATGCGCTTTGTGCTCTTGGTTGCCCGGGCACACAGCTGACTCATGTTGAGCCTGCTGTCTACCAGCACCCCCAGATCCCTTTCTGCAGGGCTGCTCTCTCCCAATTTATACCTGTGCCTGGCGTTACTCTGTCCTAGGTGCGGAATCTGGCATTTGGACTAGTTAAATGTCATCCCGCTAACCCTTGCCCAGTACTCCCTCTGCAAGGCTGCCCGTCCCTCAAGAGAGTCAACAGCACCATCCAGTGAACCGAACTGGCCCTAGAATTGAGTCTTGAGGAACACCGCTGGTGACTGGTTGCCAGCCAGATGTAGCCCCATTCACTGCAACCCTTTGAGATCTGCCCTTCAGCTAGTTCTTCACCCAGTGCATTGCGAACCTGCTTATCCCACAGTTGGACAACTTGTCCAGAAGGATGCTGTGAAGAACAGTATCAAAAGCCTGACTAAAATGCAGGAGAACTACATCCACCGCCTTCCTTTCATCCGTGAGGCGGCTGATGTTATGAAGGATATCAAATTAGTTAAACAGAACTTTCTCTTTGTTAACCCATGTTGACTGTGTCTGATGATTGCATTGTTCTTTAAATGGCTTTCAATAGTACCCAGTATGATCTTTTCCATAAGTTTTCCAGGAACTGAGGTTAGACTAACAGGTTTCCTGGGTCATCCCTCATGCCCTTCTTGTAAATTGGAATAACACTGGCTAGCTTCCAGTCAGCAGCAACCTCCCCAAACTACCAAGACTTTTGGTAGATGATCGAGAGGGATCCCGCCATAACATTCACTAGCTCCTTCAGTACTGATCCAGAGATCTATCCTAATTGTCTACAGAATAACTCACCAGTGCTAACATCCTGGCTGGGGGATCAGTGGTAGACACCCACTACATCTCCTTTGTTTTCCATCCCCCTAATCCTCATCCAGAGGCTCTCAACCACATCATCACTAACTGTAATCGCTGTGCAATCAAACCTCTCCCTTACATACAGTGCAACTCTTCCACTTTGCCTGCCCTGAACAGCCTGTCACCCTTCATCCCGGCACTCCAATCATGGGAGTCATTCCACTAAGTCTTGCTAATACCAATGATATCATAGCTCTGGGAACTGACCAATGCTTCCAGTTCAAGAAGTGCTCAGACAGCACTCTTTGATACATTGTTTAACTTTTAGGGTGCCCTGTGTGAAGTCAGGAATTGGACTTCATGATCCTCATGGGTCTTTTCCATCTCTGGATGTTCTGTGATTTAAGAAGAATGGCAGTTTGCTTTCCAGTTAAGGTCTATGTCGGTCTGCTGTAGGGTTTGCAACTCGAAACAAAATATTTGCAATGTATCATGGATATTGAAGAACCTCTGGAGAAGCTGTTAGTTGTCTGAAAAAACTAATGCCCTGCCTTGCTGACCAGGCCTCATAGACCCTGAGGAGGGGACTGCTGAAGTTCTACTAATGTCGAAGCAGATCCTGAGGAAGCCACTGGTATATCTATAGATGTCAGTATGTGCTGTGCACTTGGTGAAAACATGAGAAATGAAATACTACTTTGTCCCTTACTGTTTTGGCTGGTCTGAAGATTCACTTCAAAAAGTGTGTTGATGATAACAGAAAGTATGAGGACTTTCTCATAGGTTTATTCTCCTTTGTATTGTCAAAGTACTTAACATTTTTGTATCTTTTTTCGGTCCTCTCAGCCTCAAGTAATTCCTTTTTTTTTTTTTTTTTTTTTTTTTATTTTTTTTTANAGAATGCTTGTAAGCTACTCCTAGGTAACAGTGAGGGGTATTGTTGGTTGAAGATGGTTTTGGTAGTACTTTTGGGTTTCAACAGGAAGAAGCAAGACATTCTGCTGGCAGTAAAGGACCCGGGGGTCCTGGATGACACCAAGTTGAACATGAGCCAGCAATGTGCCTTTGGGGAAAAGATGGTGAATGCTGTCCTGATCTGCATTAGACAAAGAATTTCCAGCAAGTTGAAGGAGGTGATCCTTCACCTTTATTTAGCACTGGTGAAGCCACACCTGGAGTCCTGTCCCCAGTGCTGGGCTCCTCAGTACAGCAGAGACATGAACTTATAGGAGAGAGTTCAACAAAGGGCCATGAAGATGATTAAGGCACTGGAGCAGCTCTGCTTTTAGGAAAGGCAGAGAGAGCTGGGGCTGTTCAGCCTGGAGAAGACTTGGGGGGACCTCATCAATGTGTATAAATACCTGAAGGGCCGGTGCAAAAAGGACGGAGCCAGTCTCTTCAGTGGTGCCCAGTGACAAGATCAGAGGCAACAGGCACAAACTGAAACACAGGAGGTTCTGTCTGAACATCATGAATCACTTTTTCACTCTGAGGGTGACTGAGCACTGGCACAGGTTGCCCAGGGAGGTCGTGAAGTCTGCACTCTTGGAGATAAAAGCCATCTGGACACAGTCCTGGGCAGCTGGCTCTAGGTGGCCCTGCTTGAGCAGGGGGCTTGGACCAGATGACCTCCAGAGGCCCCTTGCCACCTCTACGATTCTGTGGTTTTGTGATTTGGTATTATATACGGTGAATATGTGGTTTATGGGATCAATGTTTGGTGCTCAGAGCACTCTGGACCACTGACTTCAAAAAAGTTTCCAACGTTCATTATTAGCATAGACCACGCCTCACTGTTAACAAATGTTTTGAACAGCACTTACTACTGTTCCTTCAAGACTTCCAGATCTATTTGCATAGGTAATATTTATAAGTCTGATAGAATACAGTAGCATTACATTTACTTCTTTAGTCATAAAGACTTGTTTTTTATCTTTCTTTTTACATACATATATTTTGAAACTCACCAATATCCAAGGAATTAGGGAAACTATTAGTAAGTAGAAGTAAGTACTAAAGCGATCTGCAGGAATCTTCTCTTGACAAATAGCTATGTATTCTGTTACATAGCTTAAAATTGCTAGTTTTTCATTTTAATAAATAGTATACTGGATTTTTTTTTTTTTAGGTGGAGACCTGCATTTCAGTCCATCAGTATTTGTTTGACTGAAGTTTAAAACCAGCAGTAGGTGCTACAGAAAATAATCTGTTGTTCAGCAAATGATAGTCTTATTAAAATCCTGTTCTAAACGTACTGTGATGGTGTGTTTCCCTTGTGTAATGAGAAGTAACATTAGTGCTCTTACCAGTATTACCTTAAATGATCACTGAAAACCTGATTTCAATTTCTCATATTTTCTAAGCTATTAAACAGTGACTTAGGCTACTATTTAAAATACTTTTACAAATGATACTTCATCAGTAAGGACACTGTTCAATACTGCTCACTCCATCTTACAAATTTTGAAGTTAATTATTAAAATTCTATGTTTGATGGTTCCGAATATGTCTTGTGCCATCTTTTGCCTTCAGTTTGAGCGTAGGACTGTAGCTTAAATTGTTTTCACAGGGATTCTTAAAGTTAATAACCTTTCCTCCCTTGAGCATACTGTCACAGAAGTTAGGACTAGTAATGTTGCAGGTTCTTTCATCTTCACAGTGCATAATTTTAAGACATAGTTAAAAAAACTGATGGAGAAATGCATGTTGCATGCTTCCAATCTTAAATGTTTTTGATTTTGTAACATGGCTTTCATGTGTCTTTCTGTGGTGGATAAATTATTAGTTAATTAATTATCAGAAAAAATTGAAATTATTTAGGTGTGAAATTCAAAGGCAGATGCATACATAGGACTGAAAGTTAAAGGTAGCAAAGGTGGAAAACAACAAAAAATAAGGGATTTAAAAAACAGGAAGTGATTGAACTCATGCTGGTTAGAGAAGAAGTGTGATTGGGAATTGGTAGCTTGTGTTTATGCAAAAGCAGAGTACCAAAAGACAAGGAACTTGACTCAGTCTGTGAAAAAAACGTAACATTTCAGTGGCATATAAACAGAGCTATTGGAAGTCCTTCAGTGTAAAGCATTCAGATTAGAAAACAAAGGTTAGAGCTGTTTGTGTAACTTGGACTTTGCCTTCCTTGTCTATGGCTAGTGGGAGTCACGGATCAGAGCGCTGGTTACTGGTTTTTGCCACTGGACTGTGTTTCTTTCAGTATATGTATAAGAGAGACAAAACAAGGCCTGCTGCCTGATGATGCTTTATTAGTCTGTAGTTCTTGTTCCGTTACTTAATTTCAATAAATTAAAAAATGTCAAGCCTTACTATTTGACATTAAAAAAGATCTCTTAACAGTTCTGCAACTTCTAGTAATTTTAAGGGGGGCTTACTGGCTGCGGGACTGTTGTAATACATTCATTTGCAACTAAATAGAATGCTTTTTAAACTCCTTGCTAGCTAGAAGGATGTGTAATGTGAGATAATTAAAACAATGGTATGACTAAACTATTTTTTCCTTTTCTTAAAGTTTGTCCTTTTGTTCAAACAATTTGGTTCCTTAAGAGTGAGTGTAACATAGTACATACATGAAGGAAACCTTCTAAATGTCTGCAACATGTCAAGGTACCATTTTGCCATCTTTATATTTAATTGGTTATACCTGAAAATGAGGATTGTAAAATGATGTGTGCATATGTTAAATTCTGGCATCCTATTGAAAGGAATCAAACCAGCATGTATTTTGATTAAATATATAAGATGTCCATTAATGTAGCTTTTTGCTGGAAGCTTCTGTTCACAGGAGAGGGTTTTTTTTCCCCTCACATACGCAAATAACTTACTGGTTAGTAAAAGCTAATACCTTGGCCTATGTAATGTCTCTTGTCTGTATCCCTAGTGCATCACATCTAAAACAAAGTACCTGCTGGGCCTCACAGTATATTCCTGGTTACCATATATTTGGTTGGAAAGGAGAATGGAATTGCCGACATTTTGAATTAGCCTGTAATAGTAGATCCTAAAAAGAAAGAGGACATCTGAAATGGAAGAGGACAGATCAAATTTTTGTGAAGAACAATGTTTTTTGTCACCACATCAAGCAGAAAGTTCAGTGGTTCTCAGATGGCCATATTGGTGTTTGTGGAGTATACCCTTTGCTGATAAGCATAGTCTTTCCATTAGTTCTTGAAGTAGCAAGCAGGCCTGTGGAGGTCAGGGAAATAAAACTTTGACTTTAAAGTTCTCTGTTTGCCTAGGTGTAAATATTATTGTAATTCAGTTTTGGTCACAAGCAACTAGTAGGTTTAGGGAGTGTGTCATGGTTTCAGCTGGGATGGAGTTAACTTTCTTGCTAGCATCTGGTGTAGTGCCATGTTTTGGATTTAGGATGAGAAACAGTGATGAAAGCGCACTAATGATTTTTGGTTGTTGCTAGGCCATCAAGGCCTTTTCTGCTCATCACAGCGTCCTGCCATCAAGCAGCCTGGGAGGGCACAAGAGGCTGGGAGGGGACACAGCTGGGACAGCTGACCCCAGCTGACCAAAGCTGACCAAAGAGGTATCCCACACCATGTGACATCATGCTCAGTATATAAAGCTGGGGGAAGAAGAAGGAAGGGGGGACATTCAGAGTTATGGTGTTTTTCTTCCCAAGAAACCGTTACGCCTGATGGAGCCCTGCTTTCCTGGGGATGGCTGAACACCTGCCTGCCGATGGAAGTAGTGAATGAATCCCTTGTTTTGCATTGCTTGCATGCATGGCTTTTGCTCTACCTAATAAAATTTCTTTGTCTCAACCTATGTGTTTTTTCTCATTTCTACTCTTCTGATTATCTCCCCCATCCCAACTAGGGGGACTGAGTGAGCGGCTGTGTGGTTCTAGCTGCCGGATGGGGTTAAACCACAACAAGCATGTCAAGTCTTAGAACTTTTTTGTTAGTTTTGCTGTAGGCAAGATGAGTTGTAGAAATGATCCTTTACTATCCTGCTCAGTTTAATAAAGGCCGACACCTTTTTGGGTCTACAGATTCTTCTGTTTCAGATCTGGTCTCTATTTGTGTGTAACCAGTTTCTGAGATTAAACTTTCCCAACGTCAAAAGGAGATATCCTTGATTTTTTTTAATGATATAGAATTGCTGGTTTTCTCTGTAAGGAATACAATTAACATCTGTGGCATTTTAAAAAAAAATCAGTTAATTAGACATACGTTCAATTTTCTGTAACAAAATTAGAAAAAATGTGCCTTTGGTAGAGATATGATTAGAATATATGTAAATTTAAGGTGTCTTGTTGCTGGGAGTGTTCACTTAAATTTAGTGATCCTCCTGAGATTAGCAAGCGTCACCATTTTTATTGTTGTTAAATAGTGAAATAGACTTTCAAATCAGAACTACATTGAATAAACATTCTGGATTTTGGAAGTCTGAATGGAAGGGAATCAGTGAAGATATTTACTTGCATCTGAGATAAGAAAAGTTCTATTTTCTTATTTTTCTCTTTTCTTATTTCATTCTTTATTCTTATTTTCAGATCAAGAAATTTGCTTCCAACCTTAGACTTTCTGATGAAAGAACTTGAATAAAGAGGTGTAGCAAATTGATATTTGGGAATGTGTAGTGACTGTAGCCCTGTTAGAATTAATCCCCTGATTTTCAGGAAGATTATAACTGCAAGGGTGGTGACTGTTATATTGTTGTATGTAATCCTCTTTTTAAGATTATGTAGAGATAACCTCAAAGGTTTTAACCCTTAGTCAACATGTTCAGTAGCCAAACTGGACATTTATTTTGAGCAACAAGAAAAAGGGGTTTAGGGTTGAGGGAAAAAAAGTACATGATGTGCATAATGCAAGAAAGCAGTAAAAAGTGCCCATAGGACATAGTGTTCTTTAGTGATTAGGGCTTGCATTATTTGAAATAAAACTTTAAAAAATTGTTTATTTAGAAAAAAAAAATCTTTCAGTGTTTCTTCACCACCTGTTTTGCTTTCTTATATAGGCTTTTTCTTGCAAATTAAATCAAGAAAGTACTGGTATTTTGCTTTTGACGTTGTCGCTGCTTGTGAAAACTTCTCAGTCCTCACTTCACTTCATGTAATTGCCATCCTATCCCTTCCTTCACCAAGATCAAACAACTTGTTTAGTGGAAATTTTGGTTAATTTTTGGCCATGCAGACATAGTTTCTTGTATCTTCTGTCATAAAGATGGGAGGCTGCTAGTCCTTGAAACTTCCATTTTTTCAGTATTTGAAGAATTTCTAGTTGTATAACTTTTTTTTAATGTTTCTCATCTTATGAAAATTTTTACTTCTAATGAGGCAGGAGAGTGATGGTATAATCCCATCCTAGTGCAAGTCTGTCAGTCCCTCTGCTATGTGGCTACTTTACTGTCCCTACTTAGTTTCATACAGTATATACTTGCTCTCTCCGCTGCAGCCTTGCTCCCCAGAAACTTGAGATTTTTGGGAACATTTATGTCAACACTATTCTTCTAATTCATTAGCCTTTATTTTTGTTTTCTACATGTTCCTGATATATTTTCAGATGGTGAGCAGGTTTTCTTCTAGTCTTTCTTATTGTTAGACTGCTCTTTCATTGTCTTCATTCTCTCAGTAGTGCTTTTCATGTCCTGTCCTTCTCTTGAATATGACTAGTACCTTACACAATGTCTCTAATACTGTTTTTATTACTACTGCAAACTGTTCATGTGATAAATGGGGTTGTTGTCCATGTCCCATCCACCCCTCCCCTCCATGGCTGCATCATGGTAGTAATTTTCCTATCAAAGGCTGAGGGGGTAAGTTTTGGGTTATGATTCTCTTCTTCGATAGTGCAGCAGTATTTGCTATATATCCAGACCAGCCTTCAGGGAGTAATAGGTGTCCAAAGCTCTAGATAAGATCCTTCATCTTGTACAATGTAACTTGGCCAACTTTTCTTCCCAAAGGCTTTGTTTACCTGGAAGAATGATGTGTTTGACTGGGAGTGAGTGTGACCCAGTGTGCATCAGGCAGTGAAGACTGTTGTTTGTTTGTTTTCAATAATGTGATAAGAATAGTTTTTTGGATCTTGAATGAAAATTGCAAACATGATGATGTGAGCAGGCATTCTCTTCTCCCAGGAGAACCAACCTGCATCAGAATTGATTAGACAGTAACCTGTTAATTTAAAAATGTTACTAGCTGAGTTTGGGTAGCTACTGATGAGTACAACTGATGACGTATTCCTGAAAAAGAAGTTACTAGAAAAAACAATTGATTAGTTTTCTTCTTTTGACTCAGGGAAAATTTAATGTTTCTGTCCCCCTTGATTCCTAACCAGTTCTTAATACCTAATCAGTTTAGTAATGATGGGGGGGGGGCTGCAACTTTGGAACCTTTAGAATATGATGAGATCAGAATCAGTCAGTTCAACTACTTTGCTCTGTTCAGTAAACCCCTTTTGAATATAGAATATGACATAACACTTTCTTTATGTATTGCTAAAAAGCTATGTTTATTTAAATAACTGTAAGTGCTTTTTTGTGTTTCCATATATTTTAATTTGTTTTCCAAAATACTATTTGACATACACTCTAAAGCAGTATTTTGTTTAAAACATACTAAAAATTTGGAGCTGTAATCATTGCTGTGTAAATGCACCTAGGTGTACCACATTGGCAAGAATATAACACAGACTTCTGTTATAGAAGGACGTTCATTTTACAGGGGCAAAAATGGAACATCAGGGCACTGTTGACGTGGGATGCAGTCATGTAGTTATTGCAGAAACACGCAGCCCTTCAGCCAACCTGAAGCCTAGCTTTGTTTCATCTCCATCCTCTGTTGGGATCTCCCTGGCATTGTAATAATGTCTCCCAGCCATCATGGTCATTTTTTCCTTCAAGTGGAATGATGTAAAGCTAAGTGTAGTGAACTGTCATTTCCCTGTTATCAGGAGATTGGCAAATATGTGTTTGCCAAATGCCGTTAGCAGCTTAGTAGCAAGCAGAGCCAGAAACTCAGGTTAGGGCAGGTGGTATGCCTTGCAGATAAATCAGCACCTGAAGTCTGAGTAGATTAGGCAATGAACTGTCTACCTGAGGACTTTGACACAGTTTATTTCTGTATTTCAATATTTATTTTGCTTTGTACAAAAGGAGTAGAGTTAAAAAACACCACAAAACCCAACCGCCTAACCAACTAACCAAACAAATAAAAATCAGAAAACCCCCTAGCATTTTAGATCTATGCAGATGAACAGTAAGAGGAAGAAAACCCCAGTAAAAATAACTATAATTTGTCAGTTACGAAAGTATGCCTAAACTAATTTCTTAATGTATGATTAGAACTAGATTGGAGATATTGCTTTTTTGTGAAGAATTTGAGTTTACTTGCCACAGAACTGATTGCATGTGTTGCTCCTTTAATGTCTTCCATATCAGTGGCCTCCAAAGTGGGGTGTGCAAGACCATCCATTGAAGCGTGGGAAGAAAATATTAGGACTTAACATTTTGTCTGAAATATAAGAAAGAAATTAAGCTGTATTTAATATACATGTGTACACTGGCACCCTCACACGGTCCGTATGTCAGATAGTCCTGTGTCATGTATGGTTCGCAAGGTGTCCCAAGGGTGGATTTGGTGTTTCACAACATGGGGAGGGTCACAGCAGTTTATGTGTGCCTGGTTAGGTGGATTTATGGATTATATTATCTAGTTTTAACTAAACTAACCCTCACAAAATGGGTTAGTGGCTTAAAATAACCCTGCAAAGAGACCACAGATTGAAGATAATACTAATAATGTGAGCACAAGTGAACAAGAACATGGCAAAGCTGACACTTCTTCTACTTCTAATATGAGCTCCTGATCAGCTGCATTATGAGCTAAAACCAATGGTAATTAGATCTGACAAGATGTTGGCCAAAAAATTTTGGGTTTATCGAGAAGGCTATTTGAAATACGGATATACATCCACTGTCATTAATGATGAACGTCACCCTAAGATAGTATTTTATCCTGAGATATCAGCTAATGATAATATGAAGCCATCACAATTAACAAGGCGTTTAAAAACTAAGTATTCAGAACATGAAGACAACCCTCTACAATTTTTTCAACAATGTTTAAAGTTATGTGATACTCAGTCCAGTACTTTACAAGATTTCACTAAGCTTAATGATAGATCTTTAGAAGCCTCTTTTGAGGTTTCTCAATAGCAAAAGACATAGACGCCGCATGCCATTGAGGAAACACTGATCTTCCTGCTGCAGTAAAAATGTCTGAAATAATACAAGGAAAACAGTATGGTCACGAACTAAAATGCATTCCTTTGTCAGCAGACACTGTTGGAAGATGTCTGGAAAACATTGCCAAAGATTTGAAGAAACAAATATTAGAACAAAATGCATAGCATGGGAGGCTTGCTGTACAGCCGGATGAAAGCATAGATGTTTGTAACGTGGCTCAGCTTACGGTAGATGCTAGATTGTGTGTCAATAATGAAATTCACAAAGATCTAAATCACTAAGGAAAGATGTACCAGAGAAGATACGTTCTTAACAGTAAATGACTTCTTTAATAACAACATTTTTTTTTTAAAATGGAAAAAATCTGCAAATTAACCACTGATGGAGTGGCTGCTTTGGCTGAAGTGAAAAAGGATTCTGGGGTAAGGTTACAAGGAGAGCACCACACGTCGTGGTGCTGCATCATGCAAAGCTGGAGAGGGGTTTAAAGCACAAGGCTTACAAGGAGCAGCTGAGGGAACTGGGGTTGTTTAGCCTGGA